>BSBK01003743.1:1385000-1813084 GCA_027943335.1 Chamaecyparis obtusa
CAGGCATTGTGGGAGACCTGATAGAACGCAATAATGGGTATTTCATATGATCTAAATTAAGGCCACTAGAGAACCTATGCTAAGTTTTTCGTGGTGATAAGCATGTGGGTACTAACTCAGGGCACATTAGGCCTCTTGGAGATGTGATAGTAGTGACTTCCATGGCTTTTTGAATTGAATTGGGTACTCTAATCCAATTCAAATATGAATTTATTTTTTTTCTTTCAGTCGACGAACATAAGAGAGATTGCTTACTAGAAATTTTACAGAATTCAAGATTTCCCCTTCACTGTTGTGGGCTCCTTGGCCTCCTGTGAGGAAGGAGTTGAAATTTCCATTCAACATAAGGATAAAAAGTGGTCAGAAGAAAAATAATAGAAAATTTTCAATGAGCTAGAAAATAATCTCTGGAATAGCTTGAGCTACATTTGGTTTTCACCAGTTGAAAAAACACATTGACTAGAAGATCAAACCCTTGCAAAAGGTATTACAGGAAGAGAGTGAGAAAAAAAGAAAAAAAAAGAAACCCAAACTACCTCTACATCAGCCATGCGAGGAGTGTTGGTGAAAATGGTGTAGAATCGTTGGGAGGAGGAGCCTTTGATTCCATAATCCACACAGGGTTTTCAAAAGAAGCCACAATTCATGATTCACACTTCCAGATGTTTCATTGTAACAAAAGATCTACCCACCCCTACCTCCACTCAACTAAACTATTAGCCAACCCACTATCTTGGCGCCCTGACTTGTGGCATAATAGATATTCCCTTCCTTCTACTTTCCCACTAACCTATCCCATTAGAAAGCTAATGGGTGGGTTGGGCTACCCTCACATCAACATGAATACTACTATCCCAATATATCATTCCATATCATTACTTCTACCATAGTCTTATTCCACCCACTGGACTAGTAATGTAGCATGAGTAATGATAAGTAATTAACTACACCTATCACTAGACTACTCCCCTACTATCTATAGGACAAGGATTTGAACGCTACCTCTTCTCTAACACTATTTAGTGCAAGGGACCTGTCAAATATTACAAGACATTGGGCCTCCCAAACCCTAGTTCATAAAAATGTGCCCTACTATTCTAAAGGCCTATGTCTAGAAACTGCTTCATAGCCCTAGGGGGTATAGCTGATACCCCTTTCCATACCCAACTATAAACCTCTGAATGCACCAGGGAGGCATCCCACCCCAAGGGTCCAATAGAAATAAAAAAGAGGTCGATCAATACCAGATTCAATATATTGTCTTTGGGGCCTAAAGGTCGCTGAAGGTGGTGGATGGATGGAATAAAATAAACAAGGATGGTCCAACTCCCCTTATAATAGTAGGGCTAACCTAGTCAATTTTCTCTGCTTTCGAATGAGCCCCCCATAGGCACCCACCCTCATTTCTCAAATAAACAAGTATGGTCTGTTGTATAATTAAATACCAATTCATTAATTATGCCTTTAATTTCAACTTTAGATTTAATAATTAATTATATCCTCTATTTCCAAAATTAGACTTTTTAATTAACACATGTCTTTAATTAATTCTTATTAACTAAACACTCTCATATTTAATATTTCGATATTTAATAAGATTTAATTATTTAATCACATAATCAAACCTATAAATCACTTAACCATAATAACACAAAATCACATCAAACCACATGACATGTCAACATGAAGAAAGAACTGACTAAACCCAAAATACAATAATCATACTCAAGGGAAGGGTTCATGAATTCACGTCACCTTGATGAATTCGGATGAGAAATTCAATTAGATACTTGTCCACTATTTCGGGACAATAAATGACTTGGGTTGGGATTGGACCTATCTGTTACTCCCCTCTCTTACCATTGAGATATTGTTATAGGGCACGCTCATCCTGGAAATTTAGGGAAGTCAATGCCTGGTACCTAAGATCCTACATAAAAGATGAACATTTACATACATGAATAAATATACAAGGGTAAGTGCACAAAGATGGGGGACCAAAAAGGGGGTATAAGATGCCACTTTTTTTTCCTGAAATTAGAAAACTCTGAACTTTAACAAGAAATTAAAGATAGTTAGACTCAAAATTTTAAGATGCGACAAGAACAAGATTTGTAATACTCTGAATCTAGTTCCTAAACGACTAATTTATTTTGAAAATGGTGCAGATTAAGGCCCTCAAAAAGGGGGAGCACAAAAATTGGTCCTATTTTTTGTGAAAAAATATAATATAGCGTCTGGTCTACTCCCCCTAAAATGTTAACTTTTATTTTGAATTTTTTTAATTGCTTCAGTGAGAAGTTAGCTAACACCAAGTAGTTTATCCTGGACTTTTTTGCTAATTTTTTTATGAATGTATAATTTTTTATGAATTTGCGAAGTGAACACATCCTAAAAATGTGAAATTTTTGTGTGCTCCCCATAGAAATCATTTAAAACTAATTGAAAATAAAATTTTCTTATTTTAAAGTGTGTAGAATGGAGTCTAGTTTCTAAAAACGTAACTTGTTGCAAAATTCGACGAACAAGCCTAAATCTATGCCCAAAATACTAAACATTGGTTTTTGACAAAAATCGAACATACATACAAAAGAAATTAGAGATGAAAAACTTAACATAATCAGAATTCAAAAAAATTATATGGTTTGATAGGTAGCAGAGAGATCTACTTTAAACCTTAATAATAATTATAATAAAGATAATTATACCAATGATCCAATTTTCCACATACACAAGAATATTCTTATTCAATACATACACACACACCCACACACATCCAACAAACTTACCCACTCCACTCTATTGAAGACATCTAGTCAAACTTAAAAAGGTAAAGTTTCTAGAGAGATCTTGGAATTTATCCCCGTTCTCTCTAAAGCCTAACCCGTATTCCCTCAACCATAAACTCTCCACCCTCTCTCTCTCTCCCTCCCTTATAATTCTTACTTCTTGACTATACAATGTTAAACCAATTGAATGCAAAGACATTTTATTCTGCTAGACTCTCTCTCTCTCTCTCTCTCTCTCTCTCTCTCTCGTATTACACTTTTCTATTTTTTTCATAGGGCACACATGCTATAGCGCGCTCATGCTATGCAAGACTATGGATTACACTTTTCTGGTTTTACATAGGGTACACATGCTATAGCACACTCGCGCTATGCAAGACTAAAATAAACAATCTTATATGTTAGAGATCTTGTGAAAGAGGCCCACTTTTTTTTAAACTATCTGATTTCTGTGTTTTATCTGACAAATATTCACTTTTCATGGTGTTGAAGGTGACAAAGAAGCATATTCTATCAATTTACACTTTTTTTTTTGTTTAAAATTAAAATCAAATTGTGAAAGTCAATCATTCTTCACTGAAATTTATCGATTGAGGTAATTTTTAAAATTTTTTACATGTGAAATTTGAATAAAGAATCTTTAGGTTTATAATTGGTATGATATAAACTTGTTCAATACATAATTTGATATAATTGTAATAAATTTATATTATAATTTGTCATATTGTAAGAGATTTATATTATAATTTGACTTATTGTAATAGATTTATATTATATTTTTAAAATTGTAATCAATTCATATGTAGAAATCATCATCATGTCGAGGAAACGAGCAAAGACTTTAACATTGAAAGAGCATGAAAGAGACAAAGAGAAGAAAATGGAAAGAATGAGACAACTTCGTGAACAAAAAAAATTGGATAGATTTTTCTCTAGATGAGGAACATGAAACATCAATACAAAGTAAGAGAGAATGGGAATTATAAACAAAAAGACAACTAATTAGAAACTTGTGTGCAACAAGATAATTGAATTATGAAGATACGGGCACATCATCTATGAGTTCCCAAGTTGAAGAGACATCATCATCTAATGTTGGAGGCACACCATTGTATCATGTTGAAGGCACACTATTGTCCACTTCTGAAGGTGTGGGCACACCCTTGTATCATGTTGAAGGCACACCATTGTCTACATCCCAAGGTGTACACACCCCCTTGTATCATGTTGAAGGTACACCATTGTCTACATCCCAAAGTGGAGGTACATAATTGTATCATGTTAAAGGCACACCATTATCCACATCCCAAGGTGTAGGCACAACATCATGTCATGTTGAAGGCACTCAAGATGGTACGCAATTCACACACAATGTTTTTGAATCTCCTAGAATTATTTATAGAAAGCCAAAATATTTGATTGATATTGATACTAACATTTTGAAAGAAATGCCTGAAAATATTCCCAAGCGTACTTGTCAAAGAAATGCTAATCATATTTGGAGATCATTTTTTGACAATTTAAATGTGACAAGTTGATGTCAACTATTTGTTGAAATGATGAGAAATCTGAAATTTAGGCTCATCATGAAGATTCTTGGGCTAAGAACGATGGATGAGTCAAGTGAAAAATCTATTGTAAAGAATCTAATGACTGCAAATGAGAGTGTGGGTTCTACATCACACACGAAAGATAGTAATATCACATGATGTGTACTTACGTCAACAATAGTAAGCACTCAAATGAATAAATCTCAAATCATTAGAAAGACAAGAAAAATATTGAAAATAAGTAGAAAGTCTCTAATGAGAGCCCTAGGAAGGCTTCAAAGAGTGCAAGATCCAAATAGCAATGAGTTATGGGAATTTTTTGGTAGACTACCGCGAAAAGATAAAGCAATTATTGAAGCTTTGAAATCCTTGATTGAAGAATTTTGGATGAATAACACACAGGTATCTCCTAATCAAAGAGATGTTGTAAGAAGGAGGATTGGTAGTCGAATTCATGTTCCACATCCAAAACATTTTTTGGATTCAACTCAAACACAATTCTTTGCAAAATTTATGAATATGTATCCTCAAATTAAAATTAGTCAGAGATATTTTGAAATGTGTAAACCTTTTTATGTGAAAATAAATCACACACGCACAACACATTCTCGGTCGATGTCAAAACTCAAAGTGTTCTTTAGTTGAAATGGACAACACTGTGTATCTTTCAAACCGTGAGTCATAGCATCAAACCGTCTATTCCAACAGCTCCAAATGGCTGGGTAAATGCTAGTGGAAACCTTGTTTGGCACACAGAGTTGCTCAAACGGTGCCGACCACTCCGGGCCAAATTTTCCCTCAAGGTCCCTTCAACATGAAATTGGCGATCTTTACGGGGTCATATCTCAAAGCTCAGGTGAGGTATCATCAAACTGTCAAGTGCTACAGGACCATGTTTCCTAGGCCTACAATAACCTATCTTGGTTTCTAGAGATTCAAGTTTGTTTATATTTGGCAACACATTCTCAGTCAATGTCAAAAATTGAAGTGTTCCTCAGTTGAAATGGACAACATTGTGTATCTTTCAAACCATCATTTGTGGCATCGAACCATCTATTCCAATAGCTCTGAATGGCTAGTTAAACACTAGTGGAAACCTCATTTGGCACACAAATTTGCTCGAACGCTGCCTACCACTCCAAGTTGAAGTATCCCTCAAGGTCCCTTCAACATGAAATTGGCAATCTTTACGGGGTCATATCTCAGAGCTCATGCAAGGTAGCATCAAACAATTAGGTGCTACATGACCATGTTGCCAAGGCCTATAATAACCTATCTCAATTTTCAGAGATTCAACTTTGTTTATATTTGGCAACACATTCTCGGTTGATGTCAAAACTCAAAGTGTTCCTCAGTTGAAATGGACAACATTGTGTATCTTTCAAATAGTCGGTCATTGCATCAAACCGTCTGTTCCAATAGCTCCAAATGGCCAAGTAAACGCTATTGGAAACCTCATTTGGCACATAGAGTTGCTCAAACGCTACCGACCACTCTGAGCCGATGTGTCCCTCAAGGTCCCTTCAACATGAAATCAGAGATCTTTATGGAGTCATATCTCGAAGCTCGTACGAGGTAGCATCAAACCTTCAGATGCTATAGGACCATGTTGTTGAGGCCTACAATAACCTATCTCAGTTTTCAAAGATTCAAGTTGAGTTATATTTGGCAACACATTCTCGGTCGATGTCAAAACTCAAAGTGTTCCTCAATTAAAATGGACAACATTGCATATTGTAGACATCAAAAAATGGGCAAGTGTCTTAGAAATCATTCAAATCTACAAAATCTTAACCAAATGCTCTAATTCTCATCAAAATGGATCAAATCAATTTCAAATGGATATTTATTAATTAAAATTAGACACAATCATTTAAATCAAAGGAAAAATCAAATAATGACATTAAATAATTAAATACAAGATTAAAGGGATCAAAAACACTACATAATTGATTTTAATCAATTAATTGTATATTTTTAAATCAAAAATCAAATTGAACCTATTCCCTTACATGGCTAATTTAATTAATTAATGGAATTTAATTAATCCTAATATCTTTCAACAACATTTGAGCAACCAATAAGAATTGAGAAAAAAAGCACATGGATCACTCCAAAATAGTTGAATCTCAATCACTCATTTTCAACTTTGAATCTCAACCACTCAAATTTGTCTGCTTGTCCAAACCTTTGAGAAAACCATTTAAATTGTCCCCCCATTTTAAAAAAATTCAAAATTTCTGACTCAACCAAGGCTAAATCATGATTAAATAACTCTATCCCCTACCCTTGCGATTTTACTATAAATAAGAGTCATTTTGAGAGCATGATATATCTTAGAAATTCATTTGCAAAGCATCATCATTATACACATTTTCATAGCAATTGAGAGCAATTGAGAGCATATCATAAGCATTTGAATCAATCTTTGTATCATTTGAGAGTGTGAGAGCTAGATTAAGCATTGTACTATCATTTTCTCATTCTAGATTTGTCACTAGTAGAGAATAGGCTGAGAGCTCTACTTACCAAGCTTAGATAGAGAACCATGAGATGTCATGGTGTTAATTTCAATTCTTAGATTAAATTTGTATTGTATTTTCATAGAATTGTAGTTGATTATCCTAATTTCATAAAGGTGTAAAACATTCACACACAAATGGCACCCACTGTGGGGCTTTGAGCCTCATTTTTATCAAGTTTTGTGTGTTTTTGGCTTCACTTTTATGTGAATTTTGTAGAAAATAGGAGAAGTGCCACCTAAAAAGGATTTAATGACGCTCCTAAGCATTCTGTCAATGCCTGGCAGTAGTTAATTAATGCCTGAGAGATTCTTTCTCTTTTGTCTTTTTCTTCTTCTGACGCCTGTGAGATAAAGTGTTACACCTGAGATTGTAAAGCGACGCCTAAGATCTAAGAAATGATGCCTATTAGCTGTCCTTTGTTGCCTATGATGCTTTATTTTATGCAATTTACAATCATTTGTCACACCTAGTATCTTTTAATTGACGCTTAGTAGTTGTTCTTTGCCTCTTTGGATATTTTATCTTACTCAATTTTCAGCTACTTTTATGCCTAGTAGTTAAATTGTTACGCTTACTGATCTTTAAAAGTTGCTTGAGTCACTGTAAAGTGACGCTTGTGAATTTTAAAGTTACGCCTGCTAATTGTTAACTAACGCTCTTTAGCTGATAAATGATCCTTAGCAATTTTTGTTTAAATTTATTGTCAGATTATTGAATTCAGTTTTCTTACTCTCTGTCTCTGTTCTTTTTCCTACAGATGAGTAGACACAAAAAATTCAGGAAACTAGAGAGCAAAGTAACACAAGAGAGAAAAGAGACACTAGGTGAGTAAGCAAACAAATATCAAAAACCTCATAAAAGCACCTAGCCTTTGCTAGCTACAAAAGAGGTATTTTTCACATCAAGCTTGCTTTGCTTAAATTGTGGCTTTTCATTGGATCTAGCTTAATAGGAAAACCTTACTATCATCCAAATTGAATAAGCATTAGGCATATGCTCTCCATTTTTCAAAGTGGATCAAAAAGCCAAAAGTGTGAGTTTAATTTGGTAGAAAGAAAGGGATGATAAATTAACCAAACATTTCATTTATAAGAATCTCCTTGTCAAGAGGTTGAAAAAGAACAAATATGTTTGAAGTATTTGGAACAAGGAACGACAATAGGGATATGATCTTCACTTTCTAAGTGAACCAGATTCCCAAACTTGTTGAACTAAGTTTGATTTCTTATTTTTCTATACATGCTAGATAAATTAGAGCATTAGAGGGTCTGCCTCTTGAGAATTTCCTTACGAGGATGGTGAGAGGGAATGAACCAAGTGGGAGACAATCACTTTAGCTGTGATACTATTTAGCCCACTATAAACAAATACATTCTTCCTTAATAGGAGAGTGACTAGGTTGTGTGCAAGTGTTCTTCACTTCCTCTAGTAGTCCTTTTGGATTGTGCCAAATCATGCTTTTGTGCCTGTGGGAAGCCCACAAGTGGGTAAAAGAGCTTGACATGATCTAGAACGGAGGTATTCATTAAAATCTTGATAATTAGTAATCTGCCATTTAGAGCCAAATGTGTTTAAAAGCCAAATCTGACTCTAGGTAGATTGCTTGGAAGATATTCTTGTTTATACTTGTGAAAAATGACTGAGAACATACACTTTTAGTGTGGTTTTAGGGATATGGTACAAATTTGATGTGTGTGTTGCATTTGTACTTCATTTTCAAGAAAGAATATTCTACAGACTTGATCTTACAACTTTTAAAATTTGAAATTTACAACCTAGTCTGCAAAGTGCCACTTGCACAAAGAGAAAAATAGCTTATAAATAGTAAAGTCATGCCTGTGACTATTCAGAAAATACCTATCAATAAAGAAGTCGTGCCTGTGACATTTCAAGAAATGATTGGAAAAAGTTAAGAAACACCTATTAATAGGATAAAAGTTGCCTACTGACCTGCAGAGTGCCACCTAGGAATATTCCAGTAACCGTGTACTAATTGCTAAGTCACGCCTACACACTGGCAAGTGACGCCCAGAAATAAAGAAGGGAAAATAGTGAGCATTTCTCAGGAGTTTCAAAAAAATTTGATTTCATATTGGAGTACCCTTTTAGACATTTTATCTGTTCCAATATTCAACCTGGTTAGAAATCCTGGTTTTAAACATTTTTGAAAATTTTGTAAGGATTTGGCCACAAGCATGTGAGATAAAGCCTATTTTCAAGAGATTTATGTTCATGTCAGCTTTAACTTGATCTCACTACGTAAAGAAAACCCTACAATCAGATGGAACATATCTAAGGCAAGAACTTCCTTTTCTGAGTGACACATTTACCTCCTCAAGAATACCACAACAACCCATTCAAGGAGTAGAAACCAACATAAATTTTCCTTTTGGAAAATCAGGTTTAGATCTAACCAACAAAAATGGAGGAGGCATTGACCCAAACAACCTAGAGTCAAATAACAACAATGGAGGATCAGGAATAGACCCTAACAATCAAGGAATTAACAACACCAACAATAGGGGCAATGGTGAACCAAATGTTGAAGATGCAACCGATGAAAAGGTTGATGAAGCTATACAAAGCCCATACTTCATGAAGCTCATGGAAAAAGCATTAGCAAAAGATAAGGAGAAGTATTTTCTAGACTTAGCCTAAGTAGGTCTTAAACTCCCTCATGACTACGATGTCAATCAACTTAAGGGAAAGAAAGTTGAAGATAGTCCTATTAATATCATGAACAAACAATTTAAGTTATTCCAAATGCAATTGGACACAATAAAGAAAAGTGGGGCTCCAAAACCCTTTTCAATAGAGGCATTGTGTCCATTTCCATTTGATAAGATTTTAGTCATGATACCATTCCCTAGCAACGTTTTCTTTCCTAAGTATGACAAACATGAATGAGCATTTGATCCCCAAGATCACTTAAGGGAATTTTGTGCATTGAGCTTGGAGTTCATGCCTGACACTACTTATTTAATGAGATTGTTTCCTAGAAGTTTGGGAGGCATGGCCATGGAATGGTTTTCAAAATTACCTTTGGGCATCTGAACTTTTGAAGAGCTAGTTGCTAAGTTTGTAACACATTATTCATATAATATCAAACATGAAGTTACAATGATTACCTTATGTAACACCATGCAAAAAGAGGGAGAAGGATTCTTAGTTTTCTTTCAAAGATGGAGGACAGTATTTGCTAGGTACCCTTGAAGTGTACTAAAAAAGGAAAAGATGGACATCTTTATAAATAGCTTGAGTAATGAAATGAATTATCAGCTGAAGCTACAATGTCCTAGGTATTTTCAAGATCTTATTGAAAATGGAGTGATTATAGAGGAGGTATTAGTTAAGAGTGGAGAAATAAAGCTTTACAAGGACAACAAGAATCACAACAAGAACAACAATAACAATCAAAATAAGAATTTTTCTAACACCTATAACAGATTTGGGTTGATGAACAACAACAAAGGTGTGGTTAATGATGGGGTTGTTGATGCTAATACTTTGAAAAAAACTCCTTTTACCCTCACGATAACACCTACTCAAGTGAATAATTTAGATCAAGCTCCCAAAGTGCCTTTCAACAACAATACCAATAATAACAACTTTAGGAATAATCAAGGGGCTAACAAGCCTAATCCGTTCCTTACACCATCTCCCAAGAGGACATTCATGCCTTTGGATGAACCTCTTGAGAATGCATTGAGAACTCTCATTGCTAATAAGATTATTGATTTTCCTAGAGCTCAACCATATGAACCATGCAAGAAGCCCAACTGGTGGAAGGAGTCTAGTCTTTGTGAATACCCCAGAAATAGAGGACATACCACAAATGATTGCTTCAGCTGAAAAATGTGGTACAAGATTTGATTGACAATGGTGTGATCATGATAGAAGGGCCTCAAAATAATGAGGATCACATGGCATTTAAGAAACCTTTTTATAACCATGATAAGGGTGAATCTTCCAATTCAAATAAACAAGGCAACAAGAATGTCAATTTTTCTCATCATTATGATACCATTGTTAACACATTATCTAGACAGGAGCATGTTGTCAATGTTGTTCTAATCAAGGAACAACCCAAAAAGGAAGCATCTTATGCTATCACTAGAAGGAAAGCTTCACGGATTACCCTACAAGGGGTTGATCCTAAACCTATTGGTCCTACACAATCAAGTATTATGGTTAAGAAACCATCTACAACAACAAAGTCAGATAGCTTGGTGGACCAATTAGCTGGTAGTTGACTTGATTTTTTATATGAGATACTTTATTCTTTTGATGCATATGACAATTCATTTTTGATCTCGAGACATTGGACTCAATTTATTCTTTGATCAGTTGAGGCTCCTTATGCTTTGATACTTGTTGATACTCTAATGGACTTTGATTCCCAAATATTATTACTTTGATGATGATACCATGGACTTTGAAAAATTTACTTTATATGACATCATTATGTGTTGGAATTCATTTTTTTAGGTGTTTTGATATGATATGCTGTTAAGATATAGCTTCATTCATATTATTATTATTATATATATATAATACAATGCTAATAATGAAGTGTTGTGATTATATTATTACTATCATATTATCATTATTATATTATAAATATAATAATGATAATATCATAGTAATATATATTAATAAAGTTACATTGATATTAATCGAACTATGTTCGATAAGCATACAAACTGCTAGCATCGACTATTAAGTCAAATGCATAAATAAATGATACAATGTTCGGTTGTTAATACAGCCGACTAGCACTAATACTAGTTGTTGTTTGTATTAGTGCTAGTGACTATTGTTAACAGTCACTAGTAATAATACTAATAGTGACTGTTGGGTCATGGCTGTTCATTTATGAAAGGATGTGTTGATTGTCATCTCAATCGATCACCAGCATATATGTATGTGTTGTGATCGCAGGTTAGGATAATCAATAAAAGTGTTCATTGTTTCCTATACCTGCGGTCATAGCACAACATATATTCAGAACAATTTATATATAAGCACCATAATATATATACATATCAGAATAGTAAATATCAGTAGTATAATAAATTCCTAAAGATCTGATTTCCTAACATGGTATCAGAGCCAAGTTTCTTTAGAAAAGCTTAACCGCTTGAAGAAAAGACTTGGGCAAGAACAATGATAGTTGCAGACAGAGTATTCTTTTCATTCAAACATATCGAAATAATATTTACAAAGAACTATTCAGAGTTTGTTGTGGCTAGCATTTGAAAGTGAATTATCAATATTGAGTCATCTCTAGCACCTTCATCTGGGCACAATTTCTTTAGTAACAGTCCTCATATTCAGTTTACATTCTCAACGCAAATTGAAGCATTTGTATGGACACGTGAGTCATTCATTACTCAATGGTGGCTATCGTAAATTTCTTCCTTCCATGAATATAAAAATCAACATCACTTGCAAAATGAAGTGATGTAGCTTAGGAGGAATATGTTAGTGTAGTGTAGCAGTGGCCATTTGTGACGAGACTATAGAGGAGAACATTGGATCTAGCTCAAATCTGGAAACACTAGCTATGAAGAGAGCAGAACTGCTCCACGAGTTTGATCGCAAGTTGAACAAATCCCCAACCATATTTCGCAAGGTCCTGTAGGCATAGTGAAGCTAACCACAGTACATGAGCAATCGCAGAGACACACAGTCTCACACATTTTCCCCGTCTGCATAGGGTATGAATAAGCACGGTTATCAGGCAACAACACATTGTATTCAATAAATCCATCAGTGCTGCCATTTTGGGAATCATAGTTTAAAGGTAGTTCGCACTCACAGCTACTCAACCACCATTTTCACTAAGATTTTCAAGAACATCTTGGAGTTTGGAAATGAAACTTTGAAATCAATAATGGGTATCTGTGGATGTCGGCACCCTCATAGATAGTGAATGTGGTGAGATGAAGTATGAGTAATTACAAGAATATATTGAATTATCGAATTATAAGAAAACTACCATCTATTTGGAAGATAGATCTCTTCAGTTATATATTTGGTGTTATGTTGGTTGCATCATCACTCATTGTGGATTAAATGTATTAGCATTTAAGAGGACACACAACATTTAAGTACAAGATATATGATTATTTGCAAGATACATGGAAAATATTCACAATAATAGTAGGTAATTCTAATAAGGGGTAGAGTCGGTTAGAATAGGGAAATAAGAGTTGAGAATCGATGTATGAAGAATGTAAACCGAAATAGAATAATGAAGAGAAGAATTAAGTTTTCGATTCATATCTTGTAGTTTCTTCATTTTCCCATTTATAATTCTCTGCTCTTGATTCTCTGTATCATTATGAACAGAATATATTAGAAAGCTTTATGAATTGCAATTTGGTCTCAGATAATTATGCTTTGGTCTGGTTCAGAATTCATTCTCGGCATCGAATGTCATGAAGAAGTTTTAATGATGCATTGAATCAGAGATGGCATTTTGGTTGACAGAGTGTTGATTTGTAATAGTCATTAATGGAATTGTGAACGCATTCCTGTGAATGAATGTTCGTTTTACTATTTATGGTTCACTTGGTATCAATTTATATCGATGAAGATAAATAGCTTGCTAGTGGTTGCAGAGAAATAAATTAAATGATAACCGAGATCTTGAATTTGCATTCGGCATTGAGGAATTACTGAAGGTGATGGAATGCAAATGAATATTTATCGTAGTATTCTCTATTTTGAACCAATGTTGAAGAATCTATTGTGATCAATTCATCGATGGAGGACCCGAGAGCAGATTTATGGTGACAAAGCAGATGTAAGAGATCTGGGCGGAGAAGTGAGTTCGATAGTGTGTTTGGGGTGAGTCATGTTGAAAGTGAGCTGAGAGGGATGTCTGTTTTGAGATTCATTTGTATGGAAAGCCATGACTGTTATAGAATGTCTATGTAGAAAGATTGTATGATGCCAAAGTTTGTTTATGTTTTGAAATGATATCTCAAATTGGAGAAAGGTGGCGGATGGTTTGAGTGCTGTTAGAAAACTCCTATGTTTCATATTTGGTATTGGGAGATGTAAAAGGTGGTGGTGAGTTCATGTTGAATCCAAAAGACGGTTGGTTCTATGTGAATATCAAAATCAATGATTTCAGTTTATCTTTGGTTGTGAGTGTAATAAACTAGATACACTTAAATAAAGATGTTCATCTCACCTTGATAAATGTATAATTAAGCCTTTGGTGTTACTAATGTTGTGCGCTCTGCATCAAGTGGTAAATTATAATTCTCATAATCATCGGGTTTCATGAAACCAATATGCTATGAAGAAGGATGATGGGTACGAGTTAATGGGCTCACCTTACGAAAGGAAACACTTGAAATTTTATAAAAGATAAGTAATTCATGTTTTATTTGAATGTGCAGTTTGTAATTTATTAAATAATAAATGTTGTATGCTTCTATCATTTTTTATGCTTGAGATAGTTTAGCTTTATAGACTACTTGTAATCTATCTCTAACATACTTTCAGGATAAAAGCATATGAAATTCAGATTCAAAGAAAGTCTGACATTTTCAAGAGGTCAAGAAGTAGATGAGCTTGAGCTTTAGAGGGAGCATGTAAAATTAAATTAACTTGTGACAATCTCAATCATATTGATTGAGAGGGAGTTCACTATTGAAGGTAAATCAAATCTAAGATTATAGCAATGGGAACTTGTGGATAGAATCATCGATGAGATGCACGTGGATAGAATACTAAAGGTCTTTATTATCTTCCCTCAAGTCCAAGAGGGAGTGTTAACATTGTGGCCTTGGAAAAGATCAAAATGCATCTTATGCTAGTTGATGTAACCTTATGACTATTCAGATTATTCATATTGGTTCTCTCAGGAAGGAAAGTATGAAATGACATCCTGCAGTGACACCGAATTGAGTATATAAACAGGGTATACCTTCGTGGCCGATAGAGAAGCTAAAAGATCAAATTAAGTTGGCACCCCAAGATCTTGATCATACAAATTCAGAGGGGCTATAACATGTCAAGATGGTGTATACTTTGTAATCTCTAAATTCACCAAGACTATGAGATCGTGCAAACAAATGTAATTCAGTGGAGGTACATCCTCACTAAAGAACAAACAACCGATACTCTTACCAAGCGTCTTTCTAGAAAGAAGATTGTGTACCTTCAGATGACCTTGGTATGTTGAGGAATAAAGCCTTATTAGGTGAAAAGAAGGTATCCTGAAAACTATGTTATTACTTGTTGTGCAATAACTATATCGTGGTTAGACAACATTAAGTTGTTGGTTTCAAACTATCATGATGTGTTCCGGACTGTATTATGTTCATGGCTAGACAACATTGAGTTGTTGGTTTTAAATTGTCATGACTAAGAGTTTGACTTGAATTTTTAAATAATTCTTGTCTTTGATAGTGGAAGTCTTGATTTCCACTCTCTAGATGAGCCAGAGTGGATCCATCCTTTGAGAAGAGTCAAGGTGACTTTATAGTTTTTTATTCATGAATAAATGTAAAAAATATATATATTGCAATATTGTGTGAAAATGATCATTTGTGTGTGGGTTAACATTTCAAGGTGATGATCTTGTAAATAGTTAACCAGTGTCAAGATAGACTACTTAAGTGTGTGTCCCGACTGTGCAGAGATATTGACTCTTGTTATTACTGCTTGTGTAATAATGAAACCATATCATGATAGACTACTTAATTGTGTGTCCCGACTGTGCGGAGATCATGATATTCAAGTCTATTTTCATGACGAGACTACATTAAATTGTGCATCCCGAAATGGTGAATGTCATGATAGACTTTTGATATTTAATACTCACTTACTAAGAGGGAGTGTTAAGATATAGCTTCATTTGTATTATTATTATTATTATTATTATTATTATTATATATATATATATATAATACAATGTTAATAATGAAGTGTTGTGATTATATTATTACTATCATATTATCATTATTATATTATAAATATAATAATGATAATATCATAGTAATATATATTAATAAAGTTACATTGATATTAATCAAACTATGTTCGATAAGCATACAAACTGCTAGCATCAACTATTAAGTTGAATGCATAAATAAATGATACAATGTTCGGTTGTTAATACAGCTGACTAGCACTAATACTAGTTGTTGTTTGTATTAGTGCTAGTGACTATTGTTAACAGTCACTAGTACTAATACTAATAGCGACTGTTGGGTCATGGCTGTTTATTTATGAAAGGATGTGTTGATTGTCATCTTAACCGATCACTAGCATATATGTATGTGTTGTGATCGCAGGTTAGGACAATCAATAAAAGTGTTCATTGTTTCCTATACCTGCGGTCACAACACAACATATATTCAGAACAATTTATATATAAGCGTCATAATATATATACATATCAAAATAGTAAATATAAGTAGTATAATAAATTCCTGAAGATCTGATTTCCTAACATATGCATATCGATATGATTCAATCTCCTACATGCTTTGTTTTTATGCTTTTTCAGATGCAGTTGATGATATGAATGTACATGTGCTATTTATGCTTAAATAGTTATCTTATGCATGACATAGAATAGATGAACGTATGTGATAATGATTTTTTATAATAATTAATGCTATGATACATGATTTTTTATGGATGCATATGATACATGTTTTAATATTGTATGATGATGTAATGATTTAATGATTAATGCGATATGATGGTATTTTATGGATGCATCTATTTGATGATATGGATAATAAATGTAATGGATATTAAATGTAATGGATATATGGTATATAAATGTGATGTAAAATGTGATGTACCTATATGATGTAATGAATTAATATTGATGTTTAATGATTAATGATTAATGTCATGATAAATGATATATAAATGTTATATGGATATGATGTCGATGATGCAAATGTAATGATATATAATGTATGGATATGATGAATATGTACATGTAGATGCAAGGAAACTTTAATGAATGCACCTAAATGGATAATACAATGTGATATGAAATGGAATGTTTTTTAATGAACGTAATGGAATTCAACTAAAATATCTTAATGGTGAAATTAGTGTTACTTAATAAGATGATTTGATGGATGCAATGAATGTCGCCTAATGTAATGTAATCATAAATGAGCTTAATGATTTAATAGGAATGATTATGAATGATCTTAAAAAGAATACATCTAAATGAGATGGAAAAATGAATGCAAACTAATGCAATGCAACTTTTAAATGAACTTTAGTGAAAATGATGTGAACTAATGCAATGAACTTAGATTAAAGTGAATGCAAACGAATGTAATGCATTTAAATGAACTTAGGGTAAAATCCTAAATGAATGCAAGATAAGATGATTTTAACAAATGCAAGTGAACTAATGCAATGCACCCTAGTTTTTTATTTTTGATTTTCAACACACTTCAATCACATATAGTTTTTGATGTTTGTTTGATTTTTTATTTAACTCCACCCCTTTTCTATTTTTCTCTTGCAAATTATTTTTTGGAGCTAAGAAAGGAAAATACCTTTGAATGCATTTAATCTAGGATGTATGCAACTAACTATCACTATTCAAAAATTTAGAGCTTATATTCATCATCGAGCAGTTTTTGAAATCCAAAATTAGTACAACCATCACTAGTTCAACCATGATGATATGAATACATTTTTCACCTCTTACATTGCTTTCCCATCCTTTGGTGCGGCTATCACTAATTGAAGTCAATCATGAGAGTACAAATACCGATTTTGTCAGATTCTATGTTGTAAGTGGATTTTGGTATTATGATATTTAACATCAAAATATCCAAGGTATCCTTTTGCGTAAACAAAAAAAGATTTTAGTTTCTCCATATGTACATTTCCTCGATGATTCTTTGATGATCATGTCCTTAGACAAATAATACATACTTCAAAACTTTGATCTTAACACAATCATTCAAAAATCAATAAAATATCATGCTTTCCTCATAGCTAGTCTAGTTTAAAAACTTTCATCGATTTTCTAGAAAGACGTGATTTTATCAATCAAGTCAACACTTAGAAAAAATTTGCACTATTTTTCAAAACCATATTTCAAGTATAGTTCCATCCATTTCATACTTTTAATCCTGATAAAGATAAGGTCTTGTGAGATTTTGGATCGAATTTTGCATTTGGTTGAAAATTGGATTAAGATTTGGATTTGATGAAATGTTTCACTTGTGTTTTGATGAATTGATTTGGTGTCTGATTGAAGTTTTATTTTGATGAATCCTTCCTCCTTTAGAGAAGAATTTTCCCCCAGTTTGATGTGATCACATTTGTGGGACTTGGGACAATTTACAGATTGGATTAGTGACAAAACCTTTAGGTACTTGCAAATGAAACAGGTGGGTTTTATTATGCAATATATACAAATGCTAGTGAATGCAATATTTACAAGGATGACTACTAAGCATGAGACTGACTTGGACTTTCAATGGCACCTGTTTACCAGGTTTTCACTGATTGAATGGATTTGCTTTCTTTTTCTTTTTTAAAAGCTTTTTCTCTTTTTTTTTTGCTACCAAGCCACCTATTTGTTAGGTTTTCACCAACGTACTTTTTATATTTTATTTTTTTGTATTTTCTCTTTTTTAATTTTTTTTGTTTCCATATCATCAAGGTGCCTATTTTCTAGGTTTTCACCAAGACAACATCTTTTTAAGGCTCCTTTTTGAATGTTTTTGGCTTTCCTCATGCTCAAATTTCCACTGCTTTTGGTCTTTTCTGCATTTTTGATTTGTTTTCTCTTTTTCTATTTTTGGAATTTTCAAGATCCCTTTTGATTATATACAATAAATAGAATGCTCCTTCATTTGATATTTTTGATACTCTTTTTCTCTATCCCTCTTCGATTGCTTCAAGTGTAGAACCTTTTCAAATGTATATTGTTTATTGGCTCTTGCAACTCCTCTCCTTCACAATCAACTAGTTTGTAAGTGTCAGTGCCAAAAGATGAAATGATCATAAAGGGTCCTAACGAGTTTGCTTCCCATTTTCCTTTCATCTCTCTTTCTGCTTGATTTTTGGGATTTTCTCACAACACTAAGTCACCTATTTGGAATGCCCTTGGTTTGATATGCTTGTTATAGTTTTTGGTCATTCAGTTCTGATATAATTTTAATTGATCAAAAGCCTGTTGTTGTCTTTCATCTAGAAATTCTAGTTCATGTAACCTAGCAACTCTATAGTCTTCTTCACTTAGTAGCCCATGTAATGAGACCCTTAAGGATGAAATTTCCACCTCCAAAGGTAAAACTGCTTCTGCTCCAAAGACTAGGGAAAATGGGGTAGCTCCTATTGGCATTCTAATACTCATTCTATAAGCCCATAGAGTAGTGTTTATTTGAATGTGCCAATCTCTACCTGAATTATCCACAGTTCTCTTCAATATCTTTAAGATGTTCTTGTTTGTAGCTTTTGCTTATCCATTACCTTGTGGGTAATATATTAAAGATGAATGATGTACCATATGAAATTTTGTACATAATTCTTTCAAATCCTTGTTTTTGAAATGTGTTGCATTATCTGTTATGATGGCATGAGGAACACCATATCTAAAGATTATGTGATTTAATATAAACAAGCATATTTTCTTTCCTATGGCAGTGGATAAGGGTACAGATTCCACCCATTTGGTAAAATATTTTGTTGTAGTAATGATGAATTTATGACCATTTGAAGATGGTCGATAAATCATCCCTTTCAAGTCCAAACCCCATTGATTAAAGGCCAAGGTGTTGTCATAGGATGAACCTCTTGTGCTGGTACATGGATCAAGTTCCCATGATATTGATATTTATGACAAGTTTTTGCAAAGTGACAAGCATCCTTTTCCATCGAAGGCCAAAAATATCCTATCCTAAGAAGTTTTTGGGCTAGAGTTAAACCATTCAAATGTGACCCACAAATCCCCTCATGAATTTCTTGTAAGGCTATGGTTGATTCTTCTTTTTCTAGACATCTCAAAAACATTCCATCTAGACTCTTACAATACAACGCATTGGATATCAAGGTATAGCGAGAAGCTTGGCATATAAAACTTTTCTTTTGATTTCTAGTTTGGTGTAAGGGTAAGATTTGGTCTTTCAAATAGGTGTAAATGGCTCCATACCAAGGTGATTCATGTCCTGTTAGCAAACAAATGGTATGAGGATGGGAATGGTCAAATGCGGGTTGCTCAACTTCTTCTACCAGGAATTCATATCTGGCACTTTGATTTGGTATTTGGAGAAGTGATGCCAAAGTAGCCATTCCATCTCCTACTTTATTCTTATCTCTTGGCACTTGCTCAAATATAATTAGAGTGAATTATTTATTAAGATCTTCAATAATATTTTTGTATGGTATCAACTTATCATCTTTAGTTTGATACTCGTCATTAATCTGATTAATAACCAGTTGGGAATCTCCATAGATTTGTAGCTCTATTACTTTCCATTCTAATGCCAGCTTTATGCCAATGACCAATGCTTCATACTCAGCTATGTTATGTATGATTTCAAAATTGTAGACCCTTGAGGAGTAATCAAAAGTATTATGGCTCCTGATCCATGTTGTGTATAAGAACCATCAAAATATAATTGCCATGTTTTTGCTTTGACATTAACAATTTCATAATCTTGAAATTCCACTTGAATTGGATATTCATCTTGTAATGGTGACTCTGCTAATTGATCTTCTATTACTTGGCCTTTGATAGATTTTCGATCCACATATTCTATACCAAATTCACTTAGAATCATGACCCATTTGGCTAGTCTCCCATTCAATATTGTTTTGCTGAGAAGATATTTCAAGGGATCAATCTTTGTAATGAGTCAAATCTTGTGGGATAACATATAGTGGCATAATTTTTGGGAAGCAAAAACTACAGCCAAACATTCTCTTTCAATGAAGGTGTAGTTCAACTCATACTTCACCAAAGTTCTTCTTATGTAGTATATGGCCTTTTCCTTTCTAGCTTCGTCCTCTTGAACCAAGAGTGCCCCTAATGAATGTTATGTAGCTGAGATAAATATAATTAAGGGCTTGTCTCTTATTGGTGGCATCAGAGTTGGAGGGTCCATTAGATATTTTTTCAACAAAGTGAAGGCTTCTTCACATTTCTCATCCCATTTGAAAACCGTGTCCTTGTGAAGGAGTTGAATGAAATTGTGGCACTTTTATACTAATTGGGAGATAAACCCCCTGATGGATTGAATTCTTCCTTGAAGTGATCTCATTTGACTTATGTTTCTAGGTGCCCCCATCTACATGATTGCCTTTACTTTGGCTAGGTCTACCTCTATTCCTTTTACTGACACTATATATCCTAATAGTTTTCCTAATTGAACACCGAATGCACACTTCTTTGGATTGAGACTGACTTTGAATTTCTCTAGTCTTACAAAGATATTTTCTAAGATGGGTAGATGTTTTTCCCTTGAGTGGGATTTAGCAAGTATATCATCTACATAATCTTCCATGAATTTGTGCATCATGCCATGAAATATAATTTTCATGGCCCTTTGATAGGTCACTCTGACATTCTTTAGACCAAAGGGCATAACATTCCAATAGAATGTCCCCCATGCACATGTAAATGATGTTTTGTCCTTATCCTTGGGTGATATATTTATTTGATTATAACCACTAAACCCATCCATAAGTGAGAACATCGAATGTCCTATTGTTAGATCTACAATGGCATCTATGCTCGGTAGAGGAAAATCATCTTTAGGACATGCAAGATTAAGATCTCTAAAGTCTGTGAAAATTCTGATAGATTTGTCTGCTTTGGAAACAGGCACAATGTTTGAAATCTACTCGGCATAATCAATGGCTCTTATAAACCCTACTTTCAGCAATTTTTCCAACTCTACTTTTACAAGCAAAGCTATGTGTGGATGCATCTTTCTTAGTTTCTTCTTCACTGGTCTTACTCCTTTTATATTCAAATGATGAATGATTAAATTCAAATCTAATCCAAGCATATCATTAGATGACCATGCAAAATTGATTTGTTTTTATTTGAAAAATCTAATGAAATCCTTTCTTTCTTCACTAGATAGAGATGTTGCTAAGTATATGATTCTTGGCTCTGATTCTGACCCAATATTCACTTTCTCTATTGGTTCAATTAAGATAGGTGATCTTTCTTCATAGTGCTCAGGAAAAGTATCCAACCCTTCTTCCTTAGGTGCCTCTGTTGGGTTTTCACCTTTGGAAACATTCTTTATTTCTTTTTCTTTTTTATTTAATGTTGCCACAAAGTGGTTTTCAACATTAGATTCTTTCCATTTTTTTTTTTCAGTTTTTTTTGAACTGAAAGGTTGAATACTCCCCTTTGTCACCTCTTCCTGATATTCTGTGGTAAAATGAGGCTCAATAGCATTAAGGTATTGGGACACCAAGTTATCATTCAGGAATGTAGGGAGGATAGTAGGTTCAATGGAATCCCATTTGATTAGTTCAGGATATCTAAGGGTCAAAGGATCAATGCTTTGGTTTAGTCCAATAGGGTTTAGGGACATGACTTCATTTGAAGGTTCAAACATTTTATCGTTTAAGTCTATAATATGTGCTTCTTCAAGATGTTCTAGAGAACTAGGGTCAAAATCTTTCTCACTAGAATCCTCTAAGGTTTCCATTGGGTAAAAATCTTGTGGATTAAACCTACAGTTATATTATTATATAGTATGCCTCCATGATGGTATGTAAGGTTCTCCTACCCATTGATTTCTTTCAATTTCCTGAATTGGTACATTATCTAAGATCACTTGACTAGAACTTGAAGCTTGATCTGATTTGATTCTGAGACTTGTTCTTTTCCCTTGCTAGGAGTATAGGTATGGATGACATCAACTTATTTATCTTGGAATGACTCACTTGACAATGAGTCCCATTCCCAATTGTTAGAATCTTTATCACTTTGGGAACCTATTTGTAAGATTTGGTCATAAACCAAGGGATACTTCTTTTGAATGTACCCTTGTTCTAGGTACCCTAATCCAATTTTTTCCTTACTATCTCTCCATGTCATTTCAATAGGTTCAACAAGTCCGTCATTTCTTGTCCCTAAAGGCCCTTGTCCTTTGTATCTCATTTTCTGCATTATTTGAAATCATTTCCCATATTGGTGTGTGGGAATGCTTATATTTTGGATGCGCTTTTCATGTGCACTTGATTTCTCATCCTTATATAGCCAATTTTGGAGTTTTTTATCGTCTTCCTCCATGGATGATGTACTTTTCCTCACAAAGTGATAATTGTATTTATGAGGTAGACTGGATGGTCTTCCATGTGATTTTGGAGATAAGGGTAGATACATCATGGATAAGGAGTATTCACCTACACCCTTTTGTTTGATTTGACATTTCTTTTCAAAGTTTTCATCATATGATCCATTTTTTGATAATGAGCATCTTTGGTGTAGATTTTAATGGATCTAGCTTGGTCTTCTTTTTGTTTCTCAGGAGAACTCTCCTCACTAACCTTCTCTTTTTCTTTTGTCGATGTAGTTAGGTTAGTAGGACTTTGATTATTTTCAACAACAATTTATTTTTCTTCTTTTTCTTTTCCCTTCAAAGATGGAAGATCTTTTGAACTTTTTCCTTTCTCTATTCTTTGGGAAATAGACCCTTCTGCATTATGTGGGACTAAGGAGTCATTAATAGGCTTCATGTTATTACAATATTGAAAGGGGTGTGAGTCCCTGCTTACCATGACTTCTTGTCCTAGATAGGGAAATTTGAGACATTCATGGTAGGTTGAGGGTACGACCTACATTTCATGGATCCATGGCCTTCCTAATAGGATATTATAAGTCAACTTTAGGTCAAGGACTTGGCAAATGGTCTCTTTCTACATTGGACCAACTCTGATAGGAATTACTATGACACCTTTGGAAGCTCTTTCTTCATCATTGTAGGCTTTTATGGTTATCTTTTTCTTTGGGTCAATAGCCTCCTCATAAAATCCCAAGGCTTTTACCAAGTTTAGGGTACAAATATTCAAGCCGACTCCCCCATCAATGAGGACTCTTTTCACTCGATGCTTATGGATTAGGACCTCTAATGCAAGGGAAAATTTTGCGGGTGGTTTAGAGACATATCATCTTGTTCTGAAAAGGATAGACAATGGGGTGCAACAAGATGTCCTACCATGTTTTGAAATTTATCCGCATCTAAATTTAGAGGCACATTAGTCTCTACTAAGGTTTTTTCTAGAATCTTCTTATGAGTTGGTGAAAGCTTGAGTAACTCTAGAGTAGAGATCTGAGCAGGGGTTCTTTTCAATTGGTCTACCAAATTATATTTTTTTGAAGATGAAGATGAAGTTTGATTTGGTAGGAGAATCCTTGGGGAATTTCCTAGTAAAGTAATTTTTTATGCTTGCCCCCTAGTTACAACATTAGATGTTGCTTCCCTTGGCTTCTATTTCACCACAACTACATGTATGGTGTTTTCACCACCACTTAAAGTATTAATGGTGTTATCATAAGTATGAGAAAAATTAATCTTCTCATTACCCCTTTTGTTGTTAGGGTTGGTGTTTGATGATTCCCCTTTTTCATGATTTAAGAAAGGGTTTTTAAAAGCCGCATGGTCTTCATTATTTTGAGGCCCTTCCACTTTTATTGTTCCATCATCAATTAGGTCTTGGACAAGATGTTTCAATTGCATGCACTCATTCATTTTATGTCCCTTGTTATGATGGTATTCACAATGGTGAGAATAATTCCACCAATTATGCTTGACTTGGGGTTCATATGGCCTCAATTTGGGTAAAATAATGATTTTGTTAGCCACCAAATTCTTTAATGCATTTTCCAATGGTTCACCTAAAAAGGTGAATTTTCTCTTTTGATGTGTGGAAAAGAAGGCTTTAGGTTTAGCGACATTGGAGTTATTAAATGGATTGTTGTTGTTAGCATTGTTATTGTTGTTGTTGGGATTATTATTATTGAAAGGGGATTTGTTTGTTTGATTTATGTTATATGTTAAATTTGCCCCACTTGATAAATTAAAGGGGGTATCCTTTAAGTTGTGTGCTTCCACAACTCCATCATTCACAAGATTTTTATTATTGCTCTTCAACCATAGTCTAGGTTTATCATTGTGATTGTTGGCCCCTTTATTATTGGTATAATTAGATACATTATGATTGTTATTAGTGTTGGTATAGGGTTTATTATCCTTGAATAATTTGATTTCTCCTTTCTTAACCAACACATCTTCAAATTTAATTTGATTCTCAATAATTTTTTCAAAAGTAGGGGGACATTGAAGTTGGAACCTATAGTTCATCTCCACATTTAAGTTATTCATAAATATTTCCATTTTCTCCTTCTCGAGTGTGCTTCGTGGATATCTTGCAAAAATTGTTATCCACCTTTGAAGAAACCCTAAGAAAGATTATCCATCTCGTTTTTTAGTGTCACATAGGTTGAGCATGGTTATCTCGTGTTCAATGTTGTAAGAATAATGGGTTACAAATTTGGAGGCTAATTCCTTGAATGTCTTTATCCCTTGCGGAAGTTTTGAGAACCATTCCATGGCTTGACCTCCTTAACTTCTTGGAAAAAGTCTCATTAGATAAGTTGAATCATGCATAAATTCTATACTTAGAGCAAAAAACTCTCTAAGATGGTCTTTTGGATTTGATTTACCCACGTATTTTTCATACCTAGGAAAGACTACATTTATTCGAAAAGGTGTACCATAACTAAGCTTTTGTCAAAAGGAAATGGGCACAAGGCCTTGATAGAAAATGGCTTAGGTTCAGTTGCCTTCTTCATTAGGTCAATTTGCGCTTGGAACATTTTCAATTGTTTACTCATTGCACCCATCGGATTATCATCTTCCTTGTCTTTCTTAAGTTGACCAACGTCATAATCATGGGGAAGTTTCACCCCTGCTTGGGCTAAGTTTAGGAAATATTTTTCCCTATCTCTTTCTATTAGTTTGTCCATGACTTCAAGAAATTTAATGTCTTGAGCCGCCCTATTAGCTTTATCTTCAAGTGTTTCCCTAGGCCCTTGATTGGCATTATTAATATGATCATTGTTTCCTCCATGGAGATAATCATGAAATGTGGAGTTCCTATACATTGGATCAGTTCTCTTTTCAAAAAGATTTGGGAGACTATCCCCTTGGTTGTGATTTATGAAAGAGCTTTGAGATTCAAATTCGGGGACCTCTTTTGCAATGCAAGTGTTGTCTTCTTGTAAAGATAATTTGAGTCTATGAGAGCATGTAGAAATCGACATTCAACAAGGTTTGATTTCAAATTGTTTCCTCCCAAACTTGGTAATTGTTTGATTTTATGAAGAGATTAAAAATATAAGATGAATTTTCAAATGGATATCTCTTACTTGTTGTATTTATTTTTCAAACAAAGCAATCAAAAATACACTTGTTCTTTTTAACCCTCTACACAAAAAGTGTTTGAATTTGTAAGGATGATATCATTGGTTTTTGCACAAAAAGATACTTCAAGCAATCTACCTAGTTCACAATTTGGTTTGTAAACATGGCTCTACAAGGTAGGATTTTCTATTTAACAAGGTATTTAATCAAGATTCCATTCAAAATGGACATTAAACTTTCATCCTCAAAAATTAGGAGGCTTCCCACCATTGGTATGTTAGAGTTTTGCGCAATCTCGTAGGACTACTCGAGGAAGTTTGAAAGCTTAATATCCTTTTGTCACACACCCCATTAAGGATGCATGTATTTTATTTTAGAGTGGGTTGGATTTTTGTGGCAAAAGAAAATGTATCCCACTTTGGACTGTCCCTCTCACCGGCCTTGTTAAGGCAAATCTCGGGAGGTGATCCCACTATGGATCTAGCATGTTCATATTGAAAGAAATAAAGTAGAATGAAGAGATAGGTTTTGGGAGTTTGATTCACCAAAAGGTGAAGAGCATATCCCTATCTATTTTTTTATTCCCAAACACTTTTAACAAGGTTCAATTTCCAAACCCACTAACTAATGGGAATCAAGTATTTCTACTCTTTTCCACAAACAAGGGGTTGTTCAAATTTAGTGTTTGATTTATTCCTTTATGCTATTTTAATTACTAGATGAAAATGAAAATCACAAGGCCACAATTTAAATAAAAATTGACCAAGTTGAGGCTTACCTTCAATTGAAGCTAGCAAAGGCTAGGGGCATTTTTTATGAATCTTTCATTATTTATGCTCACCTAGTGGCGATCGTTCCTTCCCTTTCTGCTTCTCCTCCAAAAAGTTAGTCAACACAACCAAACAAAGTGAAGAAAAACAAGAATAAATTTGAATCTAAGTTTTATTTATCAAATTTGACACAAATCAATTAAGGCAAGTAAATCCAATTTAATGAGATGAATTTTAATTTTTAAGCTTCTACAACTCTCAAATAATGTTCATATACCTCACTTTCATGTTGTGAATTCTCCAAAACCAGCTTAATATGTGCAATATTCTCCTCAATCTTTTTAGCCAAGGCCTTTCCCTCACTGTTAAATCTGGTCTCTAGTTTTTTTATTTTTCTATGACAAGTCATCTTGCAAACACAAAGAAATCATTTTCTATATGTTAGATTCTGTAAATTTTCAATTTAATTAAGTGCGCAGCAAAATCTATTGAATGCGCTATTAAAAATATTGAGCACTGTTAAAACTACTAAATGTGTTGCAGGAAAAGATTGAATGTGCAGGAACATAATTTAAATGCGCTAAAAAAATGAGCAAAGGCGTTAAAAGAAAGCCTTGAACATGTTGGAGGACATATTGTATGTACTAGAGTCAGGGCACACGCATTGAAAGAATGAAGACCAGAAAAAGATAAAGATTAAATGTGCTAAAACTCTATGCAAATGCACAACACTTTGTCGTAGATGCATTGTTTCAGCCCTTGTACGTGCTGAAGAATCTGTTAAATGCGCTGAAAAACTTGTAAACAAAGAGCAAAACAAGATTTGCAAGAACAAAAAAATTACTTCTCTGAGTTTATAAATTTATTCAAGGCCTAAAGCCCCATGGTGGGTGCCATTTTGTGTGGTAAGGAAAGCACCTTCATAGGGTTAGTATCATCAATAAATCGAAATGAGAATTAAATAGCCACAAAAAGCAATCTAACTAAGCAAATTTAAAGATGATTAAGCACTCTATGGCTCTCTAATTAGGGATGATAATGATGAGCTCTCAACAATCTCTCAAAAGTGATAGTCCTAATATGAGAAAAGTAAATGATAAGAAATCTAATACAAGTTAATTCCAAATGAAAATACTAATTAGCTCTAGATTTGCCTTTTCTAACTCAAATTTGCAAGAGGTTTGATGCTTCATAAAATTTGTGGATTATTATTGCTTCAATTATGCCTTGCTTTTATAAATTTTGGCAAGGGTAGGGGGTGTGGTTGGTTTGATCATGGTTGAGTTTGGGTTAAGTTCATGGTTCCACCTTTGGAGACCATTTAAATATTTTGTTCTCAAAGCTTGGGACAAGAAGACAAAATGGGTGGACAAGATGCTCTCTCCTTATGGGTGATGGAGATTCGATTTAAGCTTGATCCATGTGAGCTTGATCCTTCAATCCTATTGGTTGAGATATTTTCTCCCATTTGGTGGTTGAGGGAAAATAGAATTTTAATCAATTGAATTTAATTAATATATTTAGCCATGTGTACCCCTTGAATGAGTTGATTTGATTTAAATGAACTATGTAATTAATTAGATTAATTACACTGTTAATTGATTTATTTGATTTAAATTGAATTTATGAATTTTGATTTTTAATTAAATTTGATTTATATGGCTTTATTGCAATTTTTCTTTGATTCTAGCTTGATTTGATTTTTGCCTTAGTTGCTCACTTGATTGATCTTGTCCAATTTTAGGTGATTACAATAACTATAAGGCATGGGAAATTTACAAAGAATAAGACATCCACATAAACATAAATTAGTATACATCAATACACCAAACACATGAATTGCATACCTAAAACATAAAAAAAATATTTGTAGGGCATGAAGCCAAATATATATGTCTGATAATGGCATACATCGAATATATCCAATATAGTTAAACTGGCTTCCTCAAAGCCAAATGGATGTACAACATGTCACTTATACAATATAAAAAATATATATCCACTAATGCCATATAGACATACAATCTATATCCCTAATATAGTCCTTTCCCACCAGGAGAAGAAAACAAATCCCGAGCTGTCTTCGATCGTCGCATCAATGGAGATGCAGTGGATGTTGTAGTCTTCTGAGTGCGCTCACTATTCCTCTTGTCTAGACTCTTCTGCAACTTGACTTGATAAAAAATATTAAGCATCAATAACTAAAATACATCAAAATTAAATTATACAATGACATAAAATAGAATATTCACTTATCGCTAGCAAATAGTCACTATGTACATCCACCAAAGGTGCATACTAATGATCTGGAGTAATAAGTCCCTACAACAATGATCAAAATAATAATTAAAATACATACATGAATATCATTATAAAATTCAATACAAACTATTAAAATAACAATTAAAATTAAGTGATCTATTTCATACCTCAGTCAGTGCTTCAGAACTAGCTACTGTTGTAACTACTCCATGATCCAAAGTATCATGAACAGAAGGAGGAGTCTCTGATGTCAATAATTAAAAATGAAACAACAAAACTATTATTTAGTTATCAAGATTACATATATTTTTTACAACCCTACTAATGAATAAATTATACCTCTGTGAAGGTTCCACTGCATCCTTCGGTGTGTGGTGTCTATGTCAAAGCTCCAACATTCAACTAGTGCACATGTACATGGCAATTTATAAGACAACCATTCATATAAGAACGCACTATTGACATGTTAATTGTAATGCATTATTACATATATGTTTGTAGAATCAATGATGACATCACAAAGCCAGGTGAAAGAATGTGATCACCATAATGATCACTATGCCTCTAGATTTTGATCATAATTTATCTAGTAATTTAGTTATTCATTCATTTATTAATTAAATATAATCAAGTAAATCAAATTAACATGCAAATAAAGATACCTCGAGGAAAGTGGCACGATGCCCTTCACTATTTGTTGTGAATGTCGATGGTCCACTAGTGAACTAATGTACATGCACAATAAGTTATGATACAATCATTCATATAATTACATAATAATTAAATATATGAATTAAAATGTTTTATTCGATACATACTTGTGGAGTTAACGATGATGTGTAGAAGGGGACTGGAGGATCATTGCCACTGCCACCACCACCACCACCACCACCACCAACACTCTTGCCCTGAATTTTGATCATAATCAATAGATACTAAATTAATTAGTTATTCTTTTATAAATGAAATATGATTAAAGAAATTTAATGAACTTGGAAATATTTACTTGTGTCAATGCCAAATGTCATATTTAGAAAATCATCAGTCATCATTCCACGATCCTCTTCCACTCTTTCGACAGTACCAAATGTGCACAAAGATCCACATGACTGACAAATATACCCCCTCGAAGATTGACCATGGTCACCCTCAACTAAAGGAGTGGCACACTGAATGAGAGTCTCTGTTAGAGCACTAATCGTGCCTAGTGTGTCCACCTCTACATGTTTCTTCACAACGGAAGGAATACTAACATGATACACCTGTGGCTTGCCAATAGGAACCCTAGGTGTGTTAGGGTCACGATGTGCCTCCACTCTATCAAATGATGACCCCCCTCCTCTACCTTGAGAATCTAGAAAGTCAAAATAATTTGGCACCTCCTTGAGTACAAACTCGCAATAGAGTTTCTCAAGAAATATATAGGAACCTCATGATTGTTATAGGGAGGGGAATCAAAGAACATCCACCATCTCTCCCAAAAGTTGTTTTTTATGTCTTCATTCAAGCACCAACGAATTGGAAACCTCCTTGTTGTAGTTCTAAGAGTATCAGTGTCCCCTAGTTTTTTAAAGAGTTTGCAAATGTCATCTTTTGTGATTTTTTTCTTTTTTATGTCCTCATATGATAATTTATTTGCATAATATTGTTTTTGTACTTCTTTTTTATCATGCCATAAATTAAGTTGTCCACTAATCGAGCCTACGTGGGTCAAGATTGATTCCAATGATTTTGCAAGTCTTTCCCTTCCAGGATTTGTACCAATAGGATCTTTTAACCTCCTAATTAAAGATTCTAATTCTTTTTTCCCTCTTTCAATTTGGTTCATTAAATTTTCATGTGTTCCAGGAGGAGGTTTCTTGATTGGTGGAGGTGGTTGAGGTTCATTTTCTTGGTTATTTTCTTCATTCATTTGTTCATGAGGAGAAGATGGAGGGTTTGGTTAACGATTTTGTTAAGGGAGATCATTTCTTCCTGGAAATTAAAAAAATCAATTTTAAAATCTTAATTACACATAAAATCTAAGAAATTTTTTTTTAACAAAATAAATTGCTTCAAAACTGAAATTTCAATACAAATAAGAGGCATGGGCTGTAAAAATAATTACCTCTTCTTATGGCTCAAACTTGACGACATTGTGGAGCCATTCTTTATCAAATTTGATGGATTGAACAAGCAAAATGACTTTGTGCATGCACTTGGGAAGCCCTCTTTCACTACAAATGTGGGTTTGTGGCATGAAAATGGGCTTTTCAGATGCACCAAAACACTTTATAGTGTTTTACATAGCACATACATACTATGGCCGTTGGGGGGCCAAAAAGGAAAGTGGCACCTTTTTGGTCCCCCATCTTTGTGCATATACCCATAAAGACAATGGTGGAGATCGACCGATCATGAGGATCTCGCAAATAAGTAACTATGACTCTGTCCCTCAACCATATCAAGTACACCAAACAGAAATATAAAACATACACATCATCCATACACATACAAGTATGAGGTCAGTAAAACTATAAACATAAATATATACATAACATCAAATCTATCTGAAGATTAAATACATGCATGAAAAGTGTCCTTTAAGAGTCTGACTAATTAAATTGAAAAGAAGACTATGGGAGGGGTATTACAGTGCATACCATATGGAGAGCATTGTTTACATATAATGCATGCCATCTATGGTGTGCTCCATATTAATTACCTTAGGAAACACCAAGACTTAGACTTGGATTTTCCTTGGGCATCCAACCCAAAGGCTTGGATGACTATAATAGGCATGAGACATGTTTTTAGAAAACATAAAAAAAATTCTCATATTTTTGTTCACACTCCCTATCAAGTTTGCACATGGTTCAACATAGACAATTTAATCAAACAACATGATGTTATTAAGCTCTTTGTTAGCTATCTAACCATATAATTTATTTTGAATTATGATTATGTTAAGCTAGAAATTTCTAATTTCTTTTGAAAGTGTGTCTAATTTATTTCAAAAACCAACGTGGGGTATTTCAAGAATAGATGTTGACATATTTATCAAATTTCAAAAAAAAATTATAACTGACTCCATTCTACACTACTAGAAAAAAATAAGTTTTGATATTCGATTAGTTTTCAATAATTTCTAGGGGAGCACACTCAAATTTCACATTTTCAAGATGTGTCCACTTTAAAAATTCGTAAAAAATTATAAATTCATAAAAAAAATTAGCTAAAAAACCTAAGATATACTACATGGTGTAAACTAACTTCTCACTAGAGCGATTTAAAAAATTCTTTAAAAAATTGACATTTAAAGGAGAGCACACTAAATGCTATGTCATATTTTTAAAAAAAAATAGGACCACTTTTTGTTCTCCTTTTTGAGGCCCTTAATATCCACCATTTTCAAAATAAATTATTAGTTTAGAAACTAGATTTGGGGTGCTAAAACTCTTGTTCTTGTTGCATCTTCAAATTTTGAGTGTAACTATCTTGATTTTCTCATCAAAGTTGACAGTTTGGTGATTTCAAAAGAAGAAGAAAAAAGTGGCATCTTAAGACCCCTTTTTGGTCCCCCCATCTTTGTGCACTTACCCTCTATTGGCTTAAAAGGATGAATATAGATTTTATCTTTTTCTTATACACTATAGAAATAATTCCTATGCTAGGAAAACAAATTTACATACATTCTCATTTGATAATGGAAATTTTCTTAAAGAGTTTGAACAATGAAATATCCTTGATGAAATCAAACCCCATGAATATTTGACAAGTTAAGAGGAGGGATGCCTTGATAAATGTGTAAAAATGTAAATGTTACATGAAAAGTGAGTGCAATTATAAAAGAACATAGTAATGGCTTCTAATGTGCTTCCTAATGTCATTACATTTTTTTACTTACAGTTGTGCATTGTATTAATTTATGTACTTGTGTATGCACTAGTAATATTGTTATTCAAGCATTCAATATTGTTGACTTTTGACTAAATAAATTAAAATATTAAAAATAATATAAAAATCAAGGTTACAAAGACAAAATTAATGCACTATTAAACATATATAATTTTAACATCGCTTCAATCATATTTACTTTTAATAGATTATATAACAATATCTTTCAAGTTTATTGGCATTAAATACGATTTTAGTAGATTATACAATAATGTCAAAATGTATGACGTATATAGTAGTGCTAATGTCATTTATTTTAGAAGGTAAATGCTTTTGACCTTGAGCTATGAAGTAGTGTGGCCACAAAAGAGAGACCTCATCCCTATTTAAACATGCCTAGTAGAGTTTGACATTCAATGACAAACACAACAATACCACAACTTAACTATGACACCACACCACTAATAGCATTATTATTGACATTTGATTGTATGAATTAAATGCATAAATATATTTTTTTAAAACAAATTAAATTTGCACCTATTGTCTCAAAATTAACCAATAAAAAGAAAGAATAATGACATTTTTACAATCATATTAAACAAACAATAAAATATTATAAAGTTTTGTTAAAAAAAAAAATTCTACACAGTGATTGATTAAACTAATGAAAAAAATAGAATTAAAAAATATATATAAATATTTGTGCTTGTGATAAGAACTAATAAGACACAACTAGTATAATGAAATAAAATAAAGATTAATAAAATTGATCTAAAAGAAATAAAATGAACAAATGCATATAAGTATATTGCTTGTGGTAATAACTAACAAGTGTCACGTCTTTAAATTTTAATTTATTTTATTTTATAATTTTAATGTAAATTATAATTATTTTAAAAATATTAGAAAAATAAAAAATAGAATGAAATATTAAAATTATAATGTAATTAATTTTAATTGTTAATGTTAAATTGATAGTAAAATGTTATTAAAAAAATAATTTATTAACAAATCCACAATGAAATATTAATATCATATTTTATTTATATGAATATCATAATGTTCTAATTTAAAATATAAATAATCTATTTTATATAATTGTTAGTTGAAAGAAAGAAATTTAAACTAAAGTTATTATATATGTACGTAGTTTGTTGTATTATTGTATTATTAATTGTATATTAAAATTAAATCTATTTATTTATTATTATATAAATTATATTTAAAATTTATATAATGTAAATTATTAAATATTTTTATTTTTTCAATCTATAAAGTTAAAAAAATTACATTTAAAATATAAAAAACATGATTTTTTTTATAAAATAAAATAAATACTAATTTATAATTGGTAGAAACAAGTTTTAATAACTAGTTAAAATTCGAAATCCAAAACTCATTACAATAGTACATAGCCTAATAGCAAGTACTAATAAGACACAAATAGTAAATGGAATAAAATAAAGATTTTATGATTGAATGTGATGATGTTTTAAAAAGCCTTCAGAACCCTCCAAAAAAATGAATGAACTAAAACAAAGATGTCTGAGTTGGATGTGATTTGGCAAAGATCAAAACAAAAATTTGAATGAAAACAGCCAAAATTTCGCTATTGAATTATTTGAATTGACAAGGTTCCTTCACAAAATGTGAATGCAATAAAGTGGAAATTTCTCAATTGAATTCTACGTTATCTTTTAACATGTGATTACATAAGATACCTTCCAATTTCTCAATGGATTTCTTAGTCATCTTTTTAAGGCGTGATTCCTTCAAATTTGACAGTGGATTTCTTCAGAAGAAATTAGAAAAATTCAGAACTGTTTTGTGAAGGAATCTGATAGGAAGAAAAAAGGTTTATTATGTTAATGAATTTAATTACATATGGGATCATGGGATAAAGCATATTTAGGGTCTACAATTAAAGGAAATGTTAAGATTTTAATTGTTCAGTTAAGGACTAGCTCCCACCATTTACGATGTGAAACTGGTAGATGGATGGTCGCTAAAGAGAGGTGGGAAGAGAGAATTTGTGCTTTCTGCAGCAAGGGAGTGGTGGAAACAGAATAACATTTTATTAAAGAATGTGGGGCTTATGAGGATATTCACAGCAAGTACAGGGATTGCCTACAGATGGGCAGCATGAAGGAACTTTTCGAAGAGCCAAGATTACCAAGACAGCAAGCTTCCTAATCCAGATCCGCAACAAAAGAAACAACTCAGAGAAATCACAACAAAATGCCTAACTTGCTCTTTAGTCCCTTAGACCAGTAGTCTCCTAAACGTCATTAAAAACATTTCATCATCTTTTTAAGATGTGATTTCAAAGATTCCTTCCCTATTCATCCTCGTGCTTTCACATATAAAGTAACGGGCTCCACCTGTCACATACTTTTCCATACTGATTGGACTCCATCTGCACTACCTCTGACATGCCATTCAAACACAGGCTCTGAGTCAAGCCATTTACGAATTTAGGAAGCCCCTTCTCCTCCTCTGCACTTCACTTTCTCACCTCCTTAAAATCTAGCCTCTTTTTTCAGACTCCATCTTTTTAATCTTTTCATTAAAATCCACATTTTTAGCCTCTATTTTTCATCTTTTCAGGTTTGAGTTCAGTCCAATTTAATGGCATCTACTTCTAGCCCTAATATGTATCCTGAGGTTGAAGAATTGGTCCCATCTACTTCAATGCCTGCCTTTGTCAGATACGAGCCTCCCAAAACTAAACTTACCTTCCAAAGCGATAAGAAGTACCATGCGTTTCTGAGTTTCAGGGTAGAAGATGTGAGAAAAACTCTGGTCGATCATCTGTTTCAAGCTCTCTCTGCGGCAGGGCTAAATGTCTTCTTAGACAGTGAGAAATTGGAAAAGGGGGAAATGATTGATCATCTCTTTGATGAAATCAAGAGCAGTGTCATACGTATCCCTATATTTTCCAAAGGCTATGCAGACTCTGCTTGGTGTCTCAAGGAGGCTGCTGAAATGTTGAGCACCCCTGGCTTGATCATTCCTCTCTTTTATTTTGTGGATCCAACACATGTTAGATATCCTCAACAAGAATCCAGCCCCAATAGGAAATCATTTCTCAAACATTATGACCATCCAGATCGATACTCTAGAGAAGAGGTTGATGAGTGGAAGCATGCCCTTTTACAGATCTGTTCTCGTTCAGGCTGGACCATGGATATTACTCAAGGGTAAGTAACCAGCCTCACTTTCTGCTTGCTTTTGATATTTTTAATTTATTATTTCATGGGTGCCTCGTACATTTTCACATTCTTATCATATTTAGCTATTCATTTTTCATATTAGGTAAATATAGATCATAGTTTGCAAATTCTGTGAGTGGTTTTCGAGTTGTCAAGTATTCTCAAATTTGGTAGAGTATTTTTTTTTTTTTTATGGACAAATGTTATATCAGTTTTTTGATTTGATTGTGTAGAGTTTTTTGTCATCAACGTTTTCAATCATACTACATAATCTATCATGTAGTATGATTTATAGTATGATTCAAGAGCATTCTGATGATGGATCATGTAGTATAATCCGAAACGTTGATGACAAAAGAACTCTACACAATCGAATCCAGAAACTGATATAGCACTCCTGATAACTTCCAATATATCATCAAATAAAAAATACTCTTGAATAATAGTTACGGCTCTCTCCTTGAAAAGCTTCATGTGATCCCCTTAAATAGCTGCATTTTGTTGACAGGTTTTTTGTTTCAGAATTTCTATCAACGTAGACAGAGGAAGCGAACGGTTTTTAACTTCTCCTTCCCTACAGCTCAGCAACTCTATTTTTTCATCATTATATTCTCTGGTATTAGTGCCCATGAATGCCTCGAGACTCAAAGGCATCATAAACAGTTTCAGATAATAAGTCTCCGAGGCCAAATCTGCCTTCTTTCTTCTCCTCCTCCCCACCAAATTCGGTTTCCCTGTTCTAAAATCTCCCTAACTCGTTCCTTCAGTTTTTGTTCCTCTCGCGTCTCAGGTCTGTCAACTGCTTTATGTTTCAGTTCAAAATCTATCTTCCAAGAAACCTTTCCACGCAATTCTAACAGTATCAAAAATAATAATATATGAGTTTTGTGATGATAGTGGGCCCAGTTAGGGCCACCCATCCATAGATTGATCTCAATACACAGGAATAAAGCTTCCATTGGTCCATAGTGAGCACTAGAAAACAAAATGGTGGTCATTGAGACAAACACAAACTTTCCTAAAATATATCATCCAATATGTCTGATAGACGAGCAATAAAAATCGAGATGTAGGTTAGGAATTTGCTCCACATTTGCCATGGGAGCGTAGATACATGTTGAAAATAACCTCATTTTCCTTTCTTTGCTCTCTGTACTACCATCCATTTTCTTTCAGGTCCCCATCTCCCAGAACCCCCAACCAGATTACCTGTGGATTCCTCTATATCTTCAGGAGCCAGAATCTCTGAGCACTCTTGTTTGGCAATGCGATAGGCATAGCATGATCAGTCAACCCATCTGCACTCCTTGGCGCGGGCTGCTCTATCAATCTTGAGATCACAAGCCTTATCAAAATTGATCCCACATAACCATCCACCACCACATCTGATCCCACCGGCGAGGCAACTGTGTTAGGAACTTTTAGGCTGAGGTCCTATTATGGAAGGGGCTTACTAAAAAGTAGAGTTGAAGTTGTATGCTACTTTTAAGGAATATTTTAAAGGAGGTGGTTCCATGAATTTTGTAGTCTAGTTGAGTTTAAAATTTTAAATTTGACATTTGACATATGACAAAAAAAAAAAACATTCTTAAGATTTGAGGCAATTTCTAACCCCACCCTTTTTCCACCCACTTGCTTAAAGGTAGGAGCTCCTATTTTAAAGAAGAAGATTTCAAATACACACAAGAAAAGACACAATTAAAAATACCAACCATATAATAATCAATGCATGATTATTTAAATATAGGAAAAATAATAAGTATCTGTCAAACACAAATACACGTACATGCACATACATAAGAGGGTCTTCACTGAAGGTGAAATGTGGTATTACATGCATTCATATTGGGAGGTTTAAAATGAAAAAAAAAGAGAGGGCAATATATTGCCTAAATAGAGGGGAAGGGGGATTTTTTGGGGAGGGGGTGGGGTTTATATAAGAAAAGGGGTATTGGGGGTATTGGGTGGGTATTGGAGGGAGGATATATATATATATTGCTTGCATATGTTTCCATATATATACCACAACATATACTAATATTTTAAACATTTTGATTTGCATTAATACATCTATATGCTCATTCTCATTTACATGTCATAGGTTTATATGCATTGGTAAGCTCATACAGATACATATAAGCATTTGGTTGCATGTATATTTGTCCAACTTTCATTCACACATGTACATATATATACATAAAGACGTGTTCACATATATGGAGGCATATCATCTTATGCATTGGCTATATATGCACATGAACATTCATTTATACTTATACATTCATTTGTATGTAGTTCTCTTGTGCTCTCTTTCCTATAATTATTTGCATATGTACATCCTCATGTACATAATTATTTTCCTATGCCTATCATACTCTCTTATTCTACATTTAGTGGTTCATTTTTTTTTTTCCATTCACCTCTAACATTTGTGTCTATGTGTGAATAGTTCTTGTCATTTTTCATATATATATATATATATATATATATATATATATATATATATATATATATAGATTATTTATTTTTTATTTTTTATATACTCATATTATATACATGTATATATCTATGTGGATAGATACACAAACATTATTTATATTTATGAATATTCTTCTTATGCGTCTTTATATTGGCATGTGTTCGCTTTCATACACTAATGGTCATATAATTGTATGTACCTATATGTATGCATTAGGCTTGCATACATTTTCATATACCTACGACATAGACATATATTTTCATCAATTTAATTTGCATCAAGATACATATGCTTGTTCATTCTCATTTATGTCACAAGTTTATATCCATACACTAACAAGCTCACATATATATATTTGGTTGCATGTATATTTATCCAACTTTCACTCATCACTATATATACATACATATGATCAGCTATATGTAAGCATATCATCTTATGTGTTGCCTATATATGTGTATGCATGCTCTTTCATACTTTTAAGTCATTCCTATATAATCTTATTATGCTCTCTTTCACAAAATGATTCGCATATATACATCCTCATGTACATACTTATTATCATACATCTATTCTACTCTCTCTTATTCTGCATTTGGTTGCTCATTTTTATGTATCATCTTCCACTCATTTTTAATATATACATACATATGATTATATATGTATATCAACTTATTCATTCGTTATTTAAATAGACATATTCATTCATTCTAATATTCTATTTAGATATACTAAGATAGTTACAACATAATTCATACTCATTATCATATCTAGGTGGGTATCTCTAAAAACACATGTAGATGTACTCACATTTATTCATATATATGCATCTTCATTTACACAATCATACATCTAGTCATTTATACATATGCTCACTTATACCTTTATTCATATATCCAACTATAAATATAATGTTCTCATTCTTTTACTTTACATATATACATGTTTACATTATCTATTTACATAGATACACTTTCATGTTTCCATTCATAAATATTTGTGTCATTTTATATACCATTATATATACAAACTCATTTTTTACCTTATACACTAAAAATATAATCATATATATGTTTGTGCATACATATTTTTCCCTTTTTAATGTACATATATACACACTAATACATTAAATAGCTTATTTTTTAAAAAAAAATTATATTTTTTATTTGATTAATAATTATTACCAAGAAAACTCAACTTCTTCAGGTAATCTTTTTGACATTGAATCCTCTCTTTTAATTAATAATTTAATTTTAAAATTTATTTCAAATTAACAAGTCATTAGAAAAAAAATTACAGTTAATATATTAAACTAATACATATAGTATTTTTTCTCACCTTAATCTTGACTCCCTTGTTTCGAATGTAAAAAAATTGTTTATTCTCACATTCTCTGGTTTTTTAATTTTCCATTCTTTCTCCCTACCATTTTTGAGAATAATAAGCAGTACTTGGGAAGCTTCTCCTAACTTACTCTTGGCCATTTCAGCTTCGAAGGTCAACTGGTAAAGCTGGTGGTGAATGATCTGATTAAATCTTTGGACAGAGTTCCGTTAGAAATTGCCAAGCATCCAGTTGGAATGGACAGCGTGAAAAATGTCCTAATTCAGAAATTAAATCTCAATTCAGTGGAAAGTGTGATTAAAGTTGGAATATGGGGTATTGGTGGTATAGGCAAGACCACAGTTGCCAAGGCCGTGTACAATGAAATTTATGCTGGCTTTAGTGCTGCTTCCTTCATATTTAATGTCCGCTCCACTGCTGCAGAGACTACAGGTCTTACAAAATTGCAGAAAAAAATTCTCGAAGATTTATCCAAATATGATGGAGAAGTGGAGCATGTTGACAGAGGCAAGTCTTTGTTCAGAGATCGGTTGGGAGGAAAAAATGTTCTGCTTGTTCTGGATGATGTGGAATCTGTTGAACAATTGGGTGCTTTGGTGGGGGATTGGCTAGCCGCTGGCAGCAGAGTTATTGTAACTTCAAGAGACAAACATGTTCTTAATGTTGCTGGGGCTTCATCAGAAAGCATCCACGAGTTGGGTGGGCTGGAGATAAATGAAGGTCTTGAGTTATTCAGTTGGCATGCTTTTCTCAGAGAATTTCCAAGACCCGGTTACGAAGATCTGTCTAAAAGTATAGTGAAAGCTTGTAAGGGGCACCCTCTTTCATTGGAAGTTATTGGATCCTTCTTGTATGATAAGCAGGATGACCTAGGTTGCTGGACAGAGGTTCTTCACAATATTACCCTCAACCAAGAAATTCACAAAAGACTCTACATCAGTTATAGTGCGCTTGGTGATGTTGAGAAGGAAATATTTGTCGACATAGCTTGCTTCTTCATTGGGGAACAAAAAAGATTACCCATGATTTTCTGGCAATCCTTGTATAATATGGTAGACATTCCTGTATCTAATCTTTTAATGAAGTTACTAATAAAAATTGATGATAAAGGAGCATTTGATATGCACGATCATTTGAGAGATTTGGGGCAAACCATTGCAGAAAATGAAAAAGAGGGTACCCGGCTATGGAAGGCTGCCCATTTAACGAACCTATCCAACAACATCAAATGCTCTCGTCTTCGGCTCATTGGAGGTAATCTACAGAGGCTTATGTTATACAGACCTGGTCTAAAGCTATCTTCATTTGCAGGATGTCAGCATTGAAGACATGACAAAAGACATGCTAGCCATGCTTCCTCCTAGTTTGATATGGTTAAGGTTGGAAAATTATGCCTTTCCAATGGGGAAGAATAAAGGAATATGTAAGATCCTTGCAGAAGTAAAGAAGAGGAGAGCACAAAGGAAGCAATGTCACTCCAGATTTAAGGGTACCATTGGGCAATTGAAGATTATGCAGCTAATACACAGGGATATCCTTTCTATCTCATCCCTCTTTTCAGTTAATGCATGGCAGATGCAGCACTTGGAGGTAAGGTGTTGGAGCTTAAATGACCTCCCTGATACCATTGGAAAACTGACACAGCTGCAGCGCTTGGTCTTAGGAGGATGTGGAAGGTTGAATAACCTCCCCAATACTCTTGGCAACCTGTCACAGCTGCAGCGCTTACGCTTGGGAGGGTGTCGAAGCTTAAATAACCTCCCTGATTCCATTGGCAACCTGTTACAACTGCGACACTTGGATTTGGGATGGTGTGGAAGTTTAATTAATCTCCCTAATACTATTGGCAACCTATCACAGTTGCAGCATCTGGACTTGGGGGCATGTAGAAGCTTGATTAACCTCCCTGATACTATTGGCTACATGTCACAACTGCAGCGTTTGGACTTGGGAAAGTGTGTAAGGTTAAATAACCTCCCTGATACCATTGGCGACCTGTCACAGCTGCAGTGCTTGGACTTGGGAGAGTGTGAAAGTTTAATTAGGCTCCCTAATACTATTGGTTATCTGTCACAGCTGCAATGCTTGGATTTGGGAAGGTGTGTAAGGTTAAATAACCTTCCTGATACCATTGGGAATCTGTCACAGCTGAAGTGGTTGACCTTGGAAGAGTGTAGAAGGTTAAATAAACTCCCTGATACCATCGGCAACTTGTCACAGCTGCACCGCTCAGATTGGGGAGAGTGTGGAAGCTTAGATAACCTCCCTCATACTATTGGCAAATTATCACAGCTTCAGCATTTGGACTGTGGAGAGTGGGGAAGTTTAAATAACCTCCCAGATACCATTGGCAACCTGTCAGAGTTGCAGTACCTGGACTTGGGAGGGTGTGTTTGTTTAAACAACCTCCCAGAGACCATTGGCAACCTGTCACAGCTACAACATCTGGACCTGGTATGTTGTGTAAGTTTAAATAACATTCCTAATACCATTAGTAACCTATCAAAGCTGCAGCGCTTGGACTTGAAAGGGTGTAAAAGTTTAAGTAACCTCCCTGATACCATTGGTAACCTGTCACAGTTGCAGCACCTTGACTTGGGAGGGTGTGGAAGCTTAAATAACCTTCCACATACCATTGGCAACCTGTCGCAACTGCAACACCTGGATTTGGGAGGGTGTCAAAGCTTAAATAACCTTCCACATACCATTGGCAACCTGTCACAGTTGCAGCACCTGTACTTGGGATGGTGTGGAAATTTAAATAACCTCACAGATACCATGGGTAACCTGTCACAGCTGCGGCACTTGAACTTGGAATGCTGTGGAAGCTTAAATAATCTTCCAAATACCATTAGCAACTTGTCACAACTGCAGCATTTGAGCTTGAAAGGGTGTGTGAGATTAAATGAACTCATTAATAACATTGGAAACCTGTCACAGCTGCTGCACCTGGACTTGGGAGGGTGTCGAAGCTTAAATAACCTCCCAGATACCATAGGCAACTTGTCACAGTTGCAGCACTTATACTTGGGATGGTGTGGAAATTTAAGTTTTCTCCCTGATACCATAGGCAATCTGTCACAGCTGCGACTTTTAGATTTGGAATGTTGTGGAGGATTAAATAATCTCCCCAATACCATTACCAATCTGTCACAACTGCAGCAAATGATCTTGAAAGGGTGTGAGGGATTAAATAATCTCCCCAACACCATTAGCAACCTGTCAACACTGCAGCATTTGAACTTGAAAGGGTGTGAAGGGTTAAATTTCCCCTCTCGCCAGGACAGAAATTTAGACATAGTTAATGCTTTTACATAGTAGATAGATACTAAATATTTTTCCATAAAATTGAGTGCTGATAAAAAATATCAAATACAAGAGCTGTGGTACAGCTCTAGTCCCTGCCAATTGTTTAAAAATGTGTAGCGTTGCAATAGATTTTTTTGGTTTTATGTTGTAAGAATAGGTTCAGGCAATGTGATATCAGCCATCAAGAGCATAAACTGGAAAAAGATAACCTCATATACTTTCTGTAAGTTAAAATGGTATCCAACAGCATAAACTACAAAAAAGATAAGATCATACACAGATGAAAAGACAAGGATAAAAATATATTCTATGACATGGCAGGAGCTTACTCGAAAATATACACCCATGCTGAACATAAGGCATAAGCACAAAATTGATAACATGACTGTTTTTTTAATAGTATAAACAGAAGGCATAAGTACACAATCATAAAGTGTTTTCCATCGGTACAAAATTGATTGAAGGCTTGTTTTTTTAGAGTATAAGCTGAATTCATAAGTACAAAATCGATAGCATGTTTTTAATGATATGCTCCATTGTACATGAACATTGTGGTGAATAAGTATTTGGGCATTATGTTGACCGTTCTAAGCTGCTGGTGTCAAAAGCCTGCAAAATTCATTACTGTTCTGGGGTTCAGCTTTTAAAAACCTGCAAAGTTAGCAAAATTGAAACAAGTTACTATAATAGATTACATTTCGTCAGTGGAAATCAGACTTATATAACATTCTTAAGTGCAGTGCTGAACAAGAAGAGCAGGATTTAGAGATGTATAGAAACAAACTTGACTATAGCTACGAGGAAAAAATGTCAGAATGTACAGAAGTATTTCTGTTATGCTTTTCTGATATTCAGTTTTAACATGTTTCTAGTATTTATGTTGTGCAGATCTATGTTCATGCAGTAGCCACTCACTGAAAATGTAGTAAGATCAAAGCTTTTTCTCTAGAATAAAAATTGTGTGATGGTTTTGATTGGACAAATTCGGCCAGGATTTGTTTGTATCCAGATGTATTCATTCAGGTACCAGATTCAGAATGGACCTAGATCTAGGGTCTCTGGCTGATGAACCAGTAACTTAGATATAAACTTAAAGCATAAACTGATGCCACTACAACAAAGTTGCAAACACAAGTTTGCCCATCAAGCAAAAATAGAATATAGCAAAAATTCATGGCAGTCGCGATTTTTGAGCAAAATAGCATGGAGAGGTTCAACATACTGTAGTGGGACTGCTGATCATGGGGAAATGCACCATAAGATGATAATTTTTATTTTTTGTTGTTTAACATATAACATAGAGTATAAAACTGATGGCACTACATGAAAGTTTCAAACAAAAGCATTTATGAACTAAAGAACTTTAAGGCTAGTGGCTGTAGGTAGAACTTTGATGAAAATGGTAGACAAAAACTGAATTTGAAGAAATGTAGTAGAGCAGTTGTAGCATGTCCAAAGGCACAATATGGTGATATTTTTGTATTGTCTAACATACACTATAAGGTTTGAATCACATGAACGTTCTTATCTACAAAAATCATTACAGATGTCTTTCCTTCATTGTTTTAGATCGCTAAACAACTTTCATGAAATCTTTCCTTCTAATGCTAAACAAAGCTAATTTCGTTAGAACAAACAAAGCATTGGTAGTTTTTGTATGACAAGGTAGATTGAGAAGAACGCTTAAAACTGGAAAGGAAAAATAATTAAAAAATGAGAGAGATTGTGGTGATATGTTGGACTCTAAAAAGTAGACAACATACAACTAAAAAATATGCAGGGCAATTGGAATGAAGGCATCAAAGTTGAATCAGGATTTAAGACTTAACAAGATAAAGATGATGAAGGATCCTGTGAGATCTGCTTGCGAGAACATAACATAGAAATGAAAAAGGCTTACAATCAACATGCAGTAAGAAATAATGTATAAAACTTGACATTCATGCAAAGGTTTGCTGAGGTTTTGTTCTTTGTGGGGCAAAAAACAAGTTAGAAAACATATGTTGTTATTGATCACTTGAGTAGTAAGCATGAATCACTAGTGATGACAAAGAATAATAATGGATTCTTTGGTAGACCTACCAAATCTTGGTCTTATTGATGTGGATTCAAATTGGCATGAGGTGGCTTTGTATTTTGTTCTAACTTCCAAGTGTGTGTGAGTTTCTCTAAGATGTATGAGAAAACACATAGCTGTAGTCTAGAATCCTAGATAATTACTTTGATTCTAATCTAAATTCTAAGTGCATGGTAGAGAGGACATTGTTCGTACTTTAGACCTAACATTACCTAAAGATAGCAATAAATTCATTTCCTCTTGCAAAACTAGGTACATCATTAAAGTGCATGTTCAATCAATAGGATTATTTCTAGAAGACCTTGGATTAACATTGATATGGATTATATTCTGTGATAAGCTCAAAAAAAAATGGATAACAATTCTTTGTGGTCATAAGTGGATTTTCTCACATGCTATTCTCAATCAATGTAAAGTAATAGTATGGCTATCAAAATGGAAGTTGTAGGGACTTTGATGCAGAGTAAGAGTGGTGGGTTTCAAATCTAGGATGGACTTATAAGGGAAATACAAGGTTCCCCAAACTCTCCAAATAGACCTAAGACACCAAAGGCTCCAAGGGTCCCAAAATCCAACCAAGACTTTGCCCAATGCCTACAATGGTTCCAAGTGCTTATTCAGGTCTATTACAAAAGGATTCAAGAGGTTATGGACCCCTCAACAATGGGTTTTCCCTCAAACTCTACTAGGCTTCTTGTAGGCCTAATAGCCCCTCAACTAGGTCAGCAGCAGCACTAATGGCTAGATAACTTAGCACTTTTCCAAAACAATCTCCAAAAAAACTAGCTTTTTGGATACCCTTTTCAGGGTTACATAACATATGTAAAGCTTAAGGGTGTTTGATTTAGACCAGTATGACTGTCCCTCACAAATGCCCTGTTTTTATGCACAAAAAGGTCACTTTTACAAAGGAACTATACTCGGAACACACCCAATGATTATGAAACCTTGGACCTTCTTAGTAAATGACTCCAATTAGACAAATTTGGGTTCAATTTGGCCTTCTGACCCCTGCAACCATAAAAGCCCCAAATTAGCCCTCAAAAACCCTCCAAACTAGGGCTTGGGCAATGTTCGCTTCCCACTGCTTTCTGTTGAGAAATCTGGATCGTCCTATAGAGATAATATATACTCATTTGATATTGTAGAATACAATTGCCTTCGTTATTGATTGATTCTACAATAACAATAGGATATATGTATATATTGAATAGTCATGTAATGAATAGACATGACCGTATATACTTATGGTCATGTCACTTCATTACATAACTATTAGTTAACATATCTTAACCAATAGTTTATTCATACTTTGTATAATATATATATATATATATATATATATATATATATATATATATATTTATATGCATATCATGATTGTCTCGTCATTTATTAAACACGAACGAACAATACTTTAACACTCCCTCTTGAGAGAGAGTTTAATAGAATTTGTAGAATCTTTTCATATCATGATATTCGCCACATCCAGGATAGACCCTTTCGGGAGTCGATCATGATAGGCATCAAGATATCCGGCACATCCGGGACAGTCCCTTTCGGGAGTTAATCTTGAAGCCTGGTTAACTATTTTCAAGATCGTCACCTTGAAATAGTAACCCAACACACATGAAAGATCGTCACCTTTCATAACACAAAATGAATGGGCCCATAAAGTCTACCATGACTTCCGACACTTCGGGACACACAATTTAATGTAGTCTCGTCATGAAAATAGACTTGAATATCATGATCTCCGCACAATCGGGACACACAATTAAGTAGTCTATCATGATATGGTTTCGTTATTACACATCCAGTAATAACAAGAGTCAAGATCTCCGCACAGTCGAGACACACAATTAAGTAGTCTATCTTGACACTTTGGTTCACTATTATCAAGTGAGGAAGGCTTCCACCTTAAACTTGTCTATCAAAGACAAGAATCATTTAAGATACAAAGTGATAGATCACTAAGGCTGAAAATCAACATCAGGAATACTTCCTCTAAATTAATATGACCATGATCCTGGGTTGCCATCTTAATTTGATCTTCTAGCTTCTCCCACTGACATGAAAGCATAGCCTTCTCACATGGTAATTCATCATAATTCTCTGCTACAGTTTCTTGATCACTAGGTAACCAACAAAACATGGTCTACTCCCTCTGAATCAAGATCTTTGAATGTCCATTGATGCAGATCCTTTCGCTTCCTCTTCTATCACGGAGGCATACCCTGTTTATATGCTCATCTCAGTGTTATTGCAGGATGTGACTCCATACCTTTCTTCCTAAGAGAATCGATGTCTCATACATGAATAATCTGAATAGACATAAGGTTTCCGACTCACATTGACTAGCATATGATGCATTTTGATCTTTTTCAAGGCCACAACATTAATACTCCCTCTTGGACTTGAGGGAAGATAATAAAAACCTCTAGTGTGATGTTCATCTCAATAACCTGAAGTCTCAAGCTATATGGAATGACTCACTCAGAGATTCTATCCATGTGCATCTCATCAGTGATTCTATCCACGAGTTTCCACTTCTATAGCCTCATAATTGTTTCACCTTCAGCAATGATCTCCCTCTCAATCAATATGATTGATTTTGTCACATGTTGACAGAACCATCTACTCCCTCTGAAGCTCAAGTTCATCAATTCTTAAACTTTCTGAAGATGTCAGGACTCCATCTTAATCTGAATTTCACATGCTTTCATCCTTTTATATTCCCTTTCGTAAGGTGAGCCCAAAAAATATTTTGAAGAATCCATCTTGCTATAGTCCAAAGGTTGTACACAAATCCATGAGTACTTATTATGAAATTTCACTATCATAGTGTAATCAAAATCTGGAGTAGTGTAGTTGTGGGAGCTTGTCAGTGCCACATGTACAACGGACCCTGCACTCAGCAGTCCATAGGTACTTGTGATCAAAGAATCACCCTACACTTATTATAGTACGGAACAACCTTGCATAATGCCTTGATTGCATCATTCTTCTTTTTCTACAAGAACATTCTTGGAGACAAATGAAAAGATCAAGGCAAATAGCTCTTATAGTACAAACATGAATACATATAAGAAAATGACTACAAAATTATAAAAATTTAACTCAAGGATGAATACTTATCTTAAGTTTCACATATTTCTTTCTTTAAAGTGAGCCCATAGTCACTTGATATCCTTGATTTTCTAATAAGGTGATCATGCATCTGTAACAAGGTGTCACTGAAATCTGCTATAAGATTCCTTATATAAGTCTTCAATTTTCTTAATATTTCAGCTTTGAGAGTTTCATACTAATCCTTGTCTTCTCATAACATGCCATCATGACGTAGTCTTCATTCTAGATGATTTTTAACTCTTCATATTTTTAAGTAGTGTTGATACGTTCCTTTTAAGCCAATACCCTCTGTATTGTCACCCCTTAGTTTTACAAGTCTAAGTATCAATTAAGAATTAGGATAATGTGATATGTCAATTTAATTATGCGAATGTATAGGTATCGCTAACAGCAATATGTTGCTATTTCAGATTGACAATTGAGTGCCCGCAACTTGAAAATATAGTTTTCTTTATGATATACAACTTCAATATCTGCAAATGCTTGGTGCCATCACTAATCTGCACTATTGTTGCTTGCCACTAATAGTGCCACAAGACACTTTCTCTTACAGAACAGATCCAAGTGGAATTAAAAAAAAAGAAAAAGGTAAAATCCCATCATCAACGGAAGTTGATATACTCATTCTAAATTTATTATCATACATTCCAATAATATCCCATTATTGGTTACAATACTTCTCAACCTGAAATTATCGGATGCTATCATGTATGAATCTGTCGCTGTCTTTGATCATTGTTTGTCTTATCGATGCAGTGGCTTCCTTGAAATCTTATCATGGGGCTAGCTTTCATCGTGATTAGATCCTCAATATTGTTGTTGTCTACCTCAGCATATCCATAATGTTCCCTTGCAGTGTTACTTGGTGGTCGCATATAATTCTTTATTGACAATCCCATCGTCACTAATATGTCGTTCCATTACTTAATTATATGAATCGTAGAAATAATAAAAATTTCCTGTAAGGTGTGATGTAATAAGAGAAATAGAAGATGTTCCATGATTCGACGCAGTAGTCTTCTCCCCATGGTCGGCTAATATGCCTTAGTCGGTTATAAGTATTAACATTTCCCTCCTAATATATGGACAATTCTCTCTCACCGTTATGGAACTGAGCGATCTCCTCATCGAGTATATCCCTTGTGATCCTTCCTATCGTGTTCTTCGATGCCTCTCTGAATACTCCTCCAGTTTGCCAGACGTCTGCATATATCCCTCAAGGGATTGTTGGTAAGATCTCCCTTGTTTTATCCGTGACTGCACTTACTGGTTCGCTGAGTTAACTTTCTTGCTTGCTTATGATATGCGTATCTTCTCCCATTACTGTAGATGAATACGTTTGCTGCTTATGATCTTGATCGATGGATTTTCTTATTGTTCCATTGATGATCATTGTTCTTCTCCTGAAGATAGTTTGAAAGTCTTGATGTATCTTGCAATTGAAATGATTGGTTGTGTTCTAAAAACATGTCTAATGTCTCTTTATCATTGCCACCTCTTAATACTAATCATATCGCTTTCACGACTATTGTTTATTATCGATTAGGCTTCACAATTACTTTTATTTTAATTGCACCATTCCATGACTATTGATTAGTCTTTAGCTTATAATAATGGATTGTTGCTTCTATGCCTCTTGGATATCAATTTCTTAATTGCCATTAACTAATCTCAATGACCCGAGTGATGTTATCCCTTATATACAATGGATCATATGAAAATATTTAGGCTGTCTAGCATTGACTATATCAGGTATGTCGATATCAACTAGCTTTGAACACTGAAAATATCTCCAATATGACTTTATATAAGTATGTCCCGATTATGATGTTGTCTCTGTTATGGTCGATAGGCACTTGCACCGATGGTTGCTAGAGACAACACAATGATCTAAATAGGAAGACCCGCGACTGCATATATCAGTCAATATAATAGCAATGGTATCTCGAAGTGTAGAGATATTGAGCGCAACAGTAAATGGATATCATATACGTTGTGTAGGAACAGTCTTCCTTATTCTACTTACTAATCTGTATATATATATATATATTCTCTATAGGTTAGGCTCTGATACCATGTTGAGAAATCTGGATCGTCCTATAGAGATAATATATACTCGTTTGATATTGTAGAATACAATTGCCTTCATTATTGATTGATTCTACAATAACAATAGGATATATGTATATATTGAATAGTCATGTAATGAATAGACATGACCGTATATACTTATGGTCATGTCACTTCATTACATAACTATTAGTTAACATATCTTAACCAATAGTTTATTCATACTTTGTATAATATATATATATATATATATATATATATATATATATATATAATATAATATAATTGAAAAGTAAGTATATATTAATATGCATGTGTGTGTGTGTGTGTGTGTGTATATATATATATGCATATCATGATTGTCTCGTCGTTTATTAAACATGAACGAACAATACTTTAACACTTTCTTCAACAAATGAGAGTTGTTACACCATCTCCTTGGTGTCCTCTAACAACTTCATGAAGAAAAGAGGGCCCTCCAATGGATGGATTCTCTGCTGTTACTCCTTAGCCATCAATTTTGAATGTATTTTCATGCCTTCAAGCAGTCCAACTTGAAAAAGTTGATGATCACCTGCATTATCTACCTCAATCCTGCATTGTTAGGCACAAATACATATGTTACATGTCAATACTCCATCCCCAAGTCACAGTTAGATCAGAAAGGGGATGATTACACTATTTTGGCTTAAGGAAACAATGCAAAATGGCTATTTACAACACTTTGATTATGTAACTTGAAAGCTATAGAATGAAACTCCACAAAAATGGATCAAAACAACCTTAGATATGTTAGCCGGAAAGACTACTTTATGTTATGTCATGTATTAGTTATGTGGTCCCGATGGGAATTAGTTATTGCCGAAGGGCAATTGGGTTGGGTGGTGATGTTTGGTCACACCCCTTCGGATAGATAAATATGTACCACTGATGGGTGAATGAAGGATTATGATGTGAATGTACTCATACATTGGAATGATTAATGAAAGCAACTATTATTCTCTGATATATTATGTGTTTATTATATTTCTTGTACTATGTCTATGCAATATTAAGTTTACCCCGTACGGGCAAACATATGGCGCCGTTGCCTAGACATACTTGAGAAGGGAAGGATTGGTTGGTGTACGGGCACTCTGGGCCTACCAGTTGCTGAGATTAACCCAAAGGCTAACAAGGTACGTATGGAGCTCTACAAAGGAGAAGACACTACAATGAGGAAATCACTCAATTGAGAATTGTTGTAATAAAATGAGATGAATGAATAAAAGTATTCTTTGTAAAAAAAAATATATAAATAAATAAATTGATGTGTTGATTATTGCCCTGGGAGAAGTGAGCAAAGAATCTATGCCAAATCAATTGAATAAAAATAGAAATTTAAAGAAGGAACTCGAGGAGGAACAAACCGCTAGAAAAGTTATACTCGCATAGCAGCAAGCCGAGCGAAGGGAGAGATTCAGAAGACATGCTGAAGGACTACCAAAGGGAGTGAGTGCACAAGATCTTTTTCCTCATTGGCCCACACAAATCTGTGTGCACAAGATCTAGAACATTTTCAGTAGAAAAAGACATACTGTTCAAACTTGTTCCTGTCAGTTTTCCTAACTGACAATCTTTACAAATACCTTTGATGGGTTTTGTAATCTCAAGGAGACCTCTAACTGATTTCTTTTTTCTCACCTTGACAATACTGTCAAAGTTAATGTGGTAGAGTCTCTTGTGCCATAGCCAGCTATTGTCTTCTTTCGAGATAAGACAGATTCTCCTTGATTCTCCTTTGACTGAAGCTATCAGAAAAGATCCTTCCATTGAGTCTAGGTAGAACAGATTACCTTTTCTCTATCTCCCAGTTGCAATATGGGTTCAAGATTGATTTTTTACTATACAGGAACCTTGTCTAAATTCCAACAGGAATCCTTTGTTATTTAGTTGTGCAACACTCATTAAATTGTACTTGAGTCCTTCAACCCAGTACACATCTTCACAGACAGCACTGTTGTAGAGTGCAATAGAACCTTTTCCTTTAATGCCACATGGAGCATTATTTCCAAAGGTTACTGATCCATTGTCATTGAGCTCCAAGTTGATAAACTTGTTCTTGTCACCAGTCATGTGGTGAGTGCAGCCGATGTTAATGATCGAATCATCATGTTGATGAGATCTTGATATAAGTGCTACTTCACTTACCACTGGTCTCTCCTCTTTTATTGCAACAAATGCAATTTCTAGATCCTCAGAGTCTTAAGATTCATTGTTTGTGACTCCTTCCTCTGCAAGATAGCATTCCTTCTTTTCTTTTCTCTTGAACTGGTCTCTCTTATCTTTATTTTCATTATCAGGATATCTTGCAGCTATATGTCATATCTTATTGCAAGAGAAGCATTTCAAAGGAAGTTTTCCTTTGTACTTTTGTTTCCCTCTGGGGAATCTTCTAGTGATGAGTGCTTCAAACTCATATTGTTCCATCTCTTCTGAGAGCATATTTTCAACAAGATTACCACTCTTACCGGTAGAGCAGTTACCAGTTTCTCTTCCCTTTTTGGTGGAAGAAATATTGACAGAAGATTTAAATGTTGCATCCTGAATGGGTAAGCTATTATAAAAATTACTTAATTCAAAAGCAGTCAGCTTACCAACTAGGGAGTCTAGGGTGACTTGATCTATGGTGACCAATTTGATCTCTTGAATGGCAGAGATCTTAATGGCATACTAAGGTCTAAGAGTTCTCAGTATTTTTCTAACCACCTCCTCTTCACTGAACTTTCCTCCAACACTTTTGGAGTTGATCACCTCTTTGATCCGGCTGTTGTATTTCTCAAAGTCTTCTCCTTCATTCATCCTCATGTCATCATACTTTCCTCTTAGGCTTTCAACCTTAGCTCTTTGAACATTTGGGTCTCCTCCATATACTACTTACAACTTGGCCCACATCTTGAAGGTAGATTGTAGATGTTCTATCGCAACATAGACATGATCCGGTAGTGTGCTAGCTATCATATCCATAGCTGTCGTGTGCTCAAACTTGATCTTTTGTTCATTAGGTGTTAGGACACCAGAGGGTTCAATGTAATCAGTGGTTACATGATTCCAGTATTTATCTGTAATGGTCTTCATATACAGTTTCATTCTATTGCACCACAAAGTGAAGTTTCCTTTTGAATACGGTGGTCCTTCCTTTCTCATCATCTTGACTTTTTATTTATGTGGTTAAGTGGTAAAAAAAATAGACGAAGCTCTGATACCAATTGACAGTCCCAACCGCTGCTGAGAGGGGAGGGGTGAATCAACACCTCTAAAACTTTTCCTTTAACCCTGGTAAAGTGTACTTATAACTATAAGCCAAACAAATTCAAGCATATAATAACAGTAAGCAAACAATCACACAATGACACCGGATTTGTCACGTGGAAACCCGATAAGGGTGAAAACCATAGTGTGAGGAGACCTCACAAATTATGTACTCTTCTGGAGTACGCCTTGTTAGGAGCCTTCTTGATTAAAGGATCAAAATGCACTGTTAGATGCGACCTAGTTAAGGGATTTGTTACAATAAGGTTGGTTAGTGCCTGCCTGGTTAAAGGACTTTGAACACCTTGAAAGATGTCACCCGGTTAAGGGATTTGATACAAGGGACCTGTTAGAGTCCACCCAAATACTGAGATTTAACTATTGTAATTTCTAGAAAATAATAGAAAGATTGACCTTTTACAAATGGCTTTTCATAGCCTAATAAGATCTCTGTTTGTGCTCAACTGAGAAGCATCACCAGTCGTCGCAGGTGTGTTCTCCTCTACTGTTGTGCTTCTCTGCACAATCTTCTTTCTATCTTCTTCAAACTTCTTTTTACCCTAGCTTCTACAACATACAAGTTCACTCTTTTACTCGGCATAATGAAGGCAACTCATATTCTCAATAGGCGTAAGAATTATAAAGTGCATGCCCTAATTGTGCTTCTAATGCATGACCTAATTTCAGATCCCTTTCAAATACATCACTCAGTAGAGTACCAGTTTACTGAGGAAACACCCGATGCATGAGTGTGCTTTATCTGCTTTATGAAGAAAACAATAGATGTGTATCAAGCACCCTTCTTTCACAAGAGATAATTCTTCATTTTAAAGCCACAGATTTCGGCTTTAAAACCTTCAGACGTGCTTCAAACCGATCACTAAGCTAACTCAAAGTCATTCGAATTTATTGCAATAAATCCTAGTCAAAGAGTTAGTTCAAATAGATAGTTGACTTTGACTTCCTTGGTTCATACTGGAGTCATTACTAGATCAATTGAGAACCTCATGTTGTGAATAGGTAAGAGTCTTTAACCTGTCACTGTCCCTTCCTCGGCTTACCGGTTGCACATTCCTCGGTTGTGTTGTTGACACTGGTTTGTACTCTTACTTTCTTTGTGCCTGTCTACACCGGTCGTGATCTGGTCCTCGGTTGACGGTTGAATCCTCTTTTTCCTTGACTGTATACAATACCCGATTGCTCTTCTTTCTTGTATTGTGACACCGGTTTCCAAACCAGCCTCTTTTCATATAGATCTCCTTGGATCTTTAGACTTTAGAGAGATAAAAAATCTCTATCCTCTTTTGTCAATCAATGACAATAGTTTTACTGGTAGCAAGCTTACCGGTTACCACTTCTTTTAATGCCAACACTAATACATGACATAACATAAAGTAGTCTTTCCGGCCCCCAAAAAATAAAGTCATCTCTGGTGACTCGCAACAAAAGGGAGATGAAATACACTATATAGAATAAGAAAATAACTGAGAAGAAGGGGCGGAGGGGCATCCCTGAAGAAGCTGGAGGTTCATCTTCACATCACATTCCTCCTATGCCTACACCAAACTTGTCTCCAAAACACACTTTTCAGCTGTAGCCTCCACTAACTCTTTGCCACCTTCTCTGCTTCCAACTCCTGGGTTTGTTGAGCCAAGTGTCACTCTACTACCTCCAACTAGGTGGTTAGCTCCTCCCGAGCTCTTTGTGCATCCACCAAGACAACCTCACATCCAACCAAAACCTACTCTGAGTGCCTCAAAGCGTAGTAACCCTCTTGAAAGGCTTGCTCCAGTGCTCTCTACACCTCTGGCGCGCAGACACTCCATGCCTCCAGTAGCTCCATGTCCCATCAACTAGTCACACTCCCCAAAGGATGATAATTGAATTGAATAATTTCTTTGTGCCATATGACTTCTTTTTCTTGCAAGGCTGTTGTTCTTGCACTGCCTTCCTTCAAACTCTGTTGGTTCTCAACCTCCAAATCCATCTCCCTCTGCAGCTTAGGACTTTCCTTCCAATGCTTGGCTTTAGGCTTCTCTCTCACTGTAGGAAACAAATGCAATGCTTACATTGACAGCTCTGATGCCCCAACTCATAGTTGTAGTGTACCTCAAAAATAAAATGGGGGTCGAGGGGTAGCACCCCAGGCACGCTCCCACCACAACCAAATTAGCACCTTCAAACCCACACAAAAGTCTGTGGGGCACACCATTTTCATGATTTTCTTCTGATGCCATAGTCTTTCTGCCAACCGCTTTTAGTGCATGTGCAAATAGCCAATAACTATATTTTCTTCACTACTTGCTTATGTCCTTCCCTTCGGTGCCATACGTTATTCATTGTAAACTATTTTTATTTGTTGTCATTATTATTTTTAGAACTTTCAATGCCACTCCTTGCCGTCCGTATGGAACTTCTCCCTAATTAGCCTTCCTCTCACCTTTGTACTAAGACGTACGATTTCTTTCAAGTTCTAGTTGCATGCAAAAATCTACGTCGTACCCTCTGTGTCATGTCTTATCGGCTGCCGCAAGAAAATGCATGTTTGGGCATGCCACCGTTCGATGACATTCCACTGTTCGGTGACATTCCACCATTCGGTGTTCATGCCACCGCTCAGTGACATTCCACCATTCGGTGACATTCCACCATTCGGTGACTTCAGTAGGTTCCTTTTTTTTTTTAATTTTTTAATTTTTTATTTATTTTTAATTTTATTTTTTTTAATTTTATTTTTTTTCCACTGTACGGTCATTCAGACATTAGCTGTACGATGTGGTTTTTTTTTAATATAATAAATTCTTAATCTAATTACCTTCCGGATGCGTCTCCAATCACCCATTTGGACAGCTCTTGGGTCACCTGCCTGACCTCTTGAGTCCCTTTCCTTCTTCTCGGGTGCTCTATCCCTCCTCTCAGGTTCATTCTCTTTGGGTAAGGTCTCAATTTGGACTCATTGATGGCCTCATGTATCTCCAATTAATCAAGAGTCCACAACTTGATAGCCCCATCATAACCGACTTCCCAAAATTTTCCTAACTTAATCTCATTCTTTCCATTGTACTTTAGCACCAACTAGCTAGGGGAGGAATGCATCTTTCGTAGGTGCTTATCATGCCAACATTTTCTCTTCTGTTGTGTGACCTTCGTTGCCCATTGTGCTGTCATTCTTCTTTCATCTAATTTATTGAGAGTGTGTAGCCGCTCCATCAAGCTTTCCCTGTCGCCGAGTCTATTTTCAATGGCCATCCAAAGGCTTGGAACCATAAATTCTATAGGGACCATGCTCTCTTGCTCGTACATAAGAAGGAGAATAAAGATTTTGAAGGTTGTTGTCTTCCACTCATGATTCCAATAGTCGCCGGCAAGAATGATCTTAGGTTCCTCTTCCTTGCTTAGATTCATTGGTTTGATAGACAACTCCTTATACTTCATGGGGTTTTTCTCATCAAATTTATGCACCAGGACTTCCCTTACTTTCGCATCCCCTTCCTTGTATTCACCGTACTCTAGGGGAAATGTTTTTAGCTCTTCCTCAATACTTAGTACATTGCATGCTGGTCGGAAGAGTTCGTAGTCCTCTATTTGCTAGTGGAAGCAACTGTTCAGTGAATCTACATCATCCTCTGAGCATTCCCCCAATCTTAGCACACCTTCACTATTCGGTTCCATTACATCCCTTCCTTCATCCCTTCAATCATTTTCTTCTTCGGAGTCAGATTCGGAGGAGGAAGCTATCTCCTCACTCACCAACTGGGCTACGGAGATCAATTGTGAACCTTTTCCCTCCACTCTCTATTGAAAGGGTATTCCTTTTCCAATTATGGCTCGCTTTGGCTATTGCTAACCACCCTCTACCTAGTATGGCATCATAGCTTTTCTGCTTTAGTGGGATGATGACAAAGTCCAGTACAAATAGTTGTGTACCGACAGTGACCAGTTGTGCCATTATCATCTTGATTGGTTTGATACCCTACTGATCTGCACCCAGTAAGTTGAAGGTTAGTGGCCATAAGGTGGGCTTTCCTAGTTTTTTCCACGTTGCCTCCGGAAGGATGTTCACTCCTGACCCTCTATCCACTATAGTGTCTATTAGGATGGTGTCAAGGATGCCCATCTCGATGACTATTAGGTACCTGCCACTTTTTACAGCAAGTATCATCGGGTCAGTTGCAGACCCTCCGGGGATGTCCATGCATGTGGTATTTGGCTGTGTGGCCAAGTTCTCCAATATTGTCATTCCCAAGCGAGGCATGGTGTGAAGGAGGTCCTCGAGTTTCACTAGTACCTCTAAATGCAACATTCATCTTAGAATGTTTTTTTCTACATCCCTTCAGCCCGAGGTGGTGGCCATCTCCCATGTTTATTTTTGTGCTTTCATCACCTTCTTTATTTCTTCCTTAGCCTCTCGTGCCCTTTGTTTTTATGTTTGAGGGTTTAGATATGTGGCTTGTTTTTCTTGTGCTCATGTGATAGCTAGTACCCCCCTCATCACTTCTCATTCCCTCAATGTTGAGCAAGTTGACCTCGTATTTTGGGCAATTGGCATCCTTGTGGTTACCAGGACCACACCAGTGGCATAGCTTCTACGGGGTGTCACCCTTGTCGCAGTCCCTTGCAAAGTGGCCCCACTAATTGCAAGCTCAGCATTGGATCATCAGTCGACCCTTGGAGTCATATTGTATTCGACTCGTGTTGGTGTTGTTGTTATTACCCCTTCTACCACGGCATTGATTGCCTCCATACCCACTCGAGGATGCATTATTGTTAGTCTCTGCCCCCGATGTAGATGGTTGCTCTTGGGTAAATAACACTTGTTGATTCCTCATCTTCATGTTGTATGGGCATTCCTTGGTGGAATGGCCCATGATCTAGAAAATGTCACAAAATGCCTTTTTGAGACACAACCCCTTTGTATGGCCATTCGCCTTGCAGTCCGTACACCACATGTCATCTTCCCCCTTTCTGGTACCCCCCTTTCATGGTCTTGAACTCCTTCATCATTCTCTCCATGTCCTTTTGGAGTGCCATGACTTTTTTCTTTGAGTCACCATCACTGCCACTGTCATCATCCAAACTGTCATCTTCATTGGAAGAGGACTTGTTTCTTTTCTTCTTGGAGGTCTTTTGTTCGCTCTCCAAGTTCATCATCTGATTACAGGCATCTCCATATGAGGAGGGGGGAACTATCTTCATTTTCCTCTGTAGGTTAGATTTCAGGCCCTCCACGAACCATCTTTTCTTCAGGCCATCCACTAGATTGCTATCCATTTTTCTGACTAATTCCTTCAATTGGTGACTGTAAGCTAGCACAGTCTCCTTCTTGCCTTTTTTGGTACTATATATCTCATAAGCAATTTCATTGTCATCTCTCAGAAGTTGAAACTTCATCTGGAATCCTGTCTTGAGTTCGGCCCAAGTGGTCACCTTTGTTTTGTCCACATCAGAGTACCAGTTAATGGCTACCCCTCTAAGTGTGGTAGGAAACTGTTTCACCCATTTTGTGTGTTTAGCGACTCCATTCACCGACCAAATTGCCTCACATGTACAAAAATCTCATACTGGATGGTACTACCGAGATGGGAAGGAAGATCCAGTATGACATTTTTGTACATGCGAGGCAATCTGGTAGGCGAATGGAGTCGCTAACCATGCAAAATGGGTGAAACAGTTTCCTGCCACACTCAAAGGGGTAGTCATCGACTGGTACTCTGATAGGACAAAACAAAGGTGACCACTTGGGCTAAACTCAAGATAGGATTCAAGATGAAGTTTCAACTCCTGAGAGATGAAAATGAAATTACTTATGAGATATATAGTACCAAACAAGGCAAGAAGGAGACTGTGCTGGCTTACAGTCGCCAATTGAAGGAGTTAGTCAGAAAAATGGATAGCAATCCAGTGGATGGCCTGAAGAAAAGATGGTTCGTGGAGGGCCTAAAATCTAACCTACGGAGGAAAATGAAGATAGTTCCCCCCTCCTCATATGGAGATGCTTGTAATCGGGTGATGAACTTGGAGAGTGAACAAAATACCTCCAAGAAAAAAAGAAACAAGTCCTCTTCCAACGAAGATGACACTTCAGATGATGACAGTGGTAGTGATGGTGAGTCAAAGAAAAAAGTCATGGCACTCCAAAAGGACATGGAGAGAAGGATTGAAGGAGTTCAAGACTATGAAAGGGGGGTACCAGCAAGGGGGAAGATGACATGTGGTGTATAGACTACAAGGCGAACAACGATACAAAGGGGTTGTGTCCCAAAAAGGCATTTTGTGACATTTGCTAGATCATGGGCCATTCCACCAAGGAATGCCCATACAACATGAAGATGAGGAATCAACAAGTGTTATTTACCCAAGAGCAACCATCTACATTGGGGGTAGAGACTAACAATAATGCATCCTTGGGCAGGTACGGAGGCAACTGACGTGGTGGCGGAAGGGGCAATAACAACAACACCAACACAATGAGTCGAATACAATATGACTCCAAGGGTTGATCGATGATCCAGTGCTGAGCTTGCAATTAGTGGGGCCACTTTGCAAGGGACTGCGACAAGGGCGACACCCCGTTGAAGCTATGCCGCTGGTGTGGTCCTGGTAACCATGAGGATGGCAACTTCCTAAAATACGGGGTCAACTTGCTCAACATCAAGGGAAAGAGAAGTGATGAGGGGGTACTAGCCATCACACAAGCACAAGAAAAACAAGCCACATATTTAAACCCTCAAACATAAAAACAAAGGGCATGAGAGACTAAGGAAGAAATAAAGAAGGTGATGAAAGCACAAAAATAAACATGGGAGATGGCCACCACCTCGGGCTGAAGGGATGCAAAACAAAACATTCTAAGATGAATGTTACATTTAGAGGTACCAGTGAAACTTGAGGACCTCCTTCACATCATGCCTCACTTGGGAATGACAATATTGGGGAACTTGGCCACACAGCCAAATACCACATGCACGGACATCCCCAAAGGGTCTGCAACTGACTCGATGATACTTGCTGTAAACAGCGGCAGGCCCTTGACAGTCATCGAGATGGGCATCCTTGACACCATCCTAATAGACACTATAGTGGATGGAGGGTCAAGAGTGAACATCCTTTCGGAGGCAACATGGAAAAAACTAGGAAAGCCCACCTTATGGCCACCAACCTTCAACTTAGTGGGTGTAGATCAGTAGGGTATCAAACCACTCAGGATGATAATGGCACAACCAGTCATTGTCGGTACACAACTATTTGTATTGGACTTTATCGACATCCCACTAAAGAAGAAAGGCTATGATGCTATACTAGGTAGAGGGTGGTTAGCAACAACCAAAGCAAACCATAATTGGAAAAGGAATACCCTTTCAATAGAGAGTGGAGAAAAAAGGTTCACAATTGATCTCCGTACCCAGTTGGTGAGTGAGGAGATAGCTTCCTCCTCTGAATCTAACTCTAAAGAAGAAAATGATCGAAGGGATGAAGGAAGGGACGTAATGGAACTGAATATTGAAGGTGTGCTAAGATTGGGGGAATGCTCAGAGGATGATGCAGATTCACTGAACGGTCTTTTCCAACCATCATGCAATGTACTAAGTATTGAGGAAGAGCTGGAAACATTTCCCCCAGAGTACGGTGAATACAAGGAAGGGGATGCAAAAGTAAGGGAAGTCCTGGTGTTTAAATTTGATGAGAAAAATTGCATGAAGTATAAGCAGTTGTCTATCAAACCAATGAATTTGGGCAAGGAAGAGGAACCTAAGATCATTCTTGCCGGCAACTATTGGAATCGTGAGTGGAAGACGACAGCCGTCAAAATCTTTATTCTCCTTCTTATGTATGGGCAAGAGACCATGGTCCCTATAGAATTTATGGTTCCAAGCCTTTGGATGGCCATTGAAAATAGACTCAGCAATAGGGAAAGCTTGATAGAGCGGCTACACACTCTCAATAAATTAGATGAAAGAAGAATGATAGCACAATGGGCAATGAAGGTCACACAAGAGAAGAGAAAATATTGGCACAATAAGAACCTACAAAAGATGCGTTCCTCCCCTGGCCAGCTGGTGCTGAAGTACAATGGAAAGAATGAGGTTAAGCCAGGAAAATTTTGGGAAGTTGGTTATGATGGGGCTATCAAGTTGTGGACTCTTGACGGACTGGAGATACATGAGGCCATCAATGGGTCCAAATTGAGACCTTACCCGAAGAGAATGAACCTGAGAGGAGGGATAGAGCACCTGAGAAGATGGAAAGGGACTTGAGAGGTCAGGCAGGCGACCCAAGAGCCATCCAGATGGGCGATCGGAGACGCATCTGGAAGGTAATTAGATTAAGAATTTATTATATTAAAAAAAAAACCACATTGTACAGCTAATGTCTGAACGACTGTACGGTGGAAAAAGAATAAAATTAAATTTAAAAAATTAAAAAATAAATTTTAATTTTAATTTTTTTTTTAAAAGGAACCTGTCGAAATCACTGAACGGTGGAATGTCACTGAATCGTGGAATCTCACTGAGTGGTGGCATGATCACCGAACAGTGGAATGTCACCGAATGGTGGAATGTCATCAAATGGTGGCATGTCCAAACATGCATTTTCTTGCAGCAGCCAAGAAGACACAACACAGAGGGTACGACATGGATTTTTGCATGCAACTAGAACTTGAAAGCAATCATCCATCTTAGTACGAAGGTGAGAGGAAGGCTAATTAGGGAGAAGCTCCATACGAACGACAAGGAGTGGCATCGAACATTCTAAAAATAATAATGACAACAAATAAAAATAGTTTACAATGAATAATGTATGGCACCGAAGGGAAGGACATAAGCAGGTAGTGAAGAAAACATAGTTATTGGCTATTTGCACAGGTACTAAAAGCAGTTGGCAGAAAGACTATGGCATCAAAAGAAAATCACAAAAATGGTGTGCCCCATAGACTTTTGTGTGGGTTTGAAGGTGCTAATTTGGTCTTGGCGGGAGCATGACTGGGGTGCTACCCCTCGACCCCCATTTTATTCTTGAGGTACACTACAACTATGAGTTGGGGCATCGGAGCAGTCAATGTAAGCATTGCATTTGTTTCCTATGATGAGAGAGAAGCCTAAAGCCAAGCATTGGAAGAAAATTCCTAAGCTACAGAGGGAGATGGATTTGGAGGTTGAGAACCAACAGAGTTTGAAGGAAGGCAATGCAAGAACAATGGCCTTGCAAGAACAAGAAGTTGTATAGAACAAAGAAATTATTCAGTTCAGTTATAAGCCTTTGGGGAGTGTGGCTAGTTGATGAGACATGGAGCTGCTGGAGGCATGGAGTGTCTGTGCACTAGAGGTGGATAGAGCACTGGAGCAAGCCTTTCAAGAGGGGTACTACATTTTGAGGTGCTCAAAGTAGGTTTTGGCTGGACGTGAGGCTGTCTTGGTGGATGCACAAAAAGCTCAGGAGGAGCTAACCACCCGGTAGGAGGTAGTAGAGCGACACTTGGCTCAACATACCCAGGAGTTGGAAGTAGAGAAGGTGACAAAGAGTTAGTGGAGGCTACTGCTGAAAAGTGTGTTTTGGAGTCAAGTTTGGTGCAAGCATAGGAGGAATGCGATGTGAAGACAGACCTCCAGCTTATTCAGGGACGCCCTTCCACCCCTTCTTCTCAATGATTTTTTATTCTATGTAGTGTATTTCATCTCCCTTTTGTTGTGAGTCACCGAAGATGACTTTATTTTTTTGGGGCGATGATGTTAGCCGGAAAGACTACTTTATGTTATGTCATGTATTAGTGTTGGCATTAAAAGAAATGGTACCCGGTAAGCCTACTACCAGTACAAGTATTGTCATTGATTGGCAAAAGAGGATAGAGATTTTTCATCTCTCTAAAGTCTAAAGATCCAAGGAGATCTATATGAAAAGAGGTTGGTTTGGAAACCGGTGTCACAATACAAGAAAGAAGAGCAACCAAGTATTGTATACAGTCAAGGAAAAAGAGGATTCAATCGTCAACCGAGGACTAGATCATGACCGGTGTAGACAAGCACAAAGAAAGTAAGAGTACAAACCAATGTCAACAACACAATCGAGGAATGTGCAACCAGTAAGCCAAGGAAGGGACAGTGACAGGTTAAAGACTCTTACCTGTTCACAACATGAGGTTCTCAACTGATCTAGTAATGACTCCGGTATGAACTAAGGAAGTCAAAGTCAATTATCTATTTTAACTAACTCTTTGACCAGGATTTATTGCAATAAATCCAGATGACTTTGAGTTAGCTTACTGATCAGTTTGAAGCATGTCTGAAGGTTTTAAAGGCAAAATCTATGGCTTTAAAATGAAGAATTATCTCTTGTGAAAGAAAGGTGCTTGATATGCATCTATTATTTTCTTCATAAAGAAGATAAAGCACACACATGCATCGGGTGTTTCCTCAGTAAACTGGTACTCTACTGAGTGATGTATTCGAAAGGGATCTGAAATTAGGTCATGCATTAGAGGCATAATTAGGGCATGCACTTTGTATATTCTTATGCCTGTTGAGAATATGAGTTGCCTTAACTATGCTATGTAAAAGAGTGAACCTGTATGTTGTAGAAGCCAGGGTAAAAATAATTTTGAAGAAGATAGAAAGAATATTGTGTAAAGAAGCACAACAATAGAGGAGAACACACCTACGGTGACTAGTGATGTTTCTCAGTTGAGCACAAACAAAGATGTTATTAGGCAATAAAAAGCCATTTGTAAAAGGTCAATCTTTCTATTGTTTTCTAGAAATTACAATAGTTAAATCCCAGTATTTGGGTGGACTCTAACAAATCCCTTGTATCAAATCCCTTAATTGGGTGACATCTTTCAAGGTGTTAAAAATCCTTTAACCAGGCAGGCACTAACCGGCCTTATTGTAACAAATCCCTTAACTGAGTCACATCTAATAGTGCATTTTGATCCTTTAATCAAGAAGGCTCCTAATAGGGTGTACTCTAGAAGAGTAAAAAATTTGTGAGGTCTCCTCACACCGTGGTTTTCACCCTTATCGGGTTTCCACATGATAAATCTAGTGTCACTATGTGATTGTTTGCTTACTGTTATTATATGCTTGAATCTGTTTGGCTTATAGTTATAAGTACACTTTACCAGGGTTAAAGGAAAATTTTTAGAGGTGTTGATTCACCCCTCCCCTCTTAGCACCAGTTGGGACTGTCAATTGGTATCAGAGCTTCATCTATTTTTTTTACCACTTAACCACATAAATAAAAAGTCAAGATAATGAGAAAGGACGGACCATAGTTTTCAAAAGAAAACTTCACTTTGTGGTGCAACAAAATGAAACTGTATATGAAGACCATCAGAGATAAATACTAGAATCATGTAAGCATTGATTACACTGAACCCTCTGGCTTCCTAACACCTAATGAACAAAATATCAAGTCTGAGCACACAACAGCTATGGAAATGATAGCTAGCAAACTACTGGATCATGTCTATGCTGAGATAGAGCATCTACAATTTGCCTTCAAGATGTGGGCCAAGTTGTAAGTGGTATATGGAGGAGACCCAAATGCTCAAAGAGCCAAGGTTGAAAGCCTAAGAGGAAAGTATGATGACATGAGGATGAATGAAGGAGAAGACATTGAGCAATATAGCATCCGGATCAAAGAGGTGATCAACTCCATCAAAAGTGCTAGAGGAAAGTTCAGTGAAGAGGAGGTGGTTAGAAAAATACTGAGAACTCTTAGACCTCAGTATGCCATTAAGATCTATGCCATTCAAGAGCTTAAATCGGTCACCATAGATCAAGTCACCCTAGACTCCCTAGTCGGTAGGCTGACTACTTTTGAATTAAGTAATTTTGATAATAGCTTACCCATTCAGGATGCAACGTTTAAATCTTCTATCAATATTTCTTCCACCAAAAAGGGAATAGAAACTAGTAACTGCTCTACTGGTAAGAGTGGTAATCTTGTTGAAAATCTACTCTTAGAATAGATGGAACAATATGAGTTTGAAGCACTCATCACTAGAAGATTCCCCAGAGGGAAACAAAAGTACAAAGGAAAACTTCCTTTGAAATGCTTCTGTTGTAATAAGATAGGACATATAGCTGCAAGATATCCTGATAATGAAAATAAAGATAAGAGAGACCGGTTCAAGAGAAAATAAAAGAAGGAATGCTATCTTGCAGAGGAAGGAGTCACAAACAATGAATCTGAAGACTCTGAGGATCTAGAAATTGCATTTGTTGCAATAAAAGAGGAGAGACCAGTGGTAAGTGAAGTAGCACTTATATCAAGATCTCATCAACATGATGATTGGATCATTAACATCGGCTGCACTCACCACATGACCGATGATAAGAACAATTTTATCAACTTGGAGCTCAATGATAGTGGATCAGTAACCTTTGGAAATAATGCTCCCTGTGCCATTAGAGGAAAAGGTTCTATTGCACTCTACAACAGTGTTGTTTGTGAAGATGTGTACTGGGTTGAAGGACTCAAGTAAAATTTAACGAGTGTTGCACAACTGAATAACAAAGGATTCCTGTTGGAATTTAGACAAGGTTCCTGTATAGTAAAAAATTAGTCTGGAACCCATATTGCAATTGGTAGACATAGCAAAGGCAATCTATTCTACCTAGACTCAATGGAAGGAGCTTTTCTGATAGCTTCAGTCAAAGGAGAATCAAGGAGAACCTATCTTATCTCGAAAGAAGACAATGGTTGGCTATGGCACAAGAGACTCTACCACATTAACTTTGACAGTATTGTCAAGGTGAGAAAAAAGAAATTAGTTAGAGGTCTCCCTGAGATTACAAAACCCAGCAAAGGTATTTTTAAAGATTGTCAGTTAGGAAAACTAATAGGAACAAATTTCAATAGTAAGTCTTTTTCTGCTGAAAATGTTCTAGATCTTGTGCACACAGATTTGTGTGGGCCAATGAGGACAAAGAGCTATTATGGAGACTGGTACTTCATGCTTTTTGTAGATGAATTTTCAAGAATGATGCGGATACTCTTTCTTAGAGAGAAATTAGAGGCCTTCCACATGTTTAAAATGTACAAGGCTAGAGTGGAAAAGGAAATCGGTAAAAGCTTGAAGTGTCTTAGATCAGACAGAGGAGGTGAATATACCTCTCAATAATTCACTCACTATTGTGAGGAACATGGAATAAAGAGACATCTATCTACACCAAGGACTCCTTAGCAAAATAGAGTTGCAGAAAGAAGAAACAGGACGCTGATCGACTGTGCGAGAACCCTGTTGATTCAGAAGGATCTTCCTCATCACTTTTGGAGAGAAGCCATCAGCATTGTTTTCTACACACTGAACCGATTTCAAGTAAAAAAGGGAACCGGTAAGACCCCCTATGAATTATGGTTCAAACATACTCATAGTGTAGGCTACTTCAAAATCTTTGGTAGTAAAAGTTACATCAAAAGAGATATGTACTTTGGGAAGTATGATCCCAAGAGCAATGAAGGAACATTTTTGGGCTACTCTACCAAAAGCAAGGCCTACTAGTGTCTGAACAAGAGAATAGGAAAAATAATTGAAAACATCAATGTAAAGGTTGATGAATCTTTCGAACCAATCAAGAAGAATGGTCATAATGATCATGATAGTCTTGATGGTCAAATTGAAGGAAATTCCTTTGAGTTCATTGAAGCAGAACCTAAAGATGAAAGAGAACACCATGTGAGTAGAAATCTGGTGGATGAGACTATATCTGAAGTACATGATGGTGAGAAAGAAGATGCTCAGAACCATGATGAAGAAATTGCTCAACTAGAACCTAACCAGGAACAGCAACCGGTTCTCCCAAGGTATGTCACATATCATTCCACTGACAATATAATTGGTGACAAACATGCAAATGTCTTGACCAAGAAAAAGGCCAAAGAGAATATCTATTTACTTTTCTGTATAGAGCCCAAATCCACCAAGGAAGCACTAGAAGATGAAATCTGGGTCAAAGCAACGGAGGAAGAAATTGAGCAAATTGAGAAGAATGACACATGGGAACTTGTGCCAAGACCACTAGACAAGAATGTCATAGGAACCAAGTGGGTCTACAGGAACAAGCTGAATGAAGAAGGGAAAGTTGTAAGAAATAAGGCAAGACTGGTCTACAAAGGGTAGGCCCAGGAAGCTGGACTAGACTATGGAGAAACTTTTGCACCAGTGGCTAGATTGGAAGGAGTGAGAATTATTCTTTCCTATTTATCTCACAAGAAGTTTAAAGTATATTAGATGGATGTCAATTCTGCATTCCTCGATGGAATACTGGAGGAGTAAGTCTACATTGAACAACCAGAAGGCTTCACATCTGCACAAAAAGGTGGTATGGTCTGTAAACTGAAAAAGGCTCTTTATGGGCTTAAGCAAGCTCTAAGGGCTTGCTATGAGAGGTTGCATTCATACCTTCTGACCATAGGATTCACAAGAACTGGGGACAACAACAACATGTATCTCAAGACCAGAAAAGATGAAAATCTGATTGCTGAGATCTTTTTGGATGACATCATCTTTGGAGGAGATGAAAGGATGAGCAAAGCCTTTGTTGAAGAAATGAAGAAAGAATTTGAGATGTCTATGATAGGGGCCATAAAATTATTCATTGGACTACAGGTCCATCAGCTAAAAGAAGGTATTTTTATCTCTTAGTCAGTGTATATAAAAGAAATTCTTAAGACTTTTGGACTTGAAGAATCTAAACCGGTTGGAACCCCAATGATAACTAACCTCAAGTTATCAAAGGAGGACGATGAAAAAGAAGTGAATGAAACAATGTATCGGTCCATGATAGGGAAATTATAGTATGATGTTCACAATAGACTGAATATTGCAAATGTAGTTGGCATAGTGGCAAGATTCTCTGCTAATCCCAAAGAGACACATCTCATAGCAGTGAAGAGAATTTTAAGATATCTAAAGGGCACTGAAGGATATGGCCTGTGGTTTCCACACAAGGGTGGATTCCAAGTAAAATCTTACACTAATGTAGACTGGACTGGCAACATTGATGACATAAAGAGCACAAGTGGTGGTGCATTCTTTCTCGGTGGGAGAATTGTCTCTTGGACAAGCAAGAAACAAAACTGCATATCACAATCTACTGCAAAAGCTGAATATGTTGTTGTTGCAATCAATTGTACACATGTAATCTGGATCAAACAACTTCTGGAAGGAATCAAAGAAGAGATACCTAAACCAATATCTATCTACTATGATATCACCAGTGCAAGCAACATATCCAAGAACTTTGTCATGCACACCAAGACAAAGCACATTGCCATCAAGTATCACTACTTGAAAGAGTTGGTACAAGACAAGGAGGTAAGATTGGAGTATGTTCCCACAAAGGAAAAAATTTATGATATCTTCACAAAGCTATTAATAAAGAGTACTTTTGAGTATCTCAGAGGTAAACTCAGGGTGATACCCCTTCAAGATCTTCAGTAAACCTACAAAGGTGATCATCAGTTCATTATGCTTCAACAAAGGGTTACACCTCATCTTTTCTAGACTGATGAAAAGGACTGTTGCTCATAGGGGGAGCATATTAGAAAAGGAAGTCTTTCTGACTAGCCTTTGGCATTAGTGTCAAAAAGGGGGAGTGTTTTGGCAATAAACCAGTAGATAACCGGAAGTGGACAAAAGGAAATAACATTGAAACAAAGATGCAAGCTTATGATTGCCCATCAAGATTTTGCCATCAATGCCAAAGGGGGAGATTGTTGGCATTACAAGAAATGGTAATTGGTAAGCCTGCTACCGGTACAAGTATTGTCATTGATTGGCAAAAGAGGATAGAGATTTGTCATCTCTCTAAAGTCTAAAGATCCAAGGAGATCTGGATGAAAAGAGGCTGGTTTGGAAATTGGTGTCACAATACAAGAAAGAAGAGCAACCGGGTATTGTATATAGTCAAGGAAAAAGAGGATTCAATCATCAACCAAGGACCAGATCATGACCAGTGTAGACAAGCACAAAGAAAGTAAGAGTACAAACTGGTGTCAATAACACAACCAAGGAATGTGCAACTGATAAGCCGAGGAAGGGACAGTGACAGGTTAAAGAATCTTACCTGTTCACAACATGAGGTTCTCAACTGATCTACTAATGACTCCAGTATGAACTAAGGAAGTCAAAGTCAACTATCTATTTGAACTAACTCTTTGCCCAGGATTTATTGTAGTAAATCTGGATGACTTTGAGTTAAATTAGTGATCGGTTTGAAGCGCGTCTGAAGGTTTTAAAGCCAGAATATGTGGCTTTAAAATGAAGAGTTATCTCTTGTGAAGGAAAGGTGTTTGATAAGCATCTATTGTTTTCTTCATAAAGCAGATAAAGCACAAGCATGCATTGAGTGTTTTTTCAATAAACTGGTACTCTATTGAGTGATGTATTCAAAATATGAGAGGCACAATTATGACATGCACTCTATATATTCTTATGCCCATTGAGAATATGAGTTGCCTTCATTCTGCTGAGTAAAAGAGTGAACATGTATGCTGTAGAAGCCAGGGTAAAAATAAGTTTGAAGAAGAGAGAAAGAAGATTGTGCTGAGAAGCACAACAATAGAGGAGAACACACCTACGGTGACCGGTGATGCTTCTCAGTTGGGCACAAATAGAGAACTTATCAGGCTATGAAAAGCCATTTGTAAAAGGTCAATCTTTCTATTGTTTTCTAGCAATTACAATAGTTAAATCCCAATATTTGGGTGGACTCTAACAAGTCCCTTGTATCAAATCCCTTAACTAGGTGACATCTTTCAAGGTGTTCAAAGTCCTTTAACTAGGTAGGCACCAATCGGCCTTATTGTAACAAATCCCTTAATTGGGTTGCATCTAACAGTGCATTTTGATCCTTTAACTAGTAAGGCTCCTAACAAGGCATACTCTAGAAGAGTACAAAATTTGTGATGTCTCCTCACACCGTGGTTTTCACCCTAATCGGGTTTCCACATGATAAATCTGGTGTCATTGTGTGATTGTTTTCTTATTGTTATTATATGCTTGAATCTGTTTGTCTTACAGTTATAAGTACACTTTACAGGGTTAAAGGAAAAGTTTTAGAGGTGTTGATTCACCCCTCCCCTCTTAGCACTAGTTGGGACTATCAATTAGTTATGTGGTCCCAACTAGAATTAGTTATTACCGAAGGGTAGTTGGGTTGGGTGGTGAAGTTTGGTCACACCCCTTCGAGTAGATAAATATGTACCACTTACAGGTGAATGAAGGATTATGATGTGAATGTACTCATACGTTGGAATGATTAATGAAAGCATCTATTATTCTCTGATATATTCCGTGTTTATTATATTTCCTATACTATGTCTATGCAATATTAAGTTTACCCCGTACGGGCAAACAAGATACATTCCTTAATACAATGCAATGACTAAACAATAAATAAAATACAGTGAGAGACCCAAAATGTGCAAGAACTATTGATTTTATTGCATTTTCTGTGCAGAGTATGTACAATCATTAACCAGTCTATACCATGACTTCTCCCAAACATTTATGGGTGTTTATAAGATGGTTGGAAACTTCCAAAACTGAACCCAAGTGGTTGGAAATGGTTACAAAGTGTTTAGAACTCCTAAATATTATTTCCCACAAAAACACAACTAGCCGTTAATATTCAAATATTTGAATTATGAACTTGTGTATTTGGTGTTTTTATTGTTTAAAACTTATTCAAACTTTATGGATTCACTTCCTAGGATCTATTTGACCTTATCAAAGCAATCTAGACCCTAATTAAACCCTTGGGGCACTATGGGCCCAACTTACAACATTTTTTGTCCTAGTCCTTTACCTGGATAGTTAGGACTTATCAATATTTTATTACATTCTTGATTACAAATTGCCAATAAAGGCTTAAGAACATGCTGATTCACATTTAGGGATGTTTTAGATCCTTTGTCTTCATTAGGTTCCATGGTGACCCTAGGTGTTTGCATAGGTGTAACTACACCAAACTTGTCCTCCATCCTCTACTACATCCAAGTCTAACTTGGAGTTACCATTGAACATCAAAAATTGCAAGTGGTTACATTGGAGGAACATCCAACAAAGAAATAAATTCAGTATTTTAGTGTTCACAAAATCATCAATGGGTTGGATAAAGACCAATCAGCAGTCTTGAACTACTTGGAAATCTCTTAGTCTTATGTTCCACTTTAGTGTAACTAGAATTTTATATCTTAATCTAGTTTAAATGTGTACTTGTTCATGTCGAATCAAGTTTTTCCCCACAATGGTCAAAACCTTCTGTATATATATACCTAGCGTAATAACATTTGTTAACTTCAAAATGAACAATATTTTTTTTTAAGTCACTAAATTTGAGGGCATTTGTACGGATCCCTATAGTTTTGTCAAATTTTCACACAAGTTATGGTCCATGGTATAGCTATGAATTGTGCTTGTCTAGTATATGGTTTAACAACAATTTTGTTTTAGGGCTCCATAATGTGTTATAATATAGGCATTTTTTGTATTTATCTGCATTCTCAAAAGTAAATCTTTGTTCATTACAGAAATATTTGAATTGTATAATCATCAAAATATTACAACATATACTTGAAAGAAAGTTACAATTCAACTTTGCCTATCATGTCCAGTAATTAAACCAGGATTATACAAAAACCTTCAAATTTTATGTCAGGAGCCTTTACAAAACCATTCATAATAATGAGACTCAACATTGGGAAAACTAAAATTTGCCTATGATCCAAGTGTAACCTATGACCTACCTACAAGTCAACCTTGGTTTCAACATATTTACAAAAAAATTGCAACTGATGATTATACAGTTAAGGTATTAATTCACATGGGCATTAATAGAGATGCTCAAAGTCATGTACAACTTACCATGGAATCCAGGAGTGGATGAGATAAAATTAATGTGATGAAATCATGAAAGTAACAAATAAAAGGTAAATCACAAGTAAATGTTTCCAAGCAAAAAAAATATTATCATGCACAAGATCAAACAATGCTTTATGTACAAGAGCAAATATTATCTGTATGTTACTTGAGACAAATCAAATAAATGAAAATCGGATCTTGGAAGTAGAACTGTTAGTGGGTTATGATACCTAACTAATATTCAATGCCTTGACATGTTAAAGCACCTGACTGGGACACTCATAGATCCAAAAAAAATTGAGGACTTCGATTGCAAATATAGTTTCCAAAGGAATATTAGTGAGTGAAGGAGGGAGAGAGGGTGGGAGAGGACTTCTTACTACCACTAGAATCAGGTTACTACAGGAAACATCTATAAGCTAAATTTTATCAAATGGAAAAGGTTGTCAATAAATGTTATAAGTGAATAATTGAACAAGTGAAAAATAATGTTAGAACTTATTGAACACAAGTTAGTGATATACTATCAACTTTAATGTATTGCTTGTGCATCAATATTAAAAATGTCAACTTCTAAGTGCAATGATATTTACTAGGGGCGAACACAAATATGGAATGTTTGAAAATTTCCAATATCACCCATGAATAGAAGTTGAGAATCAAAATTTTGAATATGAAAGTACTAGCTATATAACAAGTCCAAATGGTATTAGATTTAGATACAAAATTGCAACATCATTGAGATGGTAAATGCAGATGATGCAAAAGGAAAAATGAAGGTAACATAGTAGTTTTGAAGATAGAAGAGATCATTCAACAATTGCTGACAAATGGAAAATAGGTTGAGGAAAAAAATAGTGAAAAATAAAAGAAGACAATTGGCCTCTGTAAAGATGATAGTGAGATGAACAAAAATGCAGAAACTTTCAATATTATAGAACACATTCAAAACTAATTAATGTGTTTGGAAAAGTTGACATTACCTTAAAGAGTAGTGTGTAGTGGAGAAAAATCTTGTCACAAATGGCTGCATGCTTTTATATGCTCTACAATTTTCACAGAACAATTAGTTGAATGTCAACATTAGCTATATTTGTAAATAATGATGTTTTATAATTGTAGCAATGTAAAAGAGTGGTTTGCAGAGTATTACGCTGCTGATTTCTTTTGCAATAGCAATGATGGAATTGTTCATGGTAACTGTGAATGTTCCTTCTATTTCAAACTTTTGCATGGAAAGATAATTGTTATATGTTCTTTCATATAATTTTCATATGGCATTTTCGTATGTTCAGCAAAGTTTTATTGCAAGAGTTTAGTATGCATGTTGCAGTCAAGAGTCCCATCTTCAGTTTCAGTTGTGCATTGTAAGAAGGGTTGGCATGTGAAATTTATGGTTGTTGCACATTTGGTGTAGTGAGTAGTGTTGTCAAGGTTGAAGTGTGGCATATGGAAATTGTTGGCACAAGTTGTAAAGTGGCTGGTATGGCGACATGCACACATTCTTTGTTTTCAATGTTCCACTAACCTACCATCAAAGAAAAGATTTTAGAAGAGGTGTTAAAAACCTTTTGAATTTACCCAATAGCAATAATTATAATGTTTTTAATTTTGGATGCTTCTTTGGTTAACTAGATATTGGAGGAAGCAAGCATTTGCATAAAAGTTTTGGTACATTCATTATTAAGTTCATCAATGAAAGTGGACAAACTTGATCTAATGGTAGTTGCACCTCTTGCACCGCTACGTACAACATTCTTGAAAAGAAGACACTGTGTTCTAGGTTTTTTTTGTAGTAAGGATTTTTTCCAAACTGGCATAGGGATTGCTACATGTTTTTGGAACTATTAGCTGCAAAAGAGAAATGTGTTAGTTGATATAGTTGATGAATTGTAAAATTTGGGTGGCATATAAATTAAGTTCATGTTTATGAAATTATCTTACCGTAGAAGCATCAGTTGGCAATTCTCCATCTTTAACATGTAGTTGAAATTGCATTGGTTCTTGATAGTGAGATGCTACAAGGATGCCTAGGTTTGCGATTGAATAGCATTTGTAGAGTGGATCAATTGGGAAATGGCTATATCTAGTGTCATCCTTTGTTGCTTGCAGACTCTATCAATTTTTTCTATTGTTGTTTTAGAACTTAGCTAAAGATAATAATTGACATCTCCTCTTTCATATTATCTTTTCTTTACTATGAATTGTGTTAATCATACACATGCACCAGGCAATAGCTAGGGCAAAAATGTATCAATTAATTTATTGTTGATACTTGTTGTTATAGTCATTTGTCCATGACTATCAATGAGATCAATGTGTGTGATTGGTGTTTTTGATTCATTTGTTGCATTATAATAACCCTAGCTATCTGATTACATAAGGCTGTGATTGAACAAAACTTTTGCCTAAATAGAATAGGTCTAGATTTCAAGTTACAGAATATAAATCAGATCAAATCATAGGCACTGATGAGTAGAAATTTTATAACATTGTTACATTTATCATTAACCAACCAAACTATATGGTGAAAATAACCCTCTTTAAACTACAATAGGTCAATCTCTATACTAGGATTTACAAAATAAGATCACTTACAACCACATTCTTAATTTCTGAGCTGGATGTTTTCTTGCAAAGGAACAACCCTGGTGAGGGAAAAATACTTGGTCAAATTTGAGTTCCATTGCAGCTCACAAGAATAGGTCTATAATTTTCTATATATTTGTCATGCTATTGACACTTCCTGCTTCATGACTACATAGGAATTAGCCTAGATCTCCTTGGCGTTGCTTCTAGTTCTAATGTTGCTTGGTCTCAACCCAAATCTGAGGGTTAGTTGGTGGAAAGGAGGTAGATCTCCACAATGATTAAAAATGATGCTACTACCTCTAATACTCCTTTATGAAATGATATAGAGGCCTTCAGCCCTGACAACAAGGTATGATCAACTATTTGACCCTTGGTATAGAATTTTCTAAACAATATGGATGGAAGCTAACAAGTCTTGTGCTTTGCCTATCTTAAAATATAGCCTGTAACACTAAAAAATTCAACTTCATTAGTTTGGCAATGTTAGATCATTGGATCATACTTGCAATAGATGTCTTGGAGCAGCAATCCCTTCAAGTGAAACTTATATTGCTAAGGACTGTCAAGTGCAACACTCAAAAATTCAACTTCACCAATTTGGCATTGTTAGCTCATTGGGTCATACTTGCAATAGATATCTTGGAGCATCACTCCCTTCAAGTGAAACTTAGATTGCTAAGGACTTTCATCAGCAACAGTGAACTAGGCTGGGAATCACAACCTACGCTAGTCAAATTAGGCAAATCAGACTTGAAACTACATAAATTGGAGAAAAATTGACAAGCAAGGTCAGAGGTTTTGTCCCATTAGAGTGCCAACATATGCCAACCCCTTCATGGAAACATGGCATTGGCCACAACATCCGATTTGATTACACACCTTTTAACACAATAGAGAAGATTTGGCCAACATGCTAAGCTTTCCTCCAACAAGAATATTACATGCTGACCAAGCTTTGCAAGGCCTGACCTTGAGACCTCAGCTCTGATACCAAGCATAGCAAGCACTACAATGAGAAAATAGGGGTTCCCTTTGTCGCCTACTCTCTTTGGCCTATACATTGATAAATTGGAAGAGTGGCTAAACAATGCCAATGGGGGAGGTGTGCAATTGTCATGTTATGTGATAAAATTACTCCTCTATGCTGATGGCCTTATTCTAATTGCAAAGAGTGCACAAGATTTAAAAGAGCATTTGAAAAATCTTGAATCCTTTTGTTCATAGGTTGGGATGGAAGTCAATATTGCTAAAACTAAAGTCATGATCTTCTCTTTGAAAAAGAAAAAACAACAACACACTTTCATATTCAAGGGCAACCCATTAGCAATGGTGGAAGAGTACAAATATTGACTCAGAATTGACTTCCATTCTAGATTAAGTTGGGAGACATGCAGGTCAAAATGGATTCAGGGGGGATGGAAGGCCTCCTACCTTCTTCAAAATAGATGTAAGAAAGTAGAACTTTGGGACTAGAAAACTAGGAAGACCCTCTTTGGTCTTTTAGTGGTTCCGATTATTCTTTATGGATGCGAGGTTTGGGGGAGAAGCATATCAAATCATAAATGGAGACAAATAGAAATAATCCAGAAGCATCTCATTACTGCTAACCTCAAGGTCAAGGCAATGATTTCTTATGAGATCCTCTTGGCGTAGGTAGGTATGTTCCCAATCAAGGCCTCATCAATTATCCAGCTGTTAGGTTATTTGAAAAAAGTGGGAAGTATGGATAAGCATCACTAGCCCAAATTGGTGGTTGAAGAGGAGTTAACACGTAGGAAAAGAACGTGGAAGAAAAAAAACAAAAAATGGTTGAGCAAATGGAACATTACCCTTCAGGAGTGTCCAAACACCAATCTGGAAATAGAGAAATGGCTGTTAGAAAAATTCAGAATTGCCATGTGGATGAATCTGATAGGAAAAAAAAAGGCCTGCTATGTTAAGGAATTTAATCACACATGGGATCATGGGGATAAAGCATATTTAGGGTCCACAATTAAAGGAAAGGCCAAGATTCTAATTACTCAGTTGAGGACTAGCTCCCACCATTTATGATGTGAAACTGGTAGATGGATGGTCCCTAAAGAGAGGTGGGAAGAGAGAATTTTTTCTTTCTACAGCAAGGGGGTGGTGGAAACAGAATGACATTTTTTTAAGGAATGTGGGGCTTATGAGGATATTTGTAGTGAGTACAAGGATTTCCAACAAGTGAGCAGCATGAAGGAACTTTTTGAAGAGACAAGATTACACAAGACAACAAGCTTCCTAATCCAGATCCACAACAAAAGGAACAACTTGGAGAAATCTCAGTAGGATGCCTAACTTTGTCTTTGGTCCCTTAGACTGGTGGTCTTGTGGACATCATTAAAAATATTTCATTTCATTACATTGAAAGCTTGAATTAGTGATGAACAACACCAACAAACATTAAGAGTGGGGTTTTTGTCCCACAAAACTACCAGCACAGGCCAGCCCCCTTGTGGGCATATAGTTGTTGGCCCCACCATCTAGTTCGACTACACACTTTCTAGCACAATGGAGGAACATCTACCACTGGTTTAGCCAACACATTGAGGTTTCATCCAATAGAGACAATCATGTTAGCAATATGAGTTGTCATTAGTGTATTTCAAAAACACCATTCACACCGGTAAAGGTTCTCCAGTCACTTACGTTATTCTAAACCCCACCGGTAGACTATGAACAAAGTGTATGCACGGGTTGACTATATCGAAAGATACACCGGTAGACCAAACCAATTACATAGTGTTTATGCCTAAATATGGACCTCAAATCCAGCCATAGACCTCAACATGGTCATTGCTCAATGATCATATACGAAGATGAACATGAATTGTCCACTTTGCACACTCAATTGAATTGACCTGTCACCTCCTATTTAGATGGGGTTTCGAATTACTCTCATAATTGAGAGCCCAATAACCATAGACCAAGCTAAAATGGAGGATTTAAATGTTAAGAAAATGATTGAATTGAAATGAATTAAGCTAAGAATGAGAGTGCAATTGTAATCTAAGAATGAGAATGCAAGATTAATATAAAGCTTGAAATGAAATGAGAATTAAACTAAGAGCATAATAAGAAAACTAGATTAAAAGCATATGCATATTTAATCTAAGAAATTGAAATTACTCTAATTATGCAATATGAAAAGCTTGAGAAATAAGAAAATGAGACAATAATTCGCTATAATTTTGATACTCTAAAATTGCCTTCCCAAATGAGGAATGAGAGGTTCATAATATAGAAGAGCCCGGGCAAAGACTGAAGAGTTTCTTGGGAAGAAACGATCATCTCCTCGTCTCCTTGGTGGGAGGTGAAACAATTTGAGGAGAATTATCCAATTAATTAAATGAAATATTGTCACATGAGTGGCTTTTTGAATTATTTGAATTATTAAATCCAAATGAGAGTATTTCATTTAAAGAACTAAATAACTATTTAATTCCTTTGAAGTGTATTAGCTAAAGGGGGTGAAATTAATTTAATTAAAGCACTAGGACTTTAGAATTAAATTAATTAATCATAGGGATTATTTAGCCAATAAATGTCGATATTTAGGAATTAAATATAGTATTTGATTAATGCAAATTTAGGGTTTTTTTGCATTTGACACTAAGTCAAATAAAGTGAATTAGGAGATAGAATTTATTAGTACAATAGGACTTCAGTGATGTAGAAATTCGAAGGAATACACCAAAATTGATTAGAATTGCAAGGTGCCAATTTTGGGGTATTACATTTTGCCCCTCTTTGAATTGATGTGTGAGCAATGTGTTGATTCAAAGAATAGTCTGATGTGACGATGAATTAGGTTTCAGGATTATCTCCAGAACAATGCTTAACCCTTAGAAGTCAAGGTTAGATCACCAAGACACCAATTAGATCAAGTTGTAGAACCATCTCCAGAATGAAACTTGATTCTTCGAAGCCTAAGTTAGATTGCAAAGACCCCGGTTGGATTAACACTTGAGGAAGACTATCCCCAAAATGAGGCTCAGTCTTTAGGAGTCAGAGTTAGATTGCCCCAATACCCATTAATGAAATGATAACTGATGCAGATTTAGGACCATCTCCAGAATGAAACTTAGTCCTTCGAGACATTAGTTAGGTTTCCTAGATAACGGTCAGAAAGAGTTTTTGAGAGCCATCTCCAGAACGAAGCTTGAATTTCAAGAATTAGGGTTAGATTGCCCCAATACCTAATGAGATTTCGACAACCATCTCTAGAATGAAGCTTGATCCTTGAGGATTTGAGTTAGATGCTCAGATACCTAAAAGATAGATGAAAATATGACAAGATGCGAGGCACAACGATGCCCCTAGAGATTAGATGTCCCTAGTGATGAAGACTTTTGATTCAGATTAGACTGATTCAAGAATGATTCGACAAGATTCAATGATGAAATCATCCTACCCCCTTGGGAGTGAAATTGAAATATGACATGTCACAAAAGTAATTGACAGCAAAAAATTGCAAATAGAGATAAAATCGGAGATCCAGAGGAACTCATAACAGATTACATAAGGATCAAGAAGCTGCAGAATTGATTTGGAGTGATTTAGAGGTCCTATTGACCAAGTTTGACCATGGTTAACTAGAATTGACTAAAGTTGACTTTTGATGAAAAAGATCAAGATGTCAAGAAAATGATGATAAGATGAGATTCCGACAAGAAAATGAGATCAGAAGGGCGATTGCACAAGCGTTCGATCATGTTGATCCAAGGAATTTAAAATGCAATTTTGAGCTATCTAGAGATATCAGATTTCAATTTCAATCCCAAAAATGGATTCAAAGTGATCGATTTAGCCAAGTGAGAAGTTTTCGCACAAAATGGAGCACTTTGAAGAGCAAGAGCGAGGACCGAATAGTTGTGTAGTCAAGATGAACCCGAGACGCAAGATGAGAACCTTCAGCAAATAAATCTAGAAGCGAACAATAGAGTGAGCATCAAAACAATTGTTGCTATGCAAGTCTAGAATGAAAATGCAAGCCTAAGCTAGATGCAACCCCTAGGACTTGGTTGTTGGACCCATTAGATAATCATCACAGACTTTTTAGTATCAGATGATTATAGGATGCCATACAACCCTCACTGAGATTGCAATCATGAGAATATGAATATGACATTAGTTTTTAGATTTGTTGGAATGAGGTGTAAGCATTAAGGCACAAGAGGCCAGGATGACCTAAAAACCTATTCCTTTTAATTTAGCAAGTTAACATAAGCATCAAAGCATAGTTGCTAGAATGACCTAAATGTTTCTTGTGTACAAATGTGCCAGACATGTGAGAGTTCCTCCTTTTGCAAAGTGAAGGATAAGAATTTTTAAAAATGCTCGCAGTGACCCTTACATTCACTTCATAGGACATGCATTGGAAATTTCACTTGTAGCAGAAAGAAGTCACTCAAATAGACAAGGAGAAGAACCAACCTCACCAAAGTTTCCATATAAAAGGAGTCAAGGTACACATGGCCATCCAACATGAGGTGAAGGATCTCATAGTGGACTGTCCTCTTATATAGATTCGTTGGGTCATTGGAACTAAACCAGCAAACAAAAAGAAAAGAAAGCGATCGTGCCCCCAGTCTTCGCACCTCTCGATCAAGAAATAAGTCTTAGAGTTGCTTGAGGAGGAATGATAAAGAGAAAAGACAAGCACACAAAAGAAAATCTCAACATGCTTCAGAGAATCACAAATCCAATTTCAATTTCATTTTGAGTGGATTGAAGTCAGATCGAAAGTATACAGTGCGAGGAGTCTCAACAAGATGGTGACAGTAGACAAATGCAGTGAGGATCACTAGTGATTGATGGGAGAAATTATCTCAAGGAGAAATCAGAGTACTAATGAAGTATCAGTAGGAAAACATAGTGAGAACCACTGGTGACTGATACAAGGAAGATATTAGAGGAGAGAGATCTAAGAGCGAATCAAACATCAACAGGTAGATGCAGTGAGAACCATTGGTGATTGATGCATAGGAAAATCCTTCAAAAATGATAGAACAATGCCCTCTAGACCAGGAAGGTTCCCCCAAGTGTGCCTGTTCCAATCCATGAAGAGTTGAGAAAAATCTCGAAGATAACTAAGAGTGAGTGTGTGGGCTAGCAAACTAAAAAGCAAGAAAGCAGGAAAGAAAACTAAAGAAGGAAAGCAAGGAGTAGTTGTACAGAGCCAAATGGTGCTGTGATAGGTATAGCATTGGGAAAAAGAGGCACTTGTTTACCAGGTTTTCACCATCTTGGAAGAGATTCTATTTTTTCTACCATGATGCCTATTTGCCAAGTTTTCATCAATGGAACATTTTTCTCGTTTCAATTTTTTTTGTATTTTCTCAATTTTCATTTTTTTGTATTTTTTGAAATTTTTTTTTTTTTTTGGATATTATCAAGGTGCATGTTTACCAGGTTTTCACTAGGATAATAGATGCATCAAAGTGCCTATTTACTAGGTTTTCACTAGGATGATCATTTTTTAGGACATTTTGCAATTTTTAGCATTTTTTCAGAAAATAGGTATGTACAAGAGCATGTAGAAAATGTCTCAGCTGTAGAACCACTTTAGGTGCAGGGTGTTGATCAACTCTTTGAGTTGTTCTCCTTCTGTAGTAGAAAGTTGATAAACACCAGACCCAAATGTTGCAGTGATAACATACAGACCAAGCCAATTTGGTTCAAACTTTCCCTTCTGGATCCCCTGCTGTTGATTCTTGGGGTTCTCTCTTAAGATGAGATCACCCACTTGGAATTCCCTTGGTCTAACCTTCTTATTGTAGCTCTTAGACATTCTTTTTTTATATGCTCAAAGATGATCGAACACCACTTGCCGACGTTCATCCAGTAACTCTAGCTCTTGTAGCCGAGATATTCTAATGTCTTCATCAGTAATGAAGCCCCTCAGAGAGACTCACAAAGTAGGAATCTTGACCTCAATAGGCAATACAACATCCACAGTGTAAACTAAGGCAAAGGGTGCAGCCCATGTTGGTGTTTGAATGCTTGTCTTGTAGGGCCATAAAGTCAGATTAGTCTGGAGGTGCCAATCTCTACCAGATTTGTGAATTGTGCAGTGTAGGATCTTGAGAATTGTCTTGTTGGATGCTTCTACCTATCCATTACCTTGGGGATAATAGATGGAAGACCAATGTTGAATGATTTTGAACTTGGTGCATAATTCCTTCAGATCCTTGTTCTTGAACTGCCCCCCATTGTCAGTGATTATTGAGGAGGGTATGTATCATATCTACAGATGATGTAATTCAGTATAAACCTAGACACAGACTTGCCATCAGCTATGGTCAGAGGCACTGCCTCAACCCATTTGGTAAAATAATCTGTGGCAATGATAATGAACTTGTGTCCTTTTGATGAAGGTGGATGAATCTGACCCACCAAATCAAAGGTCCATTGCTGAAATGGTCAGAAACCGATGAAGGGAATAAGCTCCTTGGCAAGAGCATGAATCAGATTTCTGTGGAGCTAACATTGTTTGCAAGATTTGGCATATTGTGTAGCTTCTTTTTCCATATCTATCTAGTAGTAACTAGCTCTAATAATTTTATGAGCTAATGTCAGACCGCTCGAATGAGAACCACAAATGCCTTCATGCACCTTAGCTAACGCACGTTTGGACTCATCGGGCTCTAAACACCTAAGGAGGGTACTGTCTAGACCTTGACTATACAAGTCATTAGCTACAATGACATAGCGTGAAGCACTATGAATAAGGTGGCATTTTTCATTCTGGGTGTAGGTGTCTAGAATAATCTGGTCCCGAAGATAAGAGTGAATATGATGGTAGCGGGATGAATCGTGTCCAATGACTAAATAGATCATCCTAGATTTAGGGGTATTGTAGGCTAGGTAGCGTAATGTCTCCACCAGGAATTCATGTCAGAAGTTATTTTATGGCATCTGTAGCATGGAGGCAAGAGTAGCCATGACATCAGCTACTTTTTTATCTGCTCTTGGAATTTGCTGGAAAGTGATGTGTGCAAAGTACTTTTTTAGATCATCAACCATTCATTTATAAGGCACCAGCTTATCATCCTTTGTTTGATAAATGTCATTAACCTGATTGATGACCAATTGTGAGTCTCCAAAGACCTTAAGTTCATCCACATGCCATTCAATGGCTATTTTCATGCCATTGATTAGAGCTTCATATTCAACGATGTTGTTTGTGAAAGGAAACAACATTTTGTATGCTTTAGGAAAAGAGTATCTCTGTGGTGTGATGAATAGTATTCTGGCTCCTGACCGTTGATGGATGAATGATCCATCAAAGAACATGTTCCATGTTTGATGTGTGAGGAGCATGATGGACTCATCTGGGAATTCAATTTCCAATGGTTGATGATCCTTGAGAGGAGCTTCAACCAACTGATCTGCAATCTTGTCCTTTGATAGCTTTTCTTTCTACCTACTCATTGTCAAACTCACTGAGTATCATGGCCCATTTTTCTAGCCTACCTGTAAGGGTAGCTTTTCTGATTAAGTACTTTAATGGATCAATTTTAGCAATGAGTCTTGTAGTGTGAGCAAGCATGTAATGCCTTAACTTCTATGAAGTGAACACCACTGCTAAGCAAGCTTTTTCAATGATATAATAGTTCATTTCATAAGAGACTAATGTTCTACTAATATAATAAATGTCTCGTTCTTTGTTATTTTGATCCTCTTGAGCCAACAAAGCACCCAAAGATGTGTCCGTAGCTGAGATATAAAGGATGAGAAGCTTCCCATGAATAAGAGGCATCAAGATTGGTGGATTTGCAAGATATTGTTTGATTTGAGTGAGCCCTTTGTTACATTCCTCATTCCATTCATAAGTCACACCTTTATGTAAAGTCTTGGTGATTGGTTGTGACTTTTCATCCAGTTGTGCGATGAAGTGCCGAATAGATTTTAGTCTACCTTGGAGTCCTCTCATCTGACTGATGTTCTTTGGTGGAGAAATTTCCATGATCACCTAAGCTTTTTCTGGATCAACTTCTATCCCTTCAGAAGGTATGATGTAACTCAATAGCTTGCCAGAAGTAACACCAAATGCACACTTTTTTGGATTGAGTCTGAGACTAAATTGTTCCATTTGATCTAGTATGGGACCTAAATCTACAAGATGTGTCTTCCGTTGCATGCTTTTAGCCAAAGTGTCATCTACATAGTCTTCCATTGTTTTGTGCATCATGTCATGAAAAATAGTAGTGAGAACTCTTTGATATGTAGCTCTGGAATTTTTTAGTTCGAAGAGCATGAAATTCCAAAAGAAAGTTCCCCAAGTACATGTGAAAGCAGTCTTTTCTTGATCTTCTAGCATGATTTTTATTTGATTATAACCAGAGAAACCGTCCATCAGAGAATATATTTCATAACCCACAATCTCCACGATCATGTCAATATTAGGTAATGGGAAGTCATCTTTGTGACATGCTTTACTCAAATCCCAGAAGTCTGTACAAACTTGAATGGATTTATCATGCTTAGTAACTGGAACAATATTAGAAATCCATTCTATGTAGTCAATGGCTCTAATGAAACCATCTTTGAGAAGTTTTTCTAACTCAACCTTGACTAAGAGTGCTACATGTGGATGCATCTTACAAAGCTTTTGTTTGAAAGGCTTGACGCCTGGTGCAATAGATAAGTAATGCATGATCAGATTAGGATCCAAACTAGGCATATCAGAATAAGACCATGCAAAGTTGATCTTCTTGCTTCGAAAGAATTTGGTGAACTCTTCTTTCTCTTCTGTAGATAGTGACTATTCCAAATGAATAATCTAAGGTGCAACTTTTGTGCCCAAGTTCACTGGTTGGGTTGGCTCAATCAACATCGATGATCTTTCTTGAAAATGACTTGGAAGTGTATCAAGTATCCCATCCTTGGGCACCTCAGAGAGGTTTTCACCCTTGGATACGTCTTTTATTTTTACTTTTTTTGGCTCTAACACTGCCACAATGTGGTTTTCACCATCAAAGAACCTATCTTTTTCTTTTAATTTTATGACTAAGATACTTGCTGTCAACCTCATTCATGCTAACACTATCTTCACTAGTGGAGGACATTACAGGTTCGAAAAAGTTGAGGTAACAGGAAAGGGCATAGTCATTCTACAACATGAGGACTTCACTAGATGGAGAGGGAGAGTTCCAGTTGATGAGACCAAGATTTTGGAGTGAAAGAGAAATGACAAGTTCAAGTGCGTTCATAGTATAGTCATCGAAAGCATGGATGACCAAGTTGAGACCTAAAGCAATCTCATCCAGAGGTGTGTTCGAGTCCATTGGAGATGTCATGTTGGAAGTAGAGGGTATGTTAGCGTTAGTGGAATTACACTCGGTTTTCCTAACACTAGACCCTTCACCTACTTCGAAAAGGTTTTCATACACATGAACAACATCTATATCTATATCAAAAGTTGCATCAGACAAGGAATCAAACTCGTACTCATGTGAATCAGTGATGCTTGATATAGGAATTCCATAAACACTTTCTGTACCATTTGATTCATCTTCATCTTTTGTAGCATTGATGGTTTGAAGTTGATCCTGTTTGAGTTGGAAATGTGATGACATGTATGATTCACCTAGACAATCAGGATTAGTAGTTTGCATTTCCATCCACTACTTGTACGTCAGTGGGGTGATTGAGTTAGTATCATTAGAATCATTGTCTACCTCTACTTGATTGATAGGTATAATAGGATCATCTGGTTCTTTGAAGAATGCAGCAAAGTATGGAGGAATAGGATAGGGAAAGATATCCTCGTCAGAGCTGTCCTCTAAATTTGGAACTGCGGTAGTGTCTTGAGGTTCTGGGTGAGATTCTAGTTTTGGTACAAATTTTTTGATGCCTAAATGAAATGATATTTTATTAAATCCTAGACCTGTGGTGTCCTTGGTTCGACAACCTATGGCTTCAATTGGTTTTAGCAAACTGTTGTCATTTACCCCTATAGGGCCACTCCCTTTATAACCAAAGTGCTTCATGATTTTGAAGGCTTCACTAGATGGTTCTTTCTCTAAGTCATGAACTGGAGTGGTTGTTTTAGATTTATCCTTCCATTTGTAGATCCAAGTTTTAATAACCCTATCCTCATCCTCATCTTCTAGTGGTGTTGTGTCCTGTACGAAGGCACCATCATAGACTATTTGAGGAGTACTATCAGAAGGTTTATTGCTCTTAGAAGGTCTCCCATAGGAGCATGGAGATGGAGGCAGAGATGTTAGTGAAAACATAGGTTCAATTTGATACCCTCCCACACCTATATCTTTAAGCTTCAGATTCTGTTCCATTTCTTTCAATTTTGCATCAAAAAATTCAGTAGACTCTCTATTTGTTTTGACAAAGATGTCTACAGATTGTGTGAGTGTATTGCAAGAATAGTTGGTATTGGTAGGCACTGTTACTTCTGCTTGGTGGAATGGGAACTTGATACATTAATGATATGTAGGTGGAACTACCTACATTTCATGGATCCATGGTCTACCCAATAGTATGTTGTATGCAAGAGGGATATCTAGAACTTGATAGATGACATCTCTCTCAACAAGTCCAACTCGGATCGGTAGCACAACCAAACCCTTGGATTTCTACTCTTCTTCATCATATGCCTTAATGGTGATTTTCTTTCCGACATCTATGCAATCTTCATCATAGCCTAATTGGGTGAGCAGCTAAGAAGAGAAAATATTAAGGCCAGCACCATTATCAATAGGATGTGGTGGACGTGCTTTGGGCCTATCATGACTTCAATGTGCAGAGGGGAATTGTGCGGATGGCTCAGCAAATGCTCATCTTCTTCAGAGAAGGAAAAATAGTGAGGTGAGGTCAAGTGACCCACCATGGATTGAAACTGATCAAGATCCAAATCTATTGGGACATTTTCCTCAGTAAGGGATTTATCAAGAATCTCCCTATGAGTAGGTGAGATCTTTAATAGCTCAAAGATAGTGATCTGAGCGGTGGTGTGTTGCAGCTAGTCTAGGATGCTATAGTTAGCGATGCTAGGCATGGGGACCAATTTTGAAGTTTTGTTGGCAGGGCCAACAACAATCTTATCCATAGGTTGTTTTGATGTGGATGCAAGAGGGTTAGGACCCTTAAGAATGATCTTCGCACAAGATCGAGTAACATCATTCGCACAATCCTGAGATGGTTCTAGTTTGGAAGAGTGAGGAACATGGCCTCACAAGACAAACAAAGTCTTAGGTTTAGGAACATCCTCACTCCCCTTGATAGTGATTACATCACAATATTCAACCTCAACAGGTTCAATCATATTGATGACATTGTCATTAGTACCATACATGTAGTTAACCTTGTTGTTGGCATTCTTGGCCTTGGAAGATTCGCCCTTCCCATGAGGAGGAAAGGGGTCTTTAAATGCCTGATGATCTGAGTTCTTATTATGACCGTTCACCACAATATCCCCATTGTCAATGAAATCTTGTATCTTATGTCTAAGCTGGATGCAGCCAGAAGTCTTATGACCCTTGTATTGGTGATAATCATAGTATTTGGTTTCATTCCACCAAGATGGTCATGGTTGCGGATCGTAGGGATGTAAATTTTCCAAAGGAGAAAGAATTTGATTTTGCACAAGAGTCTTGTAGACCACATCAAGGGGTTCTCCCAAGGAAGTAAACTCACACTTGGGTCAAGAGGCCTGAGGTTTATTTCTAGAAAATCTCAAAGGTTGTTGATTGTCTATCATATCCTTTTTTATGGCTTTGGCTTCCTATAAACCAGAGGTAAGATTAAAAACTGACTTAGAAGGTTTTGGGTTCACATTGTCAACAACTCTATCATTTACAACATCTCTATTTTTGTTGACAAACTTACCTTTGTCTTTGTTTGAGGAGGAAGGTCCCTATTTTTTGTCCTTGTTCAAAGTCAATTCTCCCTTCTTGACCATAAATGCTTCTATCCTCATAGCTTTTTTGATCATATTATGAAAAGTTAGAGGACCTTGTAGTTGTACTTGATATCCAAAATTAGGAACAAGATTGTCTAAGATGATATCAAGCTTTTCGGACTCGGGCAATTTACGAGGATATTTTGTGCAAAGTTGTCTCCATCTCTGGAGAAATTTTAGGAAAGGTTCCCCTTGTTGTTGTTCTAGATTACAAAGATCTCAGATGTTGACTGGATGTTGAATATTGTGTGAGTAATGTTGGAGGAACAAATTGGCAATTTCGTCAAAAGTCTTGATACTAGTGGGTAGTCGAGAGAACCACTCCATAGCTGACCCACCAAGGATATGAGGAAAGAGGTGCATGAGGTAAGTCTGATCATGTATGAACCCCATGGATAGAGCACTAAACTCTCTCAAATGATCCTGGGGATCGATAGTACCAAGATATTTATCGTACTTGGGAAGCTCTACTCCTTTGGGAAAAGGAGGCATGCGAAGACTCTTATCGAAAGGGAAAGGATAGATGCTTTGCATTGTGAATTGTTGTGTTGGTTTATCCTTATCTTTCACAAGTTGGCTAATTTGGTCTTGCATATCTCAGACCATCTTTTGCAGCTTAGCGGTCTCAAATTCCTCTTCTTTAGCCACAAGTGTTTCTACTTTGAAACCCAAGGGTAACTTGGCTCCTTGTTTAGCCAATTCTAAAAAGTATTTCTCCTTTTCCTCTATGAGGAGAATTTCCATCATCTTGATGAGACCCTTATTGGCTTTTGCAACATCTATGTCATTCTGGGTTATCTCTTCATCATCAATGCCAAGAATCTCAAAAATGCTTGGGGGTTGATCTTGATTTTGGTCATTCTGATATTGATTTTGATCACCTTGATATTGATTTTGATCACCTTGAGATTAATCATGATATTAGTCATTTCAAGATTGATCATGGCATTGGTCATTTCAAGATTGATCATGAATTTTTTTGTATTCACCCTCTTGGAAGTCAAACAGGCCTCCCATCTTGTCAATGTGGGATTGTGCAAAGTGTACAGACTTAGTACTAGCATGTGTAGTATACAGAGAGGTTGTGGTAATAGATTCAATATGATCAATAGGTTCAAAAGGGTCAATAGGTTTGAAAGGGTCGGTAGCATCAATAGTGTCGATAGGCTTGGTTTGAGAAAGTGGCATTTCAAAGTTTTGTTGATCTTGGAAAAATGGGTTATTTTGTTCTCGAAATGATAAGTCAGGCTATTCTTGAAACAAGGGATTATTACATGCTTGGAACATTAGTTTCTGATTCAAACTGGTATCTATGCTAAACGAACACTTGATGCCAACTGGTAGGAGATGGATATTGGGATGGACTCCCTCTTAAGATTCTCGGTGAGGAGGAACATGAGGATCCCTCTTGACACTCAGGTTGGGGGATAGGTTCAGAATGACCTATTCCTTAATTGTGAGATTGACCTCTACCTTGCCCGATACCATGTATGGGGAATGTGTTGCCACTTCTAGTCATAACAGGCATAGACAAAGATTGAGTAATGAGAGAGGACTTGGGATTATGCTAGAACTCTATCTCTAGGATAGTGAAAAAGGAGACAAAAGTGAGATGCACTCGGCACAAATCATCAAGAGTAAGGCTAGAATAGCCGAGATGTGACTATCATGTCGTGAGGTACAAAAGAATAGTAGGATAGGATAGACAATAGAGAGACACTATGAGTTTAAGCAGTAATCATTCGGTTCTCAACCTGAGACACCTAGTTTTAGACAGTGAATGATAGGAGAACAAGCATATAGACCCCAGACAAGAATCAGATCAGGCAAAAATTTGACCAGTCAATGGGAAATAGCTTTCTATTTTGGGAATCAAGGGACAGTCTCATGCATAGAAATGAAATCTTGCATGAGGAAAGGATAAACTGTGTGCTAGGAAATGAGGTCTTGCATGAGGAAATGCACAAATTCTTGAAATCTCGCACAAGAAAAGACTAGGTTTCAATATATCAACATATTTTTTGAGACAAAAATCAGATTTTGAGAGATAGTGTGAACTATTCTCTGATAGAATTTTTAGTTTTAGGACAAATTTCAGATAGTTTGAATGTTTCAATCATTCATTTACAAGCATGAAGTTTGAACCAAGCAATAGTGATGCAATCAATAGTCACAAATAGTTCTACTAAGGACAAAGCAACTCAAAAGAATCATGGGAGTCTCTAAAAAATTTGATCATGTTGTGCAATTTAAGACTTGAAACAAACACTCAATTATCCCTACAAAAAAAAATGGTAGAGAAGACAAAATCCATGCCTCACAACTTATGTGCATGCATTCACCTCACACAACCATGTCACCCCCTAGAGGGCACCTATGTTTTTGGTGTTTCCAAGGACTCAATAATATATGTTCAAAGGTTACCCTTGAAGTAGGGGCTGGTATCATATACCACCTTCAAACGTCCAGGTGCATGCCTATGGTGAGAATCTAGGGGAGATATTCTTCCCCCTACCTGTGTAAAGATTATATCTCCTTTCAGAGGTGATCCAGGTAGGAAACTAAATAAGAGATTTTTTAGTGGGCTTCCATTCACACTAACCTTTGGTGCCCTTGATACAGAGCTGGGGCCTTGTAGCCACACTGTCACCTGAAAGTCATACACCCCCACAAGCAAGGCTAGAAGCAGCGCTGCTCAGTACAATAAAAAGAGCTTTCTCAAGATGATAGTCATAATCAAGAGAAAGAAGTTAACGTGGCTTTGGATTCTTTAGACTCAATAAAGCTTTCTTAATTATAGTGAGGTGGAATCACTGACAATAGGTGTGTACTCACTTGGGTCATTCCTAGAGGTTCAACTTTCGATAGGCCCTCTAAAGGTTGCACAGACTTTGGCTTGGATCCAAGGGTCAAATTTTTTGATTCTCTCAAAGAGAGAAGAGCATACTTCTCTACCTCTTCACCTTACCCAAACACACAAGACATGTCTATCATCGAGCTAACTCCTCTTCAACCAATCCACAAGCTTTTGGGTTTCTGGTTCTCTCAAAGAGAGAAGAGCAAAATCCCCTAACAGATGGACGCGCTAAAGATTTGTTACCTTTCCTTGCTTCCCCAGGTATCTATCATGCTAGAAAAATCTAGGTCTCAGATTCATCCATGGGTATCACTTTCATGTAATGAAGAGCCTATTACCCTATCTTGCTATCAAGACCCTTAAGAAATCTTCACAAGGCCCTAGTTATACTATGTGAATAAAGAAACAAACAAGTAGAATGTTTTAGAATATCTTCAACAACCATCCTGCAAGCAAACCGTCAGTATGTTATGTTTTCGTCAAGCATCTTGCAACCCACTTTTATGCTCTCAGAAAAATAGAGATATAAAAAAAATAGCAGCATGTAATAATGTCAAAAAATAGTGCAGGAAATTTGTAGAAACTGAGAAATTTTTGAAAACTGATGACAAATCTCGCACGAGGAAGTACATCGTTGCGTGCAAGAAAATATTATGATACACATGAGAAAGTACTATTGGAAGCAAACCTTTGTGCGACATAGTCAAAAAGCTCACGCGAGATTCCATACTTAGTTGTATGGACCGTACAGACAAAGCTTTAAATTCTTGTTAGAAAACTTTCAAGAGTGAGGACAGAAATGATTTTTCTACCCCACGATGGGTGCCAAAATGTTTATGCCTGAATATGGACCTCAAATCCAGCCATAGACCTCAACATGGTCATTTCTCAATGATCATATATGAAGATGAACATGAATTGTCCACTTTGCACACTCAATTGAATCAATCTGTTGCCTCCTATTTAGATGGGGTTTTGAATTGCTCTCAGAATTGAGAGCCCAACAACCATAGACCAAGATAAAATGGAGGATTTAAATGTTAAGAAAATTATTGAATTGAAATGAATTAAGCTAAGAATGAGAGTGAAATTGTAATCTAAGAATGAGAATGCAAGATTAATCTAAAGCTTGAAATGAAATGAGAATTAAACTAAGAGCATAATAAGAAAACTAGATTAAAAGCATATGCATATTTAATCTAAGAAATTGAAATTACTCTAATTATGCAATATGAAAAGCTTGAGAAATATGAAAATGAGACAATAATTCGCTATAATTTTGATACTCTAAAATTGCCTTCCCAAATGAGGAATGAGAGGTTCATAATATAGAAGAGCCCAGGCAGAGACTGAAGAGTTTCTTGGGAAGAAACAATCGTCTCTTCATCTCCTTGTTGGGAGGTGAAACAATTTGAGGAGAATTATCCAATTAATTAAATGAAATATTGTCACATGAGTGGCTTTTTGAATTATTTGAATTATCAAATCCAAATGAGAGTATTTCATTTAAAGAACTAAATAACTATTTAATTCCTTTGATGTGTATTAGCTAAAGGGGGTGAAATTAATTTAATTAAAGCACTAGGACTTTAGAATTTAATTAATTAATCATAGGGATTATTTAGCCAATAAATGTCAATATTTAGGAATTAAATATAGTATTTGATTAATACAAATTTATGGTTTTTTGCATTTGACAATAAGTTAAATAAAGTCAATTAGGAGACAAAATTGCCTAGTACAATAGGACTTCAATGATGTAGAAATTTGAAGGAATGCACCAAAATTGATTAGAATTGCAAGGTGCTAATTTTGGGGTATTACACATAGTACCAATCTTGTGATTACATACAAGGTTGAACCAGGTATAAGGGTATACCGGTTTAACTACAAGAAAGATCTGATCCAGATTTTGTAGATGAATTTGAGTTAAAAGCTTGATTATATGGGACATCCACCATTCAAGGTCGAGTTAGATTTCTAATAGGAGTTATCTTTTATTTTTTCGGATGATCTCAAGGTAGACTCCAAATCAGAATGCATAGCTTTATGTGTTGCATGATTTTTGGTTAAGTTTACACCCTAATGGTTCTATGAGTCAAGAGTTTCACTCTTGTATAAATATAGGTCATAGGAAGTAAGAAGTGTGGTTGTTGCTATTGTTAATTATTGGTGATAGCATAGAGTAGAGGAGAGATATCTTCTAAGAGAAGCAATTCCATCACAGAGGTGAAAGAGAGAAAAGGTCAATAGCCAGGCAAACCGGGGAAGAGATCAACAGGTATGATCTGATCGGACATTCAGTGTCAAAGAAGATCATTATTTTTATAAAGTGTGAAAGCAAGTTGAAATCCCTTTAACAGGGTGGATCTAATTGGTTCTTTGTAAAAATCCTTTAACAAAGTAATATCTTTGTTGATATTAAAAGTCCTTTAACCAGGCAACTTCTAACAGAGCTAAGATCTTAACTGATCTTCTACTAAATCCCTTAACTAGGTAGCACTCTAACAAGTGCTTTGTAAGCTCCTAATAGGGTGCCTTCATTTTTACTAGTAAAGGTGTGAGCTCTGTCTCATCATAGTTTTTTCCTTCTAACTAAGGGTTTCCATGTACAAATGCTTGTGTTAATCAGTGTGATTCTTGTATGCTTGTGAATGATTATTTTATTCTACTTATCGATTAAGGATAATTAAACATGTAGAGAATTAGATTGTTATAACAGTATTTATTGATTCACCCCCCCTCTTAGTAACTAGTTTAGTAGTAACAATTGGTATCAAAGCCTTGGATCTCATAAATAAAGCTTAACTGCTTGAGAGAAAGATCATGGGGGGTTAGAAACAGCTAGAGGAAGCCAATGACATCATTGCCTCTCTAGAGAATAGGCTAAGGAAATCACTCGCAAAAAGGAAGGATCTATCTCTTCAATTAAATGAGAGCAATGAAACCATTGATGAACTCTCTAGGTAGAGTGGATCTGATGAGGTTGAGGAGGTAGTTTTAGAACTTATGGAAAAGAACCAGATCCTAACTGGTGAAATTGCTAATCTCAAAAGGGAGCAAGAAGAGAACACCTTGAGGATGACTGAACTGATTGAAAAAAGAGAAAAATTGAAGATGAAAGAAACACAATAGTCAAGTCATCAACAACCTCATAAAAATAAAGGAACTAGGCAGAGGAAGCTATAAGGGCAAATGAACTTATCATCCTGCAACTCCAAGAAGACATGCTAATTGTCACCCAAGAAAATGCCAATATGCACAAGGCATGGTAGGATAGAGATGATGCATGCAAGAAACTGGTGATCGAAGTGTATCAACTCAAGGAACAAAAGAAATTCCTTGAAGAAAGGAATGTAACCCTAAGAAGATACAATGAAAGTTCAAACAAACTTGATGAGAAACTCAAAGCTCAAAGAAAGCACAAAGATGACACCAGTCTTGGATTCATTGATAATGACACCAAAGAAATTGGTGAGTCTTTTGTAGCCAAGTCATGCAAGAAAGAAAAGAAGAAGCCACTGGCACAAAAAGGTAAGAAAACCTTTAACACCTCTTGCAAGCATTGTGGGAAATCAGGTCATCGAACAAATAATTGCAAGAGTGCACTGGTAAAGCCATACAATAGCTACTGCAAGAACTATTGCAAATATGGTCACATGATCAATGAATGTTGGTCCAGCCCCACAACTGTGTCCAGTGGAAGCAGGGGAAGCTTCAAGGGCTACTGTTATGCATGCAATAATTTTGGACACAAGGATGAAGAATGCAGATCAAAGACAATGGCATTTAGATCCCCAATACCAGTATTCACCAAGAGAAACAAGAACTGAAGCACAACAAACTATGAATTGTGGGATTCATAGTCACAGTGACTCATGGAGTAAAATACCTAACACAAGAAGGGTGAACCCATGGAAGCCAATCGGTATAGTCTGCTATCACTACAAAAAAATTGGAAACCTAGCCAAGAATTGCAGGAATGGGTCATCTATCAAAAGGAAAGAGGGAGTCAAATCGGTAGAGAAAATCTCATCCTTAAATAAGAAAATAAACAAGGAAGAGAAGACCAGAAAAATAGTCAAATAGATTTGGTTCATAAAGGAATCAAAAAGCTCCACTAAGGAGAAGACAAAGGAAAAATCATCATCTGCTAATGGTGATATTTCGTCAGCAAACTAAGTCGTGAAGGACTAGAGGGAACTGGTAGACCAACTACCGCTCCCGGTAAGACTAGTGAGAATCAGACTCACATAGTCTACAAGGACAACCATTCAGGTAAGAAGTGATCAACCAAGATGCCAAACCAAAAAAATTGGACCACCAGTTGGCAAAAACAAAAAGAAAGGTTAGGTAAGGCATTTATTACTATAGTCGTTCAACAAATAGTTACCGTTTGGTAATTACCGTTATGACCTAACCCTATAAAAGGAAAGAAGTATTACTCATTTCTTTTACTTTTCTTTCATTGATATTATCGAAGTGTTGTGAGTAATATTCTTATGCTTTGATCAATGAGAGAAATCATCTGTTAAGACCGATCAAAGCTTCTTTCTATGAATCAAACTATTTACAATGGCCTCATCATTCACTGCTGTGAAGTTGATCGAGGCAAATCAAGTTGATCATCCTTCATATGATATGCGGTGATACAAAATCAAGCAACCGATATGGCTGGAGCCTTGTCAACAGTACCAGAGGGAGTCTTTATGACTGAAGATGTGACTATGTTCATCCATGCCAAACAGGAAGAACTTGGAGAAAATTACATTCAGGGTGAGTACCTCTCTCTATGTGAGGATGGAAGACTACAAGACAAATATGCAAATTTGGTGTCATCTGGTCTTATCAATGGAGTCACCTATCTGGCCATCTTCCAATAAGACTGGATTTGACTAGCCCTTAGTTGAGTACATGATCCAGGGTTTTGGCTCCAAAAGGGTGCAGTTACATAAATAACCAAGGAGGATTTACATCGCATAACTAGTTACAGTCATGTAGGGGAATCCTTGACACAATGAACCATCTCAAATGCAATCATCACAAAGTTGACAAAATCCAAATATAATGGTCATCTCATGATAGTGAATGACATCGAAGACAATGGGGTTCGGTTTGCATCCGCGGTGATACGTTATAAGATCTATCAGTCCTGTAATCTCCACAGCATAGTAGGTGGAGCAATACATGCCGCACACTGAATAATGTATGATAATGCCACTTATGATATATGTAGAATGCTTCGAGGGTGGATATTTGAAATCATGAAGAATCTCAGTATTGTCAACAAGAAATCTATGAAGTACGGAACCTTGCTGGTATGTCTTTACTTCTATTTTCAAAATTTCTTTCTTGGAATCGGTAAGGTAACATAGAAGACCGACAAACCGGTCATGCACCAAATAGTTGATTTGGCCAACCAACTAGGAAACTAGTTAACTAAGCTTATGAATGAATATTTTGATGCCTTTCAACTGAAGATGCATACAAGAGAGCAGGTGTCATCTGCTATTGTTGAAACATATAAAGATGATGTATGTTTTTTGGTTTCCACCAATCACTACATCATTCAAGTAGTGGAACCAAAAGAAGTATATGCTCCTGAGCTAGGATACAAAATCATTGCTAAAATTGCTAAAGCATATGTTGATGCTCTAAATGAAGAAAGCTTGGATCTATCTGCCAACCAGTTTGGTACATTCACTGAGATTCATGAAAATCTCAAGAAGAGGGAACTGATCCAAAATGTCTACACCAAAAGGACCCCCACACCGAAGAAGAAACCAGCAACAACACCACCAAGGGTACAAAAGAAGAATGCTCCACTGGTAGCAAGCACTCAAGAAGAAGAATCCAAGGAAACCGAGGACATAGTTCCCCTAATCAAAAGGAAGAAGGGTTTAAGAAAACCACTAAAGGATCCCAAAGCAAGACCAAAAAGAAAAAATATTGATGAATTAGTAGCAGGAATAAAGGATGCCAAAAGGTTAGGACATGTGGGCAGAAGGTATGAAGTAAGAAATGACAAGGATAGAAGAAAGATTGAAGAAGGTATAGTTTTCTACATTCACAAGTTTAATTTTTCTCCTTCTGAACTTCAAAATATTGTACCAAAGGATCTATATGAGATACTTGAAGCCAGGTGGGAAGCCTCAATGGACAAAGAAAAAGAGCTTTGAGTACGAGCTCTGTTAGAAGTGCATAATCACCTCACTTTGGAGGAAGCTACTCAACAAGCTGATCTACACAAAAAAAAATTTCTAACAAGGAAAAGGACTTGTCAAGTGCTTATAGGAGAGGTAGATAAAGTTCATCAAGAAGGTGTGTCTACCTGGACCAAACTTCTCTAGACTCGGTAGCAAGCAGAGGAAGCACGCCAGAGGACTACAGTTCCACCAGTTGCTAACACCGGGAAGGGAAAAGGTGTACTTAGAGTAGAGGAATAAATCATTGTTGACATTAGTGATGAACCAACCAATCCAACACTTCTGGTATCTCCTAAAAAAGGTAAGGCTCACACAATGACTATCAATGATATAGTAGCTAAAGTCACAAATTTTGGAGAAATAGATAATGCAGATAAATGGTACAGTGTATTAGCTGAGGAGGAAAAATAGGAAATCATAAAAGTCCTTGTTGAAATTTTATTAGATTTCAACAAAACTCCTAGGGATTAGAGGGGCATGTTTCCTCCAAAGTTAAATAGTAAGCTTCAAGAAAAATGGAGGACCAGTCTAGAGTAAAACTCAAAGATCAACAGGGAAACATTGGAAAAAGTTAAACTTGGTCTAATTGAAGAAAGAATAAAGCTTCTATTAGAAGAAGCATCTATGAACCTAGATACAAAGTACAGGGTTGCTAAGATTCTCAATGGATATGAGAATGAAGTCTACAAAGAGGCTTTAGATTTCTGGCAGCAATATGACTTCAATAGTCTTGAAGCAATAGGTCCTTAGGATTACACTACAACAATAAATGATCCACCCATCCAATCCATTGCAACTGAAGCTCAAATAACTAGTGAACAAGAAATTCCCTCAGAAATGTTCACTTCTGGTGAACCATTCAATTTGGAAAAATCTTTTTTGAATATTCCCACTGACAGATCAGTTGAAGATGATGAAGGAATAGTTGTGGGTGATCTTCATACGGCTGAAGAACAACAACAAATACAAGCCCCACGGGAAGAGCACTCACATCAAAAGGAAGATGCTATGGATGAAATAGAAGTACAACATGAAGGGGAAGTTCAACAATAGAAAGCAAGACTAGAAGAGGTAAAAATACCAAAAGAATAGGACCTACAAGGAGATGAGCAAGTGTTGAAGCAACAAGAACAAGGAAAAGAGAAGGAACAACTGTTACCTAGACAGAATGAGAAAGTTCAGCAGGAACAGGAAACTCTTCCAAGCTCATCCAAAAGAAAGCTCTCATTTTTTGAAGAATCAGAAGCCAAAAGAAGTAAAGCAACTAATACAATAGTTGACATCAGCCAAATGTCAACAAGGTAGATGAAGGTGCTAACTAAAAGAAAATAGGATATGGTTCTAACCAAAGTAAAGGACATCCTATATAACTTTGTACCAGATGCTGACATTGATGAAGATGAACCAGTCATTGATTAGTTGGAAGTATTGGCAATGATAGTTGGTGATGATCTGACCAATCTAGAAATAGTGGCTATTGGTCATTATGAGAAGAGGAGAATTGAAATTCTCAATAAACTGATTACAAATTCAAAGGTAACAATATCAACCATTTTGAGTATTCTTCATTAGCAGCTACAAGTTGGCAATAATTTGATGGTCACCACTTCAGATTTTAATAGATTCATACAAGATCTGATAGAAAGGTCAACAAATGTGACAAAAGACATCAGATTTTTGGCCTCCCAACACAACATCAAGAAAAACTCTGCAACAAGCTTCAGCAAAGAAATGACAATTCTTGCTCTCATTCTGAGAAAGACTCCTAAGGAAAAGACTAAGAGAATCCAAGACATCATAGGATTTTAGTTGTACCTAGCTCCTACACTAGAGTTAATGCAAAAATCTGCAAAGGATGCTAAGAATCTCATTAAAGAATCAGAACATAAGACTGTTAAAGATATGGAGAACATCATTGTCTCTCTACAAGAAAATCAATCAAATTTAGAGCATGTAATTGGTCAATGGAACACTTTTCTTCCATTTGCAAAAGTCATTTACAAAGACATTTTTGCCAAGTTGCCCACTTAAATCCTTTGTAATCTAGAGGCAAAAAGGGGAAGATAAGAAGATTAAGCACATGCATAGGGAAATTCTAGATCAGAGGAAAGAAGAGGAGGAAAGAGCATAGAATAGGAAAGAGAAGAACCAATCAGAAGTGGGAAGTGCAAAGGAAAGGATAGACTACAGAACAAGGTATAAATTATAAATTTTTGTAAATATGGTTTTGTGTATGGTTTTTCCACCAATGAAAAAGGGGAAGTTTGTTATCAATATGAGTTGTCATTAGTGCATTTCACAAACACCATTCACACTGGTAAAGGTTCTTTGTTCACTTACGTTATTCTAAACACCACTGGTAGACTGTGAACACAGTGTATGCACTGATTGACTATATCAAAAGATACATCAGTAGACCAAACCAAGTACATTGTACCAATCTTGTGATTATATACAAGGTTGAACTAGGTATAAGGGTATACCAGTTTAACTACAAGAAAGATTTGATCCAGATTCTGCAGATCAATTTGAGTTAAAATCCTGATTATACGGGACATCCACCATTCAAGGTCAAGTTATCTTTGATTTTTTCAGATGATCTCAAGGTAGACTCTAGATCAGAATGCATAGCTTTTATGTATTGCATGATTTTTGGTTAAGTTTACACCTTGGTGGTTCTATGAGTCAAGAGTTTCACTCTTGTATAAATACATGTCATAGGACACAAGAAGTGTGGTTGTTGATGTTGTTAATTATTGGTGATAGCATAGAGTAGAGGAGAGATATCTTCTAAGAGAAGCGATTCAGTTGCAGAGGTGAAAGAGAGCAGAGGTCAATAGCCAAGCAAACCAGGGAAGAGATCAACAGGTATGATCTGATTAGACATTTAGTGTCAAAGAAGATCATTTCTTTTATAAAGTGTGAAAGCAAGTTGAAGTCCCTTTAATAGGGTGGACCTAATTGGTTCTTTGTAAAATCCTTTAATAGGGTAATATCTTTATTGATATTAAAAGTCCTTTAACCAGGAAACTTCTAATAGAGCTAAGATCTTAACCAATCTTCTACTAAATCCCTTAACCGGGTAGCACTCTAACAAGTGCTTTGTAAGCTCCTAACAGGGCACCTTCATTTTGTACTAGTGAAGTTGTGAGCTTTTTCTCACCGTGGTTTTTTCCTTCTAACTGAGGGTTTCCATGTACAAATACTTGTGTTAATCTGTGTGATTCTTGTATGCTTGTGAATGATTTTTTTATTCTGCTTATCAGTTAAGGATAATTAAACAAGTAGAGAATTAGATTGTTATAACAATATTTATTGATTCACCCCCCCTCTTAGTAATTGGTTTAGTAGTAACAAATCATGCCCTCAAAAAATCATCCACAAGGCTTGACCTGGAGACGTTAGCTCTAATCCAAACAAGGCAACTACTACACCAAAATCTTGAACAAGTGGTGAATGGGACCCACCAACATTAATAGTGAGGGTTTTGTCCCACTAACATACCAACAAAATCCAACCCCCTCATGGACACATGGTTGTTGGCCCTACCACATAGTTTGGGTACACTTTCGCCAGCATAACAAAGGAACATCCATCAAGATATAGCCAACATACTAGGTTTCAATCTACCAGGGACATTACAATTTAGATTTGACATGGTACATGTAAGGGTAAACTTATGTAAGGGTAAACTTATTTGACATGGTACATGTAAGGGTAAACTTATTTACAGAAGAAAGCAGGAAAGGTGTATGCGAATTTGTGAAGGATGTTCAGATATCCTTGAGGTGCAGCAGAGATTTATTTGATCAGGAAGGATCAGACTTATGCAGAACAGAGATCTGTAATCAGCAAGGCAGTTGCATTATTATATAGGTCATTTTCATTGTTATCTTCTTATCATTGTAACAGTGAATTCTAAATCTCTTAACCAAGTTGGTTTAACAACCATATTGTAAATCCTCTAACAAAGTGACAATTCCATTGAATTGTTTTCAAGACCTCTTACCAGGCCACTCCTAGCAGGGTGATTAAATCCTCTAACAAGGTCACACCTAACAGTGTGTTTTGTAACCTTTTACCAAGTTGGCTTCTAACCGGGCATCACTTCAGAAAAGTGAAAATCAGTATCTAGATACATTGGTGGTTTTTCCCATATTGGGTTTCCATGTTAAATCTTGTGTCTCTTGTGTTCTTAACTGCTATCTTAATCATATACTAGTGCTGATGAATATCTAAAGATATTTTGCTAATACTTTATGCATCTTCAAAGTTACTACAATCTATTTACCGAGTGCTAAAATAGATAATATTCTTTAAGATATCCTAAGGGATCTGGAAAGAAATAATTGTGAAGTGTTTTATGGTTGACTGATTCACCCCCCCCCCCCCCCCTCTCTCAGTCACTTCATCCATATTCCATCAATTGGTATCAGAGCTTTTGGTGCTTGCAGGAAGGGTTTCAAGGACCTAAGTTAAAGATCAGGATGTCTTACAAGAGGGAAATTCCAAAGCTCAACAGAGATAACTTTTCAGCATGGCAAGGTCTCATGTGACTTCATCTGGCTTCTATTGGTGATTCAGGGTGCAAATACATTGATGAAGAATACACAGTTCCTACTGGTGCATTAACTGTTGAAGACATTGCAGAGAAAAAGACTCATAACACCATGATGATAGACATTGCATCTGCTCTCAGCTATGAAGAATTTGATGATATTAAAGAATGCACTACTACATATGAAATGTGGATGACACTGAAGAAAATATATGGTGGTGATGCAAATGTGAAAAGAGCCAAAGCAGAAAGCCTAAGAGGACAGTTTGACAAGATGAATATGAAGGAAGATGAAAACATTGCAAAATATGTTGAAAGAATCAAAGCAAGTGTAAGTGCAATTAGAGCTTCTGGAGGAACAATCTCTGATGAAACTGTTATAAGTAAGGTACTCAGAACATTACTCCCTATCTATGCAATAAGAGTATCAGCTATTCAAGAAAGAAGATGTGAAACAAACCACAATATAACTTTGGATGCTTTAGTTGGAAGACTGACAGCTTTTGAATTAGACAACTATGATAACTATGTTCCAAATTCCAAAAATATTGAATCAGCATTTGAGGCCAAGGTTTCACTAAAGAAGAACAAGAAAATTAAAGAAGTTCAGTCAGAAAGTGAAGAAGTATCAGAAGAAAGTTCTGATAGTGATCTTGAAATTGTAGAAGCATTACTTGCAAAGAAGTACTCTAAAGGGAAAGGTAAATATAAAGGTAAAACTCCTTTAATCTATTTTTCATGTGAAGAAATTGGACACATTGCAGCTAGGTGCCCAAACAAGCAAGTCAAGGAAGAGAAGAGAAGTCACAAGTACTATGGCAAAAAGAATTTCAAATCATTCAAGGATAAAGGTAAGAAAACATGTTTTATGGCTAAAGATTCTGATGATAGTGAAGAAGAAATTGTCTTTATTGCTATAAAAGATGAATCTGATGATGATGAAGATAAGATGGCACTTATTTCTCATATAAGCAAAGATGATATATGGATAATAGACAGTGGATGTTCACACCACATGACTGGTGACAAGACAAAATTTGAATATCTAGAAGACTGTGATAGTGGCAATGTAAGATTTGGAAACAATGAACCTTGTTGTATAAAAGGAAAAGGAAGAATCTCATTAACCAAAGAACTCATATGTGATAATGCTTATTGGGTTGAAGGACTAAAACATAATCTTCTAAGTGTAGCACAGCTAATCAACACTGGTTTCAAGGTTGAATTCATGAATGGTCAAGCAAGACTACTGGATGAAAAAGGAAAACTCATTGGATCAGGCAAACAAACAAAAGGTAACTTATTTTATCTTGATCTCAGTGAATATTCATGTTTTATTGCTCAAATTGAAGAAAGTTGGCTATGGCACAAAAGGTTATGTCATGTGAATTTTGATAACATGATAAAAATAAGCAAATTCAAGAAGGTTAGAGGCATTCCTACTTTGAAGAAACCTGATACTGGTCTATGTAAGAATTGTCAGATTGGCAAAATGAGTAAAACTAGTTTCAAGAGTAAGAACTATCAGTCTAAAGAGATTTTGGAAATTGTAAATACTGATTTATGTGGACCTATTGGAATACAAAGCTATACTGGAGATAAATTCTTTATTCTTTTCGTTGATGATTATTCTAGAATGATGACTGTTATGTATTTAAGAGAAAAATCAGAAGCATTTGAAAAGTTCAAATGGTACTTAGCAAGAGTGGAAAAGGAAACAGGGAAAAGATTGAAATGCTTAAGATCAGATAGAGGTGATGAATTCATCTCCCATGATTTTAACAATTTTTGCATTGAAAGAGGAATCAAAAGGCAGGTATCAGCTCCTAGAACTCCTGAGCAGAATGGAATAGCAGAAAGAAGAAACAAATCTATTATGGATTGTGCAAGGACTCTAATGATAGAAAAGAACATCGCTATAAAGTACTGGAAGGAAGCTATCAGCACTGCAGTTCATACCTTGAACCGAGTACAATTGAAGAAAGACACATTCAAAACTCCTTATGAATTATGGTATGGCTATAAACCCAATGTAAGTTACATGAAAATATTTGGTAGCAAGTGTTATATCTTAAAAGAATCCAGAAGAAATAAATTTGATGTGAAAAGTGATGAAGGAATATTCCTAGGATATTTTAGCAAAAGCAAGGCATACAAATGTCTGAACTTATCTACTCACAAAGTCATAGAAAGTATACATGTAAAATTTGATGAGTTTGCAGAAAAGACTGAAGAAGAAAGCAAAAGGGAACCTGAGAACTACAGAAGATTCATTTACATTGAACCTGAAACATTGGCAGACACAACTATCAATGAGGAAACTATATCTACCGAACTGAGCACAGTTACCGAGTCACGGGAAGAAGTTCAAACCGAGTCACAGGAAGAAATTCAGACCGAGTCTCAGCCTGAAGTTACTGAGCAAATATCTACCGAGCCTGAGCAACCTGAAGAAGAGATCCTAGAAGACAACAGCATGAATCGTTCAAAAAGCAAGGAACCTATACTAGCCAAATATGTCAGAAGACATCATACACCAGATCAAATTATTGGAAACAAATCAGATGGCACTATGACAAGAAGCAAGCTAAAAGGTACATGTCTGCTTACTGATTTTGAGCCTAGAAATATCAAAGATGCATTGGAAAATGAAAGTTGGATTGAAGCAATGAATGAAGAATTAGAACAAATACAAAAGAACAAAACATGGACTCTTGTACCTAGACCTAAAGATAAGAATGTAATTGGAACAAAATGGGTATTCAGGAATAAGCTAAATGAAGATGGTCAAGTATCTAGAAACAAAGCTATATTGGTATGTAAAGGATATTCTCAAGAAGAAGGTATAGATTATGGAGAAACTTTTGCTCCTGTTGCAAGATTAGAAGGTGTAAGAACTCTACTTGCTTATGCAGCACACAAAGGATTTAAAGTATATCAGATGGATATAAAATCTACATTTCTCAATGGAATTCTTGATGAAGAAGTCTACATTGAACAACCTGAAGGTTTTGTTGATCCAGATAAAAAGGACATGGTCTGCAGGTTACACAAAGCATTGTATGGTTTGAAACAAGCTCCTAGAGCATGGTATGAAAGACTCCATAACTATTTGATTCAGATTAATTTCAAAAGAGCAAATGATAACAGCAATCTGTATATTAAAGAAGGACCGGATGACAAAATTGTATTGGCAGAAATATTTGTAGATGATACTATATTTACAGGGAATGAGGATCAGTGCAAAGAATTTTCAGAGCAAATGAACAAAGAATTTGAAATGTCTATGTTTGGTTTAATAAAATTCTTTATTGTTCTTCAAATTCAGCAAAGCAAGAATGGTATATACATTACTCAATCTAAATACATTAAGGAAATACTTAAGAAGTTTGGTATGGAAGATTCAAAACCAGTTGGTACACCCATGTGTACTAGACTGAAACTCACCAAAAATGATGATTCAAAAGAAGTTGATCAGACCCTATATCGATCCATGATTGGAAAATTGCAATATGTAGTACATACAAGACCTGATATTGCCTTAGCAGTCGGTATAGTAGCTAGATTCTCAGCAAAACCTAAGGAAGATCATATGATGGCAATCAAAAGAATCTTAAGATACTTAAGAGGAACTGAAGAATATGGTTTGTGGTATAAATTTGGAGGCAATCTAGACTTAAAAGTGTTTACTGATGCTGATTGGGCAGGGAACATTGATGACAGAAAAAGCACAAGTGGTGGAGCATTTTTTCTTGGAAAAAGACTGGTATCCTGGACTAGTAAAAAGCAGAATTGCACATCTCAATCCACAGCTGAAGCAAAATATGTTGCTGCTGCAGTAAACTGTTCAAATATTGTTTGGTTTAAACAGCTATTAGAAGGTATGAAGGTTGAAATCAAAGAACTAGTTGTTATATTTTGTGACAATACCAGTGCAATAAATATTTCGAAGAATCCAGTGATGCATTCCAAAACCAAGCATATTGCTATTAAATATCATTTTGTCAGAGAATTGGTGCAGGACAAGGAAATTAGATTAGAATATATTCATACAAAAGAGCAGATTGCAGACATTTTCACCAAACCATTACCTAAGGATGCATTTGTGTATCTAAGAGGTAAGTTAGGGGTCATTCCCCTATTCGAGGCTCACTAAATACAGTTTTAGTGATGCATCAACCAGAACATGATTGAAAATCAACCTATTGATGCAGCATATTCAAGGAATCATTGCATATGAATCAGTACTTGAGGTACATTAATTTACACCGGTATTATGTGAATTGTCTTTGGCATGTGTTGTCAAAGAGGGAGTGTTTGCTATGTCTTTGCTATTACTTCAAGAAATTTTCAATAGTCAGAAGGAAGAATTTTTAAGAAGTAGGAAGTTTCTGACAGAGGGAGATTCGAATCTGAACCGAGCTAATTCTTTCAAATTTCTTATGCTATGACATATTGTGTTGCCATCAATGCCAAAGAGGGAGATTGTTGGAAACAATTGTCTGAAGGAAATTGCTACTCAAATTATGTATTGTCTTTGATGTCACACAATGTCATAGTCCGCAGCAATCAGTTCCTACCAAGCTCAGTCGGTCTGCCAGACAGGAAGATTAGTGCTTACCGAGTCCACTCGGTTATCAAAGAAAATCAGTGTCTACCGAGTCCACTCAGTTACCAAAGGAAAGTTAGTGTTTACCAAGTTCAGTCGGTCATCAAAGGAAATTCAGCATTTACCGAGTTCAGTCAGTCGTCAAAGGAAATTCAACATTTACCGAGTTCAGTCGGTCGTCAAAGGAAATTCAGTATTTACCGAGTTCAGTCGGTTGTCGAAGAAAAGTTAGTGTTTACTGAGTTCAGTCTGTTATCAAAGGTAAAGGATTGTCGGTGTTTACCAAGTTCCCTCGGTCTCTGAAAGATTGTAAAAGTTATGGTCACCGAGCACTGTCGGCCCTTGAAGGATTTTTGCAAATAAAGTTTACTTAATTCAGCCGACTGTTGTACTAAATAATGTCGATTTGACAAATCTAAAATCATATAAATAAAAGGTCAAATGTGAAAAATAAACAAGAAAAAATAGCAGAAGATTTACAGAAGAAAGCAGGAAAGGTGTATGCGAATTTGTGAAGGATGTTCAGATATCCTTGAGGTGCAGCAGAGATTTATTCGATCAGGAAGGATCATACTTATGTAGAACAGAGATCTGTAATCAGCAAGGTAGTTGCATTATTATACAGGTCATTTTCATTGTTATCTTCTTATCATTGTAACAGTGAATTCTAAATCTCTTAACCGAGTTGGTTTAACAACCATATTGTAAATCCTCTAACAAGGTGACAATTCCATTGAATTGTTTTCAAGACCTCTTACCAGGCCACTCCTAGCAGGGTGATTAAATCCTCTAACAAGGTCACACCTAACAGTGTGTTTTGTAACCTTTTACCAGGTTGGCTTCTAACCGGGCATCACTTCAGAAAAGTGAAAATTAGTATCTAGATACATTGGTGGTTTTTCCCATATTGGGTTTCCACGTTAAATCTTGTGTCTCTTGTGTTCTTAATTTCTATCTTAATCATATACTAGTGCTAATGAATATCTAAAGATATTTTGCTAATACTTTCTGCATCTTCAAAGTTACTGCAATCTATTTACCGAGTGCTAAAACAGATAATATTCTTTAAGATATCCTAAGGGATCTGGAAAGAAATAATTGTGAAGTGTTTTATGGTTGACTGATTCACCCTCCCCCTCTCAGTCACTTCATCCATATTCCATCATCTGGCGCCCACTATGGGGCCAAGCTCGGGATTTCCATATTTTCAAGATTTTAAAACTAACATTGGCCGTGCCTTTTTCTATCAAAGGATCACATCTGGGAAGCACAATCACATACAACATTTCTTGGATCGCATCCCAGATTCTAGGATCATATTTGGGAGGAGGATCATGTAATGCCCTACCAGGGAACCTAGGAGAACTTAACCTAAACATGATTCTGAGTTTGTAGAATTTTTTTTTATTTTAAAGTTAACATACAAGATAAACATCAATGCAAAAGCAATTACCATTTACTCACATTAAAACATTAACCAACATAGGTTAACACTCTCAAGGGTTCCTTGACAAAGATTACATTCACATAATTAATTAAATTAGATTAGGTACAATTAAAAATCTCATATAAACAATGAAAGGTAAAAGCAACATCACATCAAAGATAACATAAATACAACGGGTACCATAAGGTATCCATAAACCTACATCCACTGCACATGTCGCAGGGTATGCAATACAATAATCGAAAAGAAGTACACATGATGTCTCTGAATAACTGATACAAAGATACATGATCACAAGAAGAAGAGAAATACTTGAACAAAAATCCATCAATGAAGATCAAGAAGGAACAACTGCCATAGGGATCATCCAGCATTGGTACACAAACATCAGAATCTCAAATGGTAAAAGAATCACTACCACCCAACCTCATAAACCTAAATGGTCCACTCCCACCGTGTTGAGGAGATAACAACAAATCCCACTTGGATAAAAAACATCAAACAACTCAAGCTAAGGAAAGGATCCTGAAAGCTCTCTAATTCAAGGTGAATAAGACAGTGATAGGTAAGACTCACTATTCCAGAGGCATTCGATACATGCAAAACAACTATGGAGGAGGCTTAGGCTACATACTATGGAAGTGTCATCACATGGATGACTACTTGAGTTACCTTTGACTGGTCTCTCTGGACATCGGACCCTCAAGCATCTATCAAGTTGAGTTACCTTGGACTGGCCACTCTGGACCCCAGACCCTCAACATAATCCATGCAGAACCAGAATATCAATCTTGTATTTAATGTTATTCCCCAAGTTTTATTATTAGGTTATCACTTATTAAATCAACTTACGATAGGTTACCCTGGTACTGGCTCCTTTTGAGCCCTGGACCCCTATGTAAGCCACTCCCCTAAGGTGCACCTATTTAACTTCTCCTAGGCTCACAAATCTCATAAAGATCAAATGGGTATACAACCAAGTAATCTCAGATCCAGTTTCACACACAAGAAACTGATATGATTACAAAGATACCATAAACATAATACAAAGCAACAAGAGCCCATATGGTCAAGCTAGGTGATGATCGGAGAACACACACATCAAAACATAGATGAAAACATATCAAACTGACTCATATCCCAGCCTTTGTTTTCCCTCTGGGTCATCTAGTGCCTGATAACTCTAAGAAAAAGAAGACACTCTAGGAATGAAGAAAACAAAACTCACGCCATAAAGAACTGAAATAGATCCATAAGCATTTAAATTTCATAAAGGACATAATCAAATTCAAAAATAGAACCACATAAAACTACTAAGAGAAACTTAACACAATCATCACAATATTGTCATAAACAAATGAATATTCCAATTACAATTGTAACATAACACCTTTGAAATTTATATATCAAATGTAACACTACTAGGTACATTTCATTGCACACACACACACACAGATATATATATATATATATATATATATATATATATATATATATATATATATATATATATATATATATATATATATTATATTTAACCTATACATATATATTTATGTTGCATTTGAATATTCAAACATTAGGTCTAATTTAGTTTAAATTCTAACATAAGAAAATAAATTACATATCAGCATTCTTCAACATATACATATATTTGTATAAACCAGAACAAAATAATCCAACTGTCCATTTTCCAATATTGCTCCATTTTACAAAATATCATGTACCTATACATATATTTAAACAAAACTACAATAAGGGAATTAACATGAAGTAAAATTTACTTAATTGTTTGAACAAATCAACTAGATTTATATACCAAAACTATAATTAAAAAATATATATACATTTAATATATATATTTATATTCATTAAAACTCACTAATCCACCATAGGTAAAACAAATTATTTTTTATTAAATTAATAAGCAACTTTTAACTTTATAAAATCATTAGAAAAATTTTAATTAAATCAAATTAATAAATAAATGTTTACTAAACTAAAAATAAGTTTCTAATTAAAAATACTAATAAACAAACTAAGTAAAAAAAAAAAACACTGGCTCACATTAGGTAAATTGGGTCATTTTTGGGAAATAGGATCGCATGTGGTAAAATTTAGGATCACATCTGGGGGAATTAATTGATTTTTTATGCTTTCTGACACGTAACAGTTTGGTTTGTTGATTGCTCTCGTTTTTGATAGCTTGACTATGGTTTGCAAGTCCAAAGACAGAAACCCAAATGCTAACCCTTGTTTTTTATTTTCTTGAAAGGATAAAATGAACCCTAATGCTTTTGTTTTTGAGCACTTAATTGTAATTTGATTTAACTTTGTAAATCAATTAGAGGAGTATGTTCTTTTCCCCTTGAGGGAAAATTAGAAACTCAAAAATTGGCTTACACTTTGAAGTTGAATTAAGGAATGAATGCTAACAATTGCATATTCAATTTTCTTTAAAGAATTATCATTTGAGAATTATTTGAATTTTGGATTTATAACAAACTAACAATCTAATAGGTTAGTTTGATGTTGTTGCTTGGTTTTGAAAAGCTTAACGGTGGTTTGCAGGTCATTTGTCCAAGATAATATCAATCAAAATATTACTAATGCTTGTCATATAGGTTGCCTCCAAAGAGAAAATATAAAAAAAACTTCATGCTTGGTTTTCTAGGAATCTTAAAACAATTTGAGATCAAGATACAAATCAGTTAGAGGATTATTCTCTTTTCCCCTTGAGGGAAAATCAGAAACTCAAACACTGGCTTGTTATTTGGCATCAAATTGGAGTAATTAAATCTTAATATGCATGATGTGTTTGGGATTTGTGATATAAGTTAGGAGATTATGCTCTTCTCTTTCATCGAGAATCAGAAATCCAGAGCTTACTATCATTTATCCATTTGCTTTATTGTATACCTTTAGAGGGCCTGCCAGTTGAGGAAAAAATCTCCTGGGAATGACCCAAGTGGGGACAAGTCTTAAGTTGACTCTTCCACCCCACTATAAAATTTGACGCTTCCTTGAGGCTAAAGCCTTGGAATACATGATCTATCTTGTCTTGGGAGATTGATGAGCAATTCCAATGACAGACTTGGATTTTGTGTAAAGTAGAGCCACTTAAATCTTGCTTGTGAGACTACACACTTTCAGGTTCCTATAGGGCTTATGGCCTCAATCCTACTTTCGGGACTATGGGAGATGGTTGTGAATGGATGCCTTCATTAAAATCCTTATGTTAGATGCTACCTGGATCACCCTCGAAAGGTTGTTATCACTTGTACGAGGAAAATAGTAATTGCCCCAAGACATTCACCATATCGAGCCCCCATTGATGTTACTACTCAAATAATATGGGCTCCAATATCCATTGTGTGTTATTGGATTGCCATATTCTAAAGAGTCTTTGGGTGTGTTCCTAAGTCAATGAACAAGTGGTTTCAATCTCTACCTAGTATAAGGCAGGTTAGGTGTGTTTGATTAATATGCTTTCTTGATGTGTTCTAAATACAAATTTAGTTAATCCTCCATAAATGAACAAGAAAAGATCATTTAAAAACATTTACAAACACCTGACAATCACTAGAATCTGATAGACATGACCCATTTTTTTAAAAACACCGAAATTGCAAAATTCCTGACATCATAAGATCGCATCCTAGGTTCCTAAGTTGCATCCCACATCCCAGATTGCATATGTTCAAACTTGGGTCACATTTGGTAGTCACACCATTTCCCGAGTTGCATCTGGTGAACATTCCATTTCCTGAGTCGCATACTATATTTCATGAGTCACATCAGAGATTCCAAATTGTCTGCCAGTCACTGTATAGGATTGCATCCGAGATAGAGAATACTTTTGTATCTTCCAGAAACCAAATTCTTACATTTTCAGATACCCATTTGGCCCATTAGTAAGTTCCTATTGTCAAAATAGAGTCATCTAATAACCAGAAAGAGTCACCTTTAAAAATGTCTTGTTACCTTGCATGGTCCAAATCTGTGTTGTCCAATTGTGGAGTCGATTTATCCAATCAACTACAACCAAGTTCTCAGCTCATAAACAGGGCACTTTGACACCCTTTGATGCTAAAAATTTCACATTATCAGACCCACTTGCACTTTGGTTACCAACTCACAAATAGGGCACTTTGACAACCTTTAACGTTGGATCCACAAAACAATTTCAAACCCACTATTGCATCCTTGGATTTACAATCAAACATTGCAAACAATCAGACCCACTCCTAAATACAAGACACGCATTGGTTCCTCAATCTAGTTTTCATGGTTGTTACAAGGCACAAAGATTACCATTTTGAAAAGAACCCATTCTCAAATGAAGTACAATTGCACACACTAATTGAAATAGGAGAAACTTCAAGAATCAATCCCCTATTTGGTACTGGACCAAGCACTACTCATACAGCAACACCCAGATTGATAAACATGAATAACTAAGAAGAATACCATTGGGATGAAAGATGCCATTACTGAGATAATCAATAAGCTGATGAACAAGCACAAGACAATCAAGAAGAAATCTAGCAACAACAAGAGCCTTATGATTTTGATGATGAACGAGGCCCTACAGAAAGTGAATATAATAGAGCTATAAACAAAAAAAGATTCAATAAAATCCTTGAATGAACTTTGGAAGAAAACAAGGAGAAGTACTCCCTTGAACTCGCTACTCGAGTGAAATTACCAAAGGACTATGATGTCAACCAACTCAAACAAAAAGAGGATCTTAGTCCCATATCCATTCTCACAAGACAACTTTTTGCTATGCAAAATGAAATCAAAGAACTCAAGAAAGAGAAGGAAAAACCCACAAAGCAATACTCATTGGAACACATATGTCCTTTCCCTTTTGATAAGGGACTAAAAATGATTCCATTTCCCAAGAATGTCACAATTCCAAAATATGATAAATACATGGGAGAATCTGACCCTCAAGATCACGTAAGGGAATTTTGCACTAGTATGGAGTTTATGCATGAGAAAACATACCTAATGAGATTATTCCCATGAATTTTAGGTGGGCAATCTATGGATTGGTTCTTGAAATTACCCATTGGAATAAAGACATTTGATGAACTAGTGCAAAAATTCATACAACACTACTCCTACAACATCCAACACACGGTAACAATGTCGGATCTATGCAATACCAAGCAGAAAATAGGAGAGTCATTCTTGAATTTCCTACAAAGATGGAGGAAAATATTTGCCCGATATGCTAGGCAGATACCTGAAAATGAAAAAATGGACATCTTCATTAATAACTTGGTTCCTGAAATGAACTTTCCTATACGATTGCAAGGACCACCAAGTTTTGATAAAATGATAGATAGTGCAATCAAGATTGAGGAGGTCTTGATCAAGAAAGGTGAAATCTCCATCCAAAAAGAGAATAAGGAAAAATATTATCCCACAAAGGACAAATACAAGTATGGAAACAAAAATAAACATGTGGTTAATGATGGGGTTATTGATACTCCTAGTCCAAAACCTAAACTACATGTTTTCAATCTTACCACAAGTCTTCAAACAAGCAAGAACCCAAATCCTATTGTGATGCCAACAAAAAACAAGACCTTCAACAAACCTCCTATTCGAACAGAGCCTTGGATGCTAAGACCTAAGAGGCCATTTACACCATTGGGAGACACCATGGAAGTGGTTTTAAAGTCACTTGTGGATAACAAAATCATTGCAATTCCTGATTCCAAACCTTGGGAACTAGAAATAAAACCCAAGTGGTGGAATGACAACGATTACTATGATTTCCATCACAACAAAGGACACATGACCAATAATTGTATGAAATTGAGACATGTTATTCAAGACCTAATTGAAGTAGGCAAAGTCAAGGTGGATGGACACCACACAAACAATGATCACAAGGCATTCCAAACTCCACTACCTAACTGTGAAAAAGGAGAGTCCTCTAAGAGTAAAAAAATTAACTACACATACTCTGATAGTGATAATTTCATTCATATGGTGGAATCATGTGAACACTCTGTCAATATGATCACTCTAAGAGGAGTTAAAAAAAAATTTGAATCCTCTAATACTATAACATGAAGTCAAGCTAAGATCACTCTCAAAGGGGCTTCAACATCTAAAGAACTAGCTACTACAACAACAACATCAAAGCAAGCGGCGCTACCTCCAAAGTTTAATCTTGTGGATCAATTACAAAAGACACCCCCTCAAATATCTATCCTAGAGTTGTTGAAAATCTCCCCTAGTCATAGGGAGATTCTTGATCAAGCCTTAAATAGCACCAACGTACCAAAAGATCTAGATGTGGATAGGTTCCAAGCTATGGTTGGTCACTTGAATTCCTTGCATTACCTATCTTTTTCTGAAGAGAATGATAAATCATTGAACAAACCACATAACCAACCTCTGCATTTAGAAGTCCTTATTCATAAACACCACATGAAACGTGTCTTGATAGATGGATGTGCTGATTTGAACATCTGCACATACAAATTGATAAAATAGTTGGGCTTCTCAAAACATGCAATTGATCCTAGGAGAAAGATAACTATCAAAGCTTATGATGAAGAAGAGATATTATCCAAAGGATTAGTTATTTTACCTATCAAAGTGGGACCAGTGGAGCAAGATGTCCTATGCCAAGTTCTTGATCACCCCCTTGCTTACAACATTCTTCTTGGAAGACCATGGATACACTCAATGCAGGTCGTGCCTTTAACTTACCATCATTGTCTAAAATTTCCTCATAATGGAGTGGAGGTCACTATTCCAGTAGATACAACATACTCTTGCAACAATCTCAAGAAAATAGAAAGCATGGTTCCTCATAACAAAGAAAGCTCTCATAAGGTGAAAAAATCCAAAGAAATGGTTCTAAAAAGCTTTTCTAATAAGATCAACATCCAAGAAACAAGCATGGGAGAATACATGATAGACCCCGCAATATCTTTAACAAATCTCCCCATATCTCCTAGAACACAAGGAAGACCTTCATCAACATTTACACCTTCTAATGGCAGCGCTCTAACTATACATGAAGGAACTAGGATGGTAAAAGAAAAAATATCCCTTGAAGAAGAAAATGAAGAAAAATATGTCTTGTAGTGGCTTTACAAAGAAAATAAAGAGGATGGAAATGTGAAACATGTGGAAATAGCTCCTAAAAAATATGGAAAGGGATATGCAATCATGAAGAAAATGGGTTACAAAGGAAAAGGACCCTTGGGAGAAAATGAGGACTTGTAGAACCTCTACACATGGACTTTAGAAATCCTAAAGACAAGACTGGACTAGGTTTCAAAGAAGAAAGGTTTCACCCTGTAGTAGAAAGAGGTCCTATGTTTGATAGATCAACGGACTCAGATGATGAAGAAGTAGAAGGACAACCTATTTCCTATGAAAGGTTGCTACTCTTACAAGGAGATCCACTATCAGAAATTGGTACCAAGGTTGAACAAGAACTAGAAGATGAAAAAAGAGAAGAATCTAGCATAGAAAAAGAACAACAGAGTCTCATTAATTGTGCACCTCATTTTGATGAGGAACCTCCACAAGAAATATTGAAAGAAGAAGAGAACCATGATCCTGAAGAAGAAGATATACCCATGACTATTGCCCATTTCTTAGGGGTTTCAGATGACATTCAAGTGGATTCACATCAGTATGAGTGGGATGTCCTTTCTTATGCTACCATGGACATAGAGGTGGATGTGATACACAAATTTTCACCTAGAGTCTTAACTAAGGAAGGAGAGAGTTCAAATGTTAGATCACTAGAGTTAAATTTGCATAATAGTAAAGTGAACTCTAATAATAATGAACATGACTCTAATAATCCTAACACTTATTTGGAAGAAAACCTAATGGATGATGTCTTGCATGTTAATATCATTGATAATAATGTGGTGTTGTCTCTTGAACCTACCGATTCTGTATCCCTAATGTACCTTTACTTGATAAACTAGGCTGAACCAACAACCAAAAGCTTGCTATCCTTTGACAATGACTATTTCATAGCCTATTATCTAAATGCTTGTGAACCCTTCCTTTCTTCCACTAGCGTAAGGAGCAAAATCATGACTAAGGAGGATATCAATTTTCTCAGTCTCAAAAAGAAAAACAAAAAGAACAAGAGATCTGATGGTGAAAACCACTTAGTGGCAGTATCAAATCCTAAAAGAGAAAAAAAAAGGACGTATCTGATGGTGAAAACCTCTTGGAGGTGCCAAAGGATGGGATCCTTGATATCCTCCCTAATCACTTTCAAGAAATATCATCAGTTTTGATTGAGCCTACACAACCCATTAACTTGGGAACAGTAGAGGCACCTCATCTCATCTGTATTGCTCAATCACTATCAGAAGAAGAAAAGATCAAGTTCAACAATTTCTTCCAAGAAAAGAAGATCAATTTTTCTTGGTCTTATTTAGACATGCTTGGACTGGACACATACTTGAACATGCACCATTTGTCTATTGCACCTTATGTAAAACCAGTAAAACAAAAACTGAGAAAGATGAATCCACATGTGGCACTGTTAGTAAAAGAAGAATTGGAAAAACTATTGAAGGCTGGATTCATTAGGGCTATTGATTATGGGGATTGGATCTCAAATATAGTCCTAGTTTCTAAGGCAAACAAGTCCATCAAAGTTTTCATAGACTTTAGAGATCTCAACAGGCTTTCCCTAAAGATGATTTTCCACTCCCAAACATTGACATGATTGTAGATTTGACAGCTAGCTTTGAAATGTATTCGCTAATGGATGGATTTTTGGGATATAATCATATCAAAATTGCTCTTGAATACCAAGAGAAAATGACATTCACATGTTCTTGGGAGACCTATTGCTGGAATGTAATGCCATTTGGTCTAATGAACGTAGGTGCAACTTACCAAAGAGCAATGATCACGATATTCCATGACATGATGTATAAGAACATGGAAGACTATGTAGATGACACCTTGGCTAAGTTGAATATAAGAGCTACACACATAAAAGACCTAAGAAGGATCTTTAACAAAATGGAATAGTTCCAATTAAGACTTAATCCTAAGAAGTGCACATTTGGCGTGCTATCTGGAAAACTATTAGGGTTCATAGTTTCAGCGAAGGGAATTGAAGTAGATCCAACAAAAGTAAAGGCTATTCTAGAGATGAAATCACCAAAGAACATTAGTCAAATGAGAATGCTATAGGGAAAGATACAATCCATAAGAATATTCATATCTCAACTGGCAGACAAAGCACAACCATTCACAAAATTGATGCACAAGGGAACCACTTTCACATGGGATGAGCAATGTGAGGAAAACTTTTCACAAGTCAATAAATATTTGATGAATCCTCCCATCCTAATGGCACCAATTTATGGAAAACCTCTATTGCTCTACATATCAACTACAGATACATCATTAGGAGTACTACTTTCACAAGAGGATGAGACTAAGAAAAAAAGAGCTATATATTACATCAACAGAACTTTGGTGACATTTGAGTTGAACTATTCAATGATCAAAAAGGCATGCTTAGCGATGGTGTTCACATCTCAAAAACTTAGACACTACATGTTAGCACACAAGGTGATGCTAGTAGCTAAAATTGATCCACTTAAGTACTTATTGAACAAAGCAATGCTGACAGGAAGATTGGCTAAGTGGGTCCTAATCTTAAGTGAATTTGACATTGAGCATGTGGACAGAAAAGCTATTAAGGGACAGGTGATCGCTAATCAACTTGTAGAAACACCATTACTAGATGACCAGCCCTTACTTGTGAATTTTCCAGACAAATCTATCATGCACCTAACAGAGCATCCCTGGAAAATGTATTTTAATGGCTCTTTCACACAGTAAGGATCAGGAGCTAGGTGCCTATTCATCTCACCACAACGCTACAAATTTCCAAAAGCTTACAAAATGATTTTCCCATGCACCAACAATATAGAAGAATATGAAGCTCTTGTCAATGGGCTTAAGCTAGCAATAGAATGGAAAATTGTTGAGTTACACATCTATGGAGACTCACAACTCATTATCAATCAAGTCAATGGTGATTATCAAATGAAAGATGATAAGCTCATGCCCTACAAAATAATGGTGGATGACTTGAAAAAGTACTTTTTCTTCATTACATTTCAACAAATTCCAAGATTAGAGAATAGGGCAGATGATGCGATGGATACCTTAGCATCCATGTTACAATTGGAGGAGCACCAATTTTGCTATGACTTCCTGGTGGAAGAAATTCCTTTCCCATCTTATGACTCACCTGAATCCCAAATTGTTTATGCCCTGGAAACCCAAGTGATATCCAGATATGCCCATATCTATTCCTATCTTAAAGACCAAACAATTCCCTAAGGCTATTCTAGAAATGAAAAAAGATCCCTCATAAGAGAAACATCGTGTTACGTTATCATCGCTAGTGACTTGTTTAGATGTAGTCTAGATGGAACACTTCTTAGGTGTTTAGAACATGAAGAGTCTAATTGTGTATTAAAAGAAGTTTATGAAGGTGTGTGTGGATCACACTCGAATGGTTTTTCATTAGCTAAAAAACTCTTAAGGGTCAGATACTATTGGCCCACTATGGATAACGATGCCATCCACTTTGTGAAAACTTGTAAGAAATTCCAAATCCATGGCAACCTGATACATGCACCAGCTAGAGAGATGATCCCCTTCATAAAACATTGGTCATTTTAGCAATGGGCCTTTGATTTGGTTGGTCAAATTTACCCTAATTCATCTAGCGGACATAAATACATCATCACTGCAACAAAATATTTCACAAAATGGGTAGAGGTTGTCCCACTGTCTAATGCATCTAGAAAATAAGTTTCCATGTTTATCTTGAATTACATCATCTGTCGTTATGTCATACCCTCATCGATCGTGACTGATAATGGGGGTCAATTAAAAAATAAAGAGATAGATGATTTGTGTCTTCAATTCAAAATCACTCAGTGTTGTTCTTCGATCTATTACCCTCAAGGTAACAGACAGGCTGAAGCTTCAAACAAGAACATTTTGAAAATCTTGCATAGGACAGTAAACAAATTAGGAAGGGATTGGCATTTTCAAATCAATCCAGCATTATGGGCCTACAAAACAAGCATAAGAACACCAATTGGCGCAAATCCTTTTGCACTAGTTTATGGATTAGAGGTAGTATTACCAATTGAGGTAGAGATTCTATCACTAAGGGTATCATTGAAACATCTAGTCACTAATGAGGACTATATAATCTCTCAACTACAAGAGCTAGAACTGCTAGATGCACGCAAGCAATAGACATTTGATCATCTCAAAGCTTACCAAAAGAGAATGTTAAGAGGATACAATAAGAAAGTAAAACCAAGAAATTTTCAAGTGGGAGATCTAGTTCTAAGAGAAAATCCTAAGAATCAATAGAATCAAGAATAGAAAGAGAAGTTTGAACCCAACTGGCTAGGTCCCTTTGTCATTACAACAATATTTGAATCAAAATCCTATCAATTGGCTATGCCCGAAGGAGATGTTTTACTAGATCCAATCAATACCCTATATCTAAAAAGGTTTTATGCCTAACATGCTGAAGGTAGCTCCTATACAGTGAAAAGAGTCCCGAAAAAAGTTCAAAAACAACAAATATGGATCCTGAAAAAATGACCATCTTGGTTAAAACCTAGCAAATAGGCGCCTTGGTGAGCCCAATTTTTTTTGAAAAAGTACAAAAAAATTAGAAAAGATAAAAAATGTCTTGGTGAAAACCTGGTAAATAGGCACCATGATAGAAAAAATAGAATAAAACTATGGCCAAGTGGTGAAAACCTTGTAAATAAGCGCTACTTATAATCAACGCTCTATCTATCAAGACAACGCTTGCACATTTGGCTTCTAAATTTTAGTTTGTATATACCTTTCAGTCACTTTCGTGATGCACCAAATCCTAAACAAACTATCCAAAGATGTGTCTTCCTAAGTTTTGAATCTGTCCACATTAGGGTCCTAGGTAAACTATTTTTCCCTAGGGGCATTTGATCAAGATCACATTTGTTGACAGGATGTTGAGTCTGCAATTGACAATAAACTATGAACAATGATATTTTTCAATACCACCCCAGTCCGTAATTGACAATAAACTACGAACAAAGGTATTTTTAAATGCCAACCAACTGGACCAAAATGTGTTTCTTAACACAATGTCATGGTGAAAGAGTGTTTCTAAACACTAACAGGTAAAACAACTTTTCCATAAAGGAAAATCTTTGATTGATAATGATTCTTATGCATGTGTTTGTAAGATTAATCAAAAGTATTTTTAAACACTATAATCACAACTGCCTGTTACTTTTATGCAAATACAATGATCATACTAAAGGATAATGAAATTTTCTTATTATCAATTTTTTATTGTTGTGTTCCCTTGAGTGACTTGACATCTCTAGACTAGAGAAACAAGGACTGGGGGCATGGCATTTTCTTTGTCTTCTATTTATGGTAATAAATCCAATGATCTAAGGTAATCGTGGGGAATGGGTGTCTACTATAAGAGCCTCCAGCATGATTGGAGCACCATGTATACCTCGACCTGTTTCCTATGAATGCCTTAGTGAAGTTAAATTTATTTCCTTGCCTGTTTAAAAACTAACAATGATAAACTACTTCCTAGTAAGGCACATAGTAAATTGGATTATGCCCAAGGATATGAATATAAAACAAAAGGTCATTGCAAGTATATACTTACGTCTTGTGTATCAGAAAAGAAAATGGTTTTATATCAAATAGGAAGTAACTGACAAGACATTCTAGATGGGTGCTTTTATGTTGAGGTTATCTTTCAACTTGACGAAATAAAAAGGAGGTATTCATATTTTCAAGATTGCTAAATCTATTGGTGAAAATTGTACTATCCTAAATGCGGTCCTGCTAACAAAGGCTCTATGATGATAAACAACCTACTTTGAATAAACAGTGACTATCCTAGGTCTCTTAGTCTAGGTGCATTTCATTTTAATTGCATTAGGGTTCATTTTAGTTACATATCATATTAATGTGCATTAGGTTCATTTAGATGCATTTCATTGTCCTTAGTTGCATTGAAGTTCATTTTAAATTGCATTTATTTTAAAGTTTCATAAGCATGAATGTGTGGATTCAACTATCTGAAACATGGATATAAGCTGAAAATCTATCTAAAGCATTGATATGAACTGAAATACAAAGCATTTGATGTGAGCTGAAAATTCTATAACATTTAACCATTTGACATGTGTGACCAAGTACATCATGGAATCATAAAGAACTAAAACTAAAGTGACTGAATATAAATCACTGATATCCACTTGCATTGATAATCCATTTCACATCATAAAACCATTCACATTATGCATCCATAATCATCCATACATAAATAAAAATGAGGTGTCCATACATCGCATCACAATACATCTCATGCATCCATACGCATAAAATAAAGTTGCATCCATACATTCATAAACACTTTGAAAATTAAAAAAACATGAGCATATATCAATGAAATATATAATGACATCATTCTATCATCACCTAATCTAATCTTGGCCAAGTATGACAATCACATCAATATCCAAGGCATTAGATAAAATATCATATATCTAACATGTGCAGAAATTAAAAACCATTAGAGATTAGATATCAAAGATAGCAAACAAGATGAATCAAATAAAGCATCCATAAAGAATAATAAGAGGTATCAAAATATCATCAGAAATATCCATGAAAAAGTATCAAGAATGTCCATAAGCAAGTATCAACATTAGAATATCAAAACATCAGTGGATCATAGTATCAACGTATCAACATATGAAACAATGTATCAACAAAGTATAGAGTCCATCGGACATGAGAAAGTACATCGATAAAAAATGGTACAAATATAAGATATCCAATAAAGTACAATATATCCAGAGATACAAATATGGATAAACATAGAGGTCTACACCTCACTGGCCCCCTTGTCCTCTGCTGGAGGATCGGGAGAGGGTGCATCTACTCTACCAGGTGGTGGAGGAGGAGGCATGGCACCCTCAGACTATTGTGCTATAACTAAATAAAGAGGAGCTCTCTGGATGATAGGAACTACAACACAATACAACATGAAATAATAGGTGGCCCTCTATCCCTGGTGAGTGGTTGTGTGCACATATCTATCACACTCTGCCCTCATCTGAGCTAGTTGAGTATCCCTACATTCCCTCAGCTATGCTATATGTGTCTTGCTAGCTATTCTTAGTTGTTCTAACTGGGCATCTCTATCTGCTCTTAGCTACACCATTTGTGTGTCACTCTTTGCCCTCAAAAGCACCAACTATGTGTCTCGCTCTGATAACTAGGCTTGGAGGGTCACCAGCTCTAATCTCAATGTAGCTCTCTCTTGCACACACTGTGATAATCTATCTCCATCACCACCCATAGGTGGATCCTGAGGTGCCTTTTGTTGTTGCTGATCCTAACCTCCTCCTGCAGCCCTCTGTGCATGCTCATCCTTGTGTAGCAATGGACCTGTATCCCTCAGAGGAGGAGTGACCTATAATCTCCACTGCCTCTGCTGACTAGAATCCCCTCTTAAGGCCTGCCATTTGCTACTCCCTACACCTCCACCACCACCGCCACCCCTATCATCTCTACCATCTCCTTCATCTCCACCTCCTCTACCTCTGCAAGCTCCATCTCCATCTCCTCTACCTCCGTGGGCTCCATCTCGCCCTCTCCCCCTGTCAGCACCTCATGCAGCTCGGCCCCGACCAACACCATCATCCTCAAAGTCATAATCAAGTGCATCCTCGATATGCAGAATGGCCTCCTCCAGAGCAGTGAATCTAGGATATGGATGTTTAAGATAATGAGCATGATACTCATCTGTCACTCCCGCATCACGAACATCTGCCTGATAGTCCTAGTCAACACGAGCCATCTGGGAGATCTTGTACACAGTTATCTCAAAAACCAATTGGGCTCCCCACTGGGCCTCCTCATTCCTGATACGAGCATATAAGCATGTCTCCTGGGACATGACCTGTACTCATCCATACTATCGGCATACCCAAGTAATGAAAAACCACTCAACAATATATCTAGTGTAGCTGACAAGATACCTACTTTGGAAGAAACAAGGCACCTGCCAAGCATATGATGGCCAAGCCTCACAATCTAGATACGGCCTCCATACTACATCAATAACATCATCTAGAAGACGGCACTAGTACTCCAACTTGCCCAAGTGGGGCTACTGAATAAGGCCAAAATACATGAATATATATGGCAATCCAGCATCATGATGCCTATCTACAATGGGTCGGGTCACGGGAATGTGCTCCCACACCCAGATCTATAGAACTACACTCCCAAAAGTCATGGACTATGAGTGCTGATAAACTATCTCATGGAGCTCATGGTACATGTGAGCAAGAATGCAACTACCCCATGCATATCTGTCAGGGGATTGGATCATCTGACCATTCACTCTCGACCAGCAACACATGAAGCCATGTTGACCCCTATCAGGCATCAATAGGCCACCTATCAAACTAGCTAAGTATATGGGAAGTGGGGCATAGTTGGAAACCATGTGGTCCCAACTCAAGTACCACCTCATGATGGTGTCATCTTGAAATAATCTATGGGCATCTACGATCACTGCCAGCCCAGATGCCATATACTCTATGCGAGTACCCATCACATATACTTGCAAGATCTGCCACATGTCCTCTGGCATAATGGTCATCTCACTAGTGGGTAGGTTAAATGTTTTATGCTTAGAGTGCCATCGCTCCGCCAATGATGTAAGAAGGTCACAATTCACTCAAATGTCAGGTAAATGTACCAAGCTCCAGAGTCTGCACCGTAGAACTACTCTCTAATCCTCCTGACTCATCTAATTATGTAAGGCTAACACCTAGACTGGTCTCGAGGATCTAAATGACATGACATCAAAATCATTCTGCACAACAAAAAAATAGGGGCACTATGTCAGCATTAAACAACAAAAATTGGTCGAAAAATTGCTCAAAGTTCAAAAAAACAAGTACACTTGGCTTAGAAATAGAAAAAAACCAAAAGCAACTCAAAAATCTCAGATGCGGATTAAGAAATCCAGGATGCGACCCTAAAACTAAATGTGATCCAAGAAATCCTGGATGCAAATCAAGAAATTTGGGATACGATCCGATATGCCGGATGTGACCCTGTAACTGAAAAGGGACAAAGAAATTTGAATTTACTTGAATATTACCAAATGCGATCCGATGGGGTGCGATCTGGGAAATCATGTATGCGATCCAGGATGCAGGAGGGGACACGGGTTTGACCAGATGCGATCACGCATTCGAGATGCGATTGAAAATCAAATTGGCTATAAAATGCATAGAAATGCATGAAATTTAAATTTTTCAAATTCACAAGGTTCGTTATCGGATACTCACAAGTGTGTCATAATGTTGTGACCAGTCATGTCACCTGGCCATCTTAAATCGATGCTTCTCTATTGGGAATACCATTGTTGCTTAGAGCTCAATAAATAATCAAAGGGTAAAAGTGAAAATGAATAGTAAAAATTGACTTTTTGACCTATTTAAGCCTCTCTGGGGCCCCGAGAACCTAAAGAACATTAATACTCAGTGTCACAGAGGCTTAATATCAGGACCAAAATCAAAATAGGTGATTCTTACCATTTAAATGTAGTAAAAACATAGCAATAAAGCAAAGTCAACTTTCAGAATGCAAAAGTCAACTATGGTCAAATTGTAGTCAAACAGGGGCAAAATAAGCAAGAAGGATACCGTGAGCAAAAAAAATTAGTTCAGTGATGATTTTTATTAAACAATGCTCAACTAAAGTCAAACATTAGTCAAACGCACTTTCAAGGAGCTACCTAAAGGGTAATTAGTGCACAGAACGCTTGTCGAAAGCTGTTCAAAGTGATTTTCTCACTAATGTATCAAGTTTTTATGCTAGGATATTTCTTAAACACAAGTCAACCTTGGTCAACTCTCTCAAATTCTTGGTCAAACTTGGTCAAACAGTGCTTCTGGGGCACTAAAATTGATCCTAATTGCTGGCTAACATTTTCTAATCAATTTTCACTTGATCCAAATTCCATTCGATACTGCCAAATGCTTGAAACTAATGATTTTATTTGAATTCATTCCGATTTCTATCCCAAGGGGGCATAATAATACCATTCTTTGAATCAAATTCTTCAATGCCAGGGGCATGACAATTTTCTTCAATCAAGTTGAGATTGTTAATCTTTACGACATTAATCAATTTCATCGCTTCAAATCAAATTGGTTACTTGTCAACATGATCAAATTAAACTAAAATTTCTTTTCAAAATCTCTTATCGGTCTTCGTTGAATCAAGCTCGGGATCGATAGTGTCAACTCTTCTTCAATCAAGTTCAGATTTGATAGTTTCTAATCAAGTAGGATTTTGTTTGATCAAGCTCATAATTCTCAAAATCAGAGTGGTCCTCACTGCTCTCTAAATTAGTTAAATTCAAAGTAGTTCTCATTACTGCTCTCTAAATCTTTTAGAGTGGTCCTCACTGCTCTCTAAATCTCCTTAAAATCAGAGTGGTCCTCACTGCTCTCTAAATCACTTGAGTTCAGAGTAGTTCTCGCTGCTCTCTAAATCTCCTGAATCCATCAATCCGTTGAATCATGCTAATTCAGATTTTCTTTGAATCCCTATGTTGTTCGCAAAGCAATTCAAAGAGGAGAAACTGTAATCACCTAAAATTGGGCTAATAGAACCTAAGGCCCTATTTTCCCTAGTTTAGAATAATACCTTAATTATGTTAATTCGATCTTCGATTATTGACATAAATCATAAAATTCAATAAAATCATTCAATCTTCAAATCAAGAACTTATCACTAAGGTTTCAAGAAAAAATAAAGGTGATTAACTCTAGGCCTATTTAATTAATTCAATCCCACCAAATGCATGGCTAGAGTTATTAATTAAAGCAAAATGAAAATACCTCTTAAATCAAACAAACACAACAAACACACCCTAATCATTAAGAGGCTCTCACATGGATCAAGGATCAAGCATGAGTGCATCTCAACCACTCCTCACATATGCATCTCAATCGTTCAATTCCTCCTACAATCTATAAAAGAGAATTTTCAAAGGCTAATATCTCTTCCAATTGCTTCAAAATTGCTTCCTACTTCTAATTGTTTGTCACATTTGCACTAATACTTGGATCTTGAGGCTTCTTGATCTTTGGATTGAGAACTCTCATCTTTATTTTCTTGGAGTTGGAGCTTATCTTGGAGGTGGAGGCTTCATAACCTTTGGATTATTGAACTCTCCTTGCTTGTTTACTTAATTTCACTAATGCTTGAATTTGGCTAACTCTTTGCATATGATAGTTGTTTTTCATGTTTTCATGCTTAGATTCATGCTTTAACTAATTAGAGAACACTTCAATTTGGCTTAAAAATGGAAATAATTTATGGTTTCATGCCTAACTTGGAAGTATTTTCTAGATCTAGCTTAATTTCATGCATTTACTCTTGAATATCTCATTTTAGTGTACATTGTCACTGTTTAAGGGTCAAATCTGAGAGCTCACAACCTTTATTTCACACTTGCACTAACTAGAGAGCAATATGATGCTCTTACTTGTTAGTTTCTTCAATTACATGCTTATTTTCTCTAACAAGTGATGTTATTATCCTATTGAAGTGTTATGTTGAAGGCCCTAAACTAACACACACAATACATGATTTGTCGTGTTTGGAATATAAGTCTATATCTTCTATGTGTATGAGATTATTCTTCCTAAGATAGTCAGAGTCTCTATATTGGGAAAAATTAGAAGCCAGAGCTTGTGCAAATTGAGGGTGAGAGTTAACAACAAAGGATTTGACATTTTTGTGTGTGAATCTCCACTGTTGATTATTCATTGTTATATCTATGTGGTACATGCTACAGAATTATTTTGTATGTGATCATGTATGATCAATGTTCTTGTTGTTAGAAGTATCTTTGAGATACTTGTAGCATTTTGATATTCTATATTTGCGTAGATATATTGATCAAACTGAGAATAAGGCTTATTGATTAACTGTTGAGAATTATCAATCATAAGCATGAGATCATTGTATTGATTTGAGATCTCAACAAAGGATCATTTTTTTAGTGTGGCTGGGTTTTCCCTTGAGTAGGAGAGTTTTCCCAAGGTAAATCTGTGTCTATTTTTTTTTTGTGTCTTGTTGTTAAAGGTTCTAATTATTGCATTTATAATGTTCTAGTTCAAAACTTAACATGGTATCAGAGCAGATCTAAGGAAACAAACTGAACTAGAATAGGACATTTTGGATTCTAGAAGAATCATGATGTATAATGGGTGTTGAATACGTTGTTCAATAATTTTCTATGGGTGTTTCAATCTCAGCTATTGAGGCTTCTCATGCAATCTTCTATGTTGGGGTTTGAATTTGTATTCTATGCCTGCACTGTTATTATGTGATGGTGAAAGATCTAGTGGCGTATTGTGAGGAAGATTAAACTATGAAGAGATAAGTATTTTATGATTGTATCTTTGATAATGAGCTCATGAATTTCATATATTTAATTCATGTAATAACATTGACAGTAGTAAACCATGGATGCTTCTAGCATTAGTCTATTTGATTCTATTACTAATCTCTCTAAAATTCTTCCATGGTGGATCAAGGAGCACAGGATGATGAGAGATTGCAACCTAAGCTAAGTTGGTGGCTCTTGAAGAAGAAGTACCTATTCAAATTATCTTGTGACCAGTTTACTCTAAGAAGAGGATATGAGATTCAGAGGAATCTTGTGTGGCAGAGGAAGAGTGCCAAGATCTTTTGCAGAGGATCAACAAGCTCATGTAATAGTGTAACTGCTAAAGCTCATTATTGGATAAATATTGGAGTCAATTTCTTAGTATTGTGATTATCAAAGCTTGAGTATGTTGTCCCTATTGAGAGGGAGTCTTGGCTGAGAGGGAGTCTCAGTATTCAGATCTATTCTATTATGATAATTAATGCAGTATGCTGCCTCGACTGAGAGGGAGTCTCCTTTCAAAGGGAGTTTGTCTATTCATCACAAGAAACCTTGGACGAGGAGGTCAAAAGGTTGATATCAAATTTAGAGGGAGTCTTATTTGAGAAGCCAAATGGTTGATATCTCTCCCAAAGAGAACCTTATCATCATGAAGACTTGTTAATGAGTTCTCCATGAGGGAGAAGTTCGAGGTGCAATCCCTTGTTAATGATTTCTTCTTCATGAGGGAGAAGTTTGAGGTATGATCCCTTGTTAATGATTTATTCTCCATGAGGGAGAAGTTCAAGGTGCAATCCCTTGTTAATGAGTTCTTCTTTGTGAGAGAGGTTCAAGGTGAAATCCCTTGTACCACCCTCTGTGAGTAGGCAAGGTGGTAATGCATTCTTTTCTGGGAAAAGTTTGAGGTGAAATCTCTTGTTCCACCCTCTAGGAGTAGCTATGGTGGATCCACCCTCTAGGAGTAGCCTAGTGGAAGTCATGTGTGTGACTACATGACTTTACTTGTTGTTTCTTTATTTCACCCTCTAGGAGTAGCTATGGTAAATATTGCTATGCTAATATAACAATGTTTTATTGAGAAAATATGTGATGCGATTTTCGTTGACATCTTTTTGGTTGTAGCTATTTGTGCTTGTCATGCTATGACATATATGACCTCTCTCTTGCTAAGAGGGAGTTTTAAAGATAAGTAGCTGTGAGAGAGTTCATACCTATGATCCTTTGCAAACATGTTCTAAGAAATTTTTTGTCATGTCTATTATTAATTCAAAGGTGTGTTGGAAACTACAATTGAAGCAATTGTTGTGTTGTCATTGATGTCAAACCTTAACTGGTAAGACTATTGCTACTTAGGAAAGTACTATATCTATTGTATTGTTGTGAAGAAGGGAAAGAAAGGATGGTAACAATAGCACCTAAGGAAAGGTTGAGTTATCTTGATACTACAAAGTGTACTTGACTATGTTGTACAATGATGAGATAATGTATTGTTTATCTTAGTAAGATTGAAGACTAAACTGGTAGGCTTGACCAAGCAAAAATGGAGAAATCATGTTCAAGCCGAGTAATGTTAGTGTTGACCAAGTCAGTATATGCCAAGAAAAATTCTAGTGTCAACCAAACATCAGTTAATTGCCAAGAAAAATAGTATAAGCTGAGGAAACATTTGTAGTAATGACCAAACTTTCTACATGAAGACCGAGTAGTTGATCACAGTATTGACCGAGCATTAGTATTTTTATATTTGAAGAGAATTCAGATTTGGACCTGACATTGTTGAATTATTGGATTATGTAAAACATGTTGACTTTATTTATTGATTGTTTGAAAGCATTGAATGCACTAAAAAATGTTTTATTGTAAATCTTTAAGAGATTTGAGATGTTTCTAGAAAAGGAGCCAAAGAACATAAAGCAGGTAGATTCAATGAATCTGACCTAACCCTAAGATCTACAAAGGATATTGAGAAGAAAAAGATGAGTTAAACTAATTGAGGAAGTATTAAGGGAACCTAAGAATTAGGTATGTGTGTGCATGTGTGCATGGGTGAAAAGAGGATGATGGAAGATCAGTAGATGTTATTGATTGTATAAGCAGAAAAGGCTGAAGGAGAAGTGTGGTGATTGCTTGAAGAAAAGTTCTGAGAAGATCAGAGATGGAGATGGAAAAGTTTCAAAATCAGTAAACTAGCATTTGTGTATGGAATTGGATCTGATATTTGCAAAGTGAGTTATATGTTTTTCAAATCAATACTGCTGCTACTTTCTAACCATTGTAACAATCAAAATCTTTTTAACAGAGGTTGACCTAACAGTCATATGTTTAAATCCTTTGAACAAGGTTGCATTCTAATGGAATGTATGTAAGTCCTATAACAAGGCTCACTTCTAACAGAGTGATTGAAATCCTTTAACCGGATCACACCTAACAATGTGTATTGTAACCTTTGATAGGGTTGGCTTTTAACCGAGCTCACTTTAGAAGAGTGAAAATAATAATAGCATGTTACAAAGTGGTTTTTCCCAGATTGGGTTTCCACTATAAATCCTAGTTTCAATGCTAGTGTGAATGTTTTGGTTTAAACATTTCTGTGTTTTAAAAGTTAGATGCAGCTGGGTAGTGGACTGCAATGTTATATGTTTCTATTATAGAATCAGTGATGACCGAGTTTGTTTTGGTTGTTAGATATGATTTAAAGAAAATTTTTTGAATTTTATTTTATACATCTGGACCTGAGAACAACTGATTCACCCCCCCTCTCTATTGTTCTAAATCATATTAATAATTGATATCAGAGCTATGTTTTTTATCATTCATGTTTACAAAAATCAAGTTTAAAGGGACTTGAAGAAAATGATCAGGATGTATAAGAAGGAGGTACCGAAGCTGAATAAGGAAAACTTCCCTACATGGGAAAGCTTGATAAAGCTACATCTAGCTGGTATTGGTGATTTTTCAAAGTACTACATTGAGAATGAGTATGTCTCACCTATCGCACCTTTGACTACTAAAGAAATGAGAGCTAAAAAAGAACATAATCAGGCAATGCTAGAAATTGCATCTGCCCTAAGCTATCTAGAATTCAAGGACATTAAGGATTGCATAAGTGATAAGGAGATGTGGGACACTCTTGCAAAGATCTATGGTGGTGACATAAATGTACTAAAAGCTAAGGTCGAGAGTCTCAAAGGTAAGTTTGATGAAATGAGAATGCAAGAAGGTGAGAACATTGCACAATATTGTGGTAGAATAAAAGAAGTTGTGAATTCTATTAGAGGAGCAAGTGGGATTATTACTATTGATGATGAAACTATAATTGGAAAAGTACTAAGAACTCTACGTCCTATATATGCTATTAAGATCTCAACTATTCAGGAATCTAGCTGTAACTCTGCAAATGTGCTTACTTTGGAAAGTTTGGTTGGCAAGCTGACTACTTTTGAACTCTCTAACTATGATAACTTCACTATTGGTAGTATTGGTAATGTTGAATCTACTTTTAAGTCACAATTAGTTTTGGACAAGCCAAAGAAAGAAAAAGAAATATGCATCAGTGAAAGTGAAAGTGACAGTGACACTTCTGATGAAGAACTTGAAGATACAGAAGCTCTTATGGCTAGAAGACTGAGAAAGGGAAAAGGAAAATATAAAGGTAAACTCCCTATTATATGTTTTGCATGTAATAAAGTTGGTCATAGAGCTACTAGATGTCCTAATTGGAATGATAAAGATGAAGAAAGAAAAAGAAAACACAAAGACAAAAGAGATGACAGAAGCTACCGAAGGCACAAAGACTACAAAGGAAAAGGTAAGAAATCGTGTTACATTGCTGAAGAAGAAACTAACACTAATAGTGATGATTTTGAAATTGAGGTAGTCTATGTTGCAATGAAAGATGAATTTGATGAGGATGAGAAAACTGCATTGATCTCCTATGTGAACAAGAGTGACAAATGGATTATTGATAGTGGTTGTTCACATCACATGACTGGTGACAAGAGTAAGTTTGAGGCCTTACATCATTATAGAGGTAAAAGTGTAAAATTTTGTAATGATGCACCATGTCCTATTAGAGGAAAAGGTTTGAATAAACTGACTGATAAGATCTCTTGTGAAAATGCATATTGGGTTGAAGGTCTAAATTATAATTTGCTAAGTGTTGCACAGCTCAATAGCACTGGTTACCGAGTGGAATTTCATCACAACAAAGCTAAAATATTTGATGCTACTAGTGAACTGATCGAAAGTGGAGAACAAACTAGAGGTAATTTGTTCTATCTTGACATATCTGAAGAAGCATGTATGGTTGCACAACTTGATGACATTTGGTTATGGCATAAGAGGCTATGTCATGTTAACTTTGATAATCTAGTAGAAATAAGTAAGAAGAAGAAAGTAAGAGGTCTACCTAGATTGAAGAAACCTGAGAATGTGATGTGCAAGGAATGTCAGTTAGGAAAAATGACAAAGTCAAGTTTTAAGAGCAAATCCTTTACTTCTGAAAACATTTTAGATTTGGTTCATACTGACCTTTATGGACCTATGGGTGTACAAAGTTACTGTGGTGCTAGATATTTTATCTTGTTTGTTGATGATCATACTAGGATGATGCATGTAATGTTTCTAAAAGAAAAATCTAACACTTTTCAATTCTTTAAGTGGTATTTGGCTAAGGTTGAGAAGGAGACAGGTAGGAACTTGAAATGTCTTAGATTTGACCAAGGTGGAGAATTTACATCAAATGAATTCAATATATTTTGCAATGAAAAAGGGATCAAAAGATAGATGTCTGCACCTAGTACACCTCCACAGAATGGTATACTAGAAGAAGAAGTTTACATAGAACAGCCAGAAGGTTTTATTGATCCAAATAGAAGACACATGGTATACAAACTGAACAAAGCACTATATGGATTAAAAAATCTCCTAGAGCATGGTATGAGAGATTGCATAACTACTTGATACATATTGGATTTTCAAGAACAAATGACACAAGCAATTTGTACATGAAAGATGAAGAAGGTAAAGGTATCCTGTTGGCAAAAAATTTTGTGGATGATATTATTTTTGGTGGACAAGATGCTTTGTGTAAAATATTTTTAAATGAAATGCAAACTGAATTTGAAATGAGCATGTTTGGTGAGATCAAATTCTTTGTTGGTTTACAAGTATATTAGACGAAGAAAGGAATTTTCATTACACAGTCTAAGTATGTTAATGAAATACTGAAAATTTTTGGGATGGAAGATTCTAGAACAGTGAGTACTCCAATGGTTACTGGACAAAAGTTATCTAAGACTGATGATGCTACAGAAGTGAACCAGACTCTGTACAGATCCATGATTGGAAAATTGTAGTATGTTGTACATAGTAGACCAGATATTGCACTAGTTGTTGGGATTGTGGCAAGATTCTCTGCCAATCCTAAGGAAATACACATGATGGTAGTGAAAATAATTATGAGATACTTGAAAGGGACTACTAACTATGGGCTATAATACAAGAAGGATGAAAGATTTGAACTAAGAGTATATACAAATGCTAATTAAGCAGGAAATGTAGATGACAGAAAGAGTACTAGTGGTGGAGCATTCTTTCTTGGACAGAGATTAGTCTCTTGGATGAGCAAGAAACAAAATTGCATTTCCCAATCTACTGTTGAAGCTAAGTATGTTGCTGCTGCAGTAAACTGTTCAAATTTGGTATGGATAAAACAATTGTTGGTAGGCATGAAAGAAGAAATCACTGAACCTGTTGTTATTTTCTGTGACAACACAAGTGCTATCAACATTTCTAAGAATCTAGTGATGCATACTAAGACCAAGCATATAGCAATCAAGTATCACTACTTGAGAGAATTGGTACAAGATAAAGAAGTCCGAATGGAATATGTGAATACAAAGGAACAATTAGCAGACATATTCACTAAAGCTTTACCTAAATAAGCACATGTGTATTTGAGAAGTCAATTAGGGGTCCATCCCCTAATTGAGGCTGCCTAGTTAAGCTAGGACCACTGCATCAAATATGCTATAGCAGAATATTTGACAGATTGATGCAGAAGATTGTCACACTTTAGGATTGGCCTAGACTTGTGAAGAAGAGCAAAGACAAGGAATTAGTCATAAGCAAGATGACAGAGGGAGAAACACTAAGCTACATAGATAATATCTACATCTGATGGATGTATGTTTTAGTTGCTTCTTTGGCATTTTTGTCAAAGAGGGAGATGAACTGAGATGATATAATAACACATGACACTGAAAAGAAAAGTAAGGAGATGATGAACTGAAATGAAGGATCAGGATAGAGGGAGATTTGGATATTTCTAATGGTCACAGAAGTGAGGCTAATAGATTCTGAATCAGAATGACGCTAAGTATATTACAAATTTTTTTTCTAATGGATAGATAAATTTTTGGATTGGTTGTTAATCCATGTGTTATTCAGGTGATATCATATGGTGTTGCCATCAATGCCAAAGAGGGAGATTGTTGGAAATTGCAATTGAAGCAATTTTTGTGTTGTCATTGATGTCAAACCTTAATTGGTAAGATTGTTGCTACTTAGGAAAGTACTATATCTATTGTATTGTTGTGAAGAAGGGAAAGAAAGGATGGTAACAATAGCACCTAAGGAAAGGTTGAGTTATCTTGATACTACAAAGTGTACTTGACTATGTTGTACAATGATGAGACAATGTATTGTTTATCTTAGTAAGATTGAAGACTAAACTGGTAGGCTTGACCGAGAAAAATTCTAGTGTTGACCGAACATCAGTTAATTGCCAAGAAAGATAGTATAAGCCGAGGAAACATTTTTAGTAATGACCGAGATTTCTACATGAAGACCAAGTAGTTGATCATAGTATTGACCGAGCATCAGTATTTTTATATTTGAAGAGAATTCAGATTTGGAGCCAACATTGTTGAATTCTTGGATTATGTAAAATGTGTTGACTTTATTTATTAATTGTTTGAAAGCATTGAATGCACTAAAAAAAATTTATTGTAAATCTTTAAGAGATTTGAGATGTTTCTAGAAAAGGAGCCAAAGAACATAAAGTGGGTAGATTCAATGAATCTGACCTAACACTAAGATCTACAAAGGAGATTGAGCGGCAAAAGATGAGTTAACCTAATTGAGGAAGTATTAAGGGAACCTAAGCATTAGGTATGTGTGTGCATGTGTGCATGGGTGAAAAGAGGATGTTGGAATATCAGTAGATGTTATTGATTGTATAAACAGAAAAGGATGAAGGAGAAGTGTGGTGATTTCTTGAAGAAAAGTTACAAGCATATTAGAGATGGAGATGGAAAAGTTTCAAAGTCAATAAACTAGCATTTGTGTACGGAATTGGATTTGATATTTGCAAAGTGAGTTGTATGTTTTTCAGATCAATACTGCTGCTAATTTCTAACCATTGTAACAATCAAAATCCTTTTAACAGAGGTTGACCTAACAGTCATATGTTTAAATCCTTTGAACAAGGTTGCATTCTAATGGAGTGTATGTAAGTCCTATAACAAGGCTCACTTCTAACAGAGTGATTGAAATCATTTAACCAAGTCACACCTAACAGTGTGTATTGTAACCTTTGACAGGGTTGGCTTTTAACCGAGCTCACTTCAAAAGAGTGAAAATAATAGTAGCATGTTACAAAGTGGTTTTTCCCAAATTGGGTTTCCACTATAAATCCTAGTGTCAATGCTTGTGTGAATGTTTTGGTTTAAACATTTATGTGTTTTACAAGTTAGATACAGCTGGGTAGTGGACTACAATGTTATATGTTTCTATTATAGAATCAGTGATGACCGAGTTGGTTTTGGTTGTTAGATCTAATTTAAAGAAAAGTTTTTGAAGTTTATTTTATACATCTGGACCTAAGAACAACTGATTCACCCCCCCTCTCTATTGTTCTAAATCATATTAACAAGGTGTTCCAGCTTGCATTTTTATCATCACCGCCCAGCTAGAGTCATCATGCGACTTTCTTATCTTGGTTGAGATGTTCAATTATGTTTTGTTTTATTTCTTATATTATTCCTTCATCGCTGAGATAGACTTCATGGCACCGTGTGCAAATTTTCCTAGCATCGTGGTTCCTTATATCTAAGGTAGCTCCTAATTTTTTTTGATGTATTTACATCTGGCTATTGCCAGTTCTATTGGTTATGCCTTTGATTCATGTATGTCGATGATTCAAAGAAAAGAATGTGAACATCATTATCATGTATATTAGACATTTTTGATCAGGCCTTTATGAAGTTTATGACTTCAACACTTGTCATCTCTATCTCTGCTTTATATCAAGCAATTCGTAGTTGATGTCATGTGGATTGTATGGTTTTTTTTTAGCTAGAAATATTCTTGTACAATAATTGCCAACATTTCTTTATGAAGTAACGGCAGTGTTCTCTTGGTGTTTTTTGGAAAAGTCTCTTCGTATGTTTTTGGAGATCATTTTGTATAACCCCGAAAAAGAGATTATAGTGCATGGAGAGAATAAGGTGTTAAGACTTTTCTCTATTATGTGAAAGACCTCTATTTCTAGAAGTTATCTATGATTTGTCATGTTTGAAATATAAGTCTGTATCTTCTATGTGTGTGAGATTCTTGTTCCTGAGATAGTCAAATTCTTTATATTGTGCATAAATAGAAGCCCAAGATTGTGCGAATTGTGGGTCAGAGTTATCAACAAAGGATTTCATAGTTGTGTGTGAACCTCTACTGCTGATTATTCATTGTTATATCTCTATGATACATGCTACATAATTATTCTGTATGTTATCATGTATGATCAATGTTCTTGTTGTCAGAAGTAAATGTGAGATACTTGTAGCATTTTGATATTTTGTATTTGCATAGATATATTGATCAAACTAAGAATAAGGCTTATTGATTGACTTTTGAGAGTTATCAATCATAAGCATGAGATCATTGTAGTGATTTGAGATCTCAATAAAGGATCATTTTTTAGTGTGGCTGGGTTTTTCCCTCGAGTAGGAGGGTTTTCCCAAGGTAAATTTGTGTCTATTTTTTGGGGGGTACCCTGTTGTTAAAGGTTCTAATTATCGCATTTATAATATTCTGGTTTAAAACTTAACTCTTTGCTCCAATAAGCTCCAATACTTGTACTTTACCTCCCAAGATCCCTTCCATAAGAAGAAAATATTTTCTCTTCTAAGTATGTTTCGGCTACCATTAGTCTTTCTTGCAATAGGAGAAATCTTCTTTTGTTGATTAGGAGGAGATTCTTTAGAATGAAATAGGGTCCAAGGCAATGAATGGTTTAGTTTTAAAACCCTTTTGATAATTTATTAGGGTTCTAGTTCCAAAGGTTCATTTCCTTCTTTGTTTCTCTTCCTTGCATTTCAAGACCGCGTAAAAAGTTTCCACCCATTAGGCCATGCAATGCACATTTAGAATCACCATGCTTATTTCAATTTCATTGAACTCCATCTCTATAGTGTACCTATCAAAGAAACATGACCCATACATGCCAATCATTATGCTTACCTCTTCTAGATTGATGTTATAATTTTACCTTGGACTCCAAATATTTGTACCATGATTTCACGAGTGTGACAACTTGCAAGATGGTTTGGATCAAATTGTCTATGTGCTAGAAGGTGGTTGTAAAAATTATACATTGCCCCAAATCTTTCCACCAACTGCACTAAAAATGTTGGAATGTTTGCACTAAGTGATCTCCACATTTGATACCTCCTACAGTCAATATTAAACCAAAAGATATTTTCCATACCTTGGCTGTAACATTGGATCCTTTTTCTCAAGACCAAAAAATATAATGGTTGGAAACCACCTTATATCAACTGTAAACATCACAACAATGGTAATAAGTTGTAAGCTTTGCCACCATGTGAGTAAAAACTCTTCTTTGGCTGCAAGGAAAATGTGGGATGTGCTAATAATGTTGAGGGTAGTAGATTTACAACTGGGGACCATAATCAAAGTGGCCCTTGGTTTATACCCATTACAACCATTACTTGTTCTTATTAAGTCAAGTTAAATATTCTCAAGAAGAAAGACCCATCTTACACTTGTTCCATTTGGTATCCACCCTAGAAGTGTGACTTAACAAATACCACTACAATTAAGAATCTCATTTCTAGAAGAGGTCATGATTATCACCCATTGATATTTCTTACACCTAACCATGGAAAATTTTCAAGATCCATCTTTAATGCATGGAATCTCTATCCCCTTTCTCTTGGATTCAAACCATCAAAGATCCATGATATAGTATTTTTTTCATATCTTGTGTTCACCCAAAGTGATTACGAATTGCTTTACCTTCATGATGCTAGGAATTTGTAGAGTCCCATCCTTCATGTATCCTCTAAATTTTTTGTAGTTTGATATCCAAAGCACCATACTATACTTAGTCATAAAATCTTGAACATCAAACTGACACCTATTTTTCTTGTCATCATCTAGTATCAAGCACATCAAAGTGACTATCTCTAATTGGCCATCATCCACAATCTTGTCTCTAGTGGTGATACTAGGATCCCATGAGTGATCTATGAACCATTGGGCAACCACAAAAAACTAGAAAGGGATCACTTGTTAAGAGTATGGTTCTTTTCCAAGTTGTTAAGATAAATGAATGCTATCAAATTTGAGGATAGTTCATATCCAATGATATGTAAGAGTGGATAAGCTAATTTACCTAGTGCTTGCAAGATTACTTCTCCAAAATGTTTTCTCTCAAATGCGAATAGAATCTTTTAGCCCTATTTGAAGATGGACTAATAGGAATCTTTCTTACTTAATGCAACTGATGTTTTGTACAATAAGTAAGGACACATGTTTCATTGCTTCTAATAGAGGTCCAAGATTTGATGATTCATGGTTGCATAGGTGCCAAAGTATAGAAGAAAAGAGAGTAAATATGCTATAAGAAAAAAATATTGAGTTGAATGCTTCTTCATCAGAGCTCATTAAATAAGATAATACTAAAGGAGCCAAGGTTCACATAAATTAACAGTGTTAAATAACACCAAGAAGAAATAATGTTGTGCATCTTTTTGCATTGGAAAGAAACTAAAACCTTTTTGAGGTTGCTTAAAAAGAAGAATATAGGAGACTCTTTGTGTGCCTTGCAATGAAAAACAACACTAAGAGAAGAAATTTGGATGATTGAAGACCACAAGAGACAAAAGCCAAACTGTGTAATTTTTTCACATACAAAAGATTGAACCAAATTTTTAGAGAGAAATTTTCTTTGCAGCTACAGAAACTAGTAGTATAAGGATAGACCTATCGGAAACATGCATGTCAAGAATTGCTTCTAAAAGGATGTTGAATCATTGCAAATAAATGAAAAAGTAGAGATGTTATCTCTATTTGTCTATGACAAGATGATCTCTCAAATGTAGCACCACTATTCAGTATTTTTGTTAAAGTAAGAAAGACACACAGTTTCAAGAAAGAATGTAATATTAACAAAAGCATGTTTGTACCTAATTGTATCACTTTGTCCTAACCAAGTAACCAACCATGTGAGAGGATGTACCCATAGGGAAAACCAAGTTATTCATTACTTATCAACACATCTTTTTAAAACTTAGTCATTTTGCATCACTTCAATCCATAGCCTTATGACATTTGATCTTTAATGTACAAGGGCTAGTATAATGCCACAAAACTGTGAAGAAATATGTTGTCTAATATAAAAATTTTGTAGGTAACAATCGAATAAGTTTAGCTCAGTAAGATGGTTCAATCTCTACTAAGACTTGTTGTATAGAAGAATGCAATAAGTTCAAACTTAAACATAAAGAGATGGTCTGATATCTAGAAATCACTCTATGCGAACATAGTTCTAACAAAAGTTGCATTTACAGTATCACCGATAGCTAGTATTGATTCAATAGTAAGTAATTTTGTGAGGAAAATTGTCACAAAAATAACCTCAAGGATAAGTAGGACAACATAAATTAAAATTTAGAACCACCAAATAAATGTAAAACTCATTTCATAGTTCAAAATATCTCTACATAAAGAAACAAATAGGTCTTTAACACTAGGTATTACAACAGTATTCGCATATGAAAATAGCCATTAGATAAAATCACAAAAAAATATATTTATTTAAGAAATAAAAATGGAATTGTTTTCAAATTAATAAACACAACAGAAAATGGTTCGACAGCACACAGATTCTGCAAAAATTGATGAAACCATGGCAAGCTATTATTCTCAACTGTTAGATCATCCTCTTGAACTGATTCAATGAACTTGGCACTCGGTAAAAATTTTTATCATCACCTCAGAACTTGAACTTTTCTTGGAACTTGTACCTTCACTTTTTGTTGCTTAGATCTTACCATAGATCATCACCTTGAATTTTTGTGATCGTAGATCTCTTTAACTAACTCTTCTTCATCCTTAGAATCTTCCAAATCATCATGGTTCTTCATTAAATGTCATTCTAATCCTTTTATTTAATTTATGTTCCTTGCTTGGTGCCCTTCCTTTCACTTCAACCAATTTATTTTTTCTCGGCAACTAATTCTGTGTACTCGGTGTCTAGGCTTCCTTTCTCTTTACTGACAATTACTTTCCTTTTACCAAATGACTTATTCATTCTCAGTAACTAAACTATTTTATTTTCCTTGTCAACTTTCTAACTTGCTCACTTTTCCAATCTCCTTTACCGACTTGATATCATCAAATGTAAAGTAGAAAACAACTATACCATTATTACCTTATTATTGTCTGATCGGTATTAGCTGCTTAATTAAGTTCTTCAACTTCACAACATTTCACTTCCTCTTTTTTCTTAACTTACTCAACTTATATCATAATTTGAATAATATGGAAACTCTTTTTAAACCAGAAATCAATTGCTTGACATCAATGAAAAAATAACAACTGATCTAATCCTTCTACAATCTTGTATACCTTTGATCTTGGTCTTCATCATCACCATCAGTTGGGGTTAACAGTAAGTATCAAGTTGATTTATAAACTCAATGTTGCAAATCTCTGATAATCAAATAGAAAAATTTAATTACTTAGACACGGTTATGGCGGGAGATCAAAAAAAAATTATTAGTTTTGATTAATTAACTGGACAAAGCACAAAGCACCCCAGATCTTGATCTCCAACATAGAAATCTTTTACAAATATGATCCCCAAATCTCAATCCCCAACATAAGTAAATTTTTACAAAGTTGAAATCTCTTCACTTCTACAAATTCTATGCATTTGTTAGTTAACATTTACAATAAAAATATAAACAATAAATATTATCAGCAACAGATTATGGTATAAGGGAGAAAATGCAGACAAAGAGTGCACTTTAATTGTTTTATGAAAATGATACTAAAGAATTAAAAAAAACTAATAAAACAAACCTGCAATTCTTAACAGCACTAAAAAGGACATATCTTTTCATTTCCAACACTAAAATTTACAATAACCAAAAACTTCCATTTTAACTCAGCATTGATGTATAGGACAAAGTCAAGTTACTTGAATAAACCTAATTCTACCTGGTTTTGGATTTGATCATTTGAAATTTTTCCATAATGCTCTGGATCATCAGCAATGTTTAACCTTATACCTCATTGAAAGCATAATTTAATAATTTACAATAAACAAACATTGTTGAAGATTTCTTTAAAGATGAAGACAAATGATAAAAACAAGGAGGCAAAGAGCCATGTTCAATGATAGTTGGGTTTAATAGAAATAATCGTCCAATGGACAAAAAAGAACCATTTTTTTGAAAGGAAAAAGGGGCTTTTGGTTTTTCTTTTCAGCCGGCTGCAGGGTCAGATAGGAGTGAATTGGGAAACGAATAAAAATAATATAGCAAGAAGGTTTGGTGGGGGAAAATAGGGAAAAGAGGAAAAAAATAGTCTACCAAAGAAAATAGTTTGAAGAATCATAAAAAATATAAAAATATCCTACTAAACGGATTCAATAATAATTTTTATGACTTGCTTATGGCTAAGATATGTAAATATATTTCACATCAGTAAAGGGATATGATAGACATGATAATAAATTGTGGGAGAGTCCTGGCATGAATCACAAAATGTGGACTATAATATGGTTTCTATTACACAAAAATAGATACCACATATGTTACACCTAATGCAGAATTGGGTAGAACCCCTTGTAACCAAAAATATCATTGGCTTTGATTGAGTGGATCTGTCACCCCAAAAAATAGAAAGACAAAATCTATTTTCACTCTGTTCCCAAATCTCGTGTGGCCTCCCTCCTCCCTTGCTAGAGAGTTCATTTATATTGAAACTGCTTGATTGAGATTTTAGGTGAAAACAAATAACAAAAGAGAAACGATTTTCATTGAATTTGTTTGAATGAGATTTTAGGTTTTAAAAACAACAAAAACACAATAAGTACATTGGATTTGCATAATATGTAATCAAGATCAATAACACATAATAACAATACTAAATTAATTTGCAATGCCTGATGCATGCCCAAATATAAAATTGTCACACAAAACCAGTAGGAACTCTTATCAGAGCTTTTTTATATAAGGGTAGATCTCAAATAATAAATAAGTCTCCATTGGCTCTATCTAAATGGAATTTTGAGCTAAAAAAATAAAAACATCTTCTCTTAAGTAGGTTTTCAAAAAAAAAAGAAAAAAACCAAAAAATTCACATTTGTTCAGTGCCCTTACCTCTTGTGGGTAATCTCAGTGCTTGTTCCTAAAAGCACTAGAGGCAAACCCCATTCCAAGATGACTATCTTACAAATTCTTCCTCTGAGGATCAAATAGAATCTCATGCACTTCTTGCACTTCAATAAATCTTCAAGTATACTCTCCAACATGCGCAGGAGGCCACACATCAGGATGATAGATTGTAACCAACTTCCTATAGGCCTGCTTGGTATCATCTAATGATACATCATCTAAGATACCAAGAAAATCATAAAAGATTTGAGATGGGTGTTGCTCCACAAATCCCAACATTGCTCTAGCAGACATTCTTAAGGGAGACCTGATAGAACACAATAATGGGTATTTCATATGACCTAAATTGAGGCCACTAGAGGACCTATGCTAAGTTTTTCATTGTGATAGGCATGTGGGTACTAACTCAGGGCACATTAGGCCTCTTGGAGATATGATAGTAGTGACTTCCATGGATTTTTGAATTGAATTGGGTACTCTAATCCAATTCAAATGTGAATTTATTTATTTTTCTTTCAGTCAATGAACATAAGAGAGACTGCTTACTAGAAATTTTGTAGAATTCAAGATTTCACCTTCACCATTGTGGGCTCCTTGGCCTCCTGTGAGGAAAGTGTTGAAACTGCCATTCAGCATAAGGATAAAAAGTGGTTAGAAGAAAAATAATACAACATTTTCAATGAGTTGGAAAACAATCTCTAGAATGGCCTGAGCAACATTTAGGTTTCACCGGCTGAAAAATACATTGACTAGAAGATCAAACCCTTGCAAAAGTTAGTACAGGAAGAGAGTGAGAAAAAAATAAAAAGAAAAGAAACCCTAACTACCTCTGCATCATCCATGCAAGGAGTGTTGGTGAAAATGGTGTAGAATCATGTTACATTTTCTATCATTGATGTTTTTTCACCTACGTGTGGATCTAAAAGGCTCGACAGTAAATTTTTTTATTGCATGTATAATGTGGATATTCCTATCAAACTTACCTACCAATGCTTAAGGTTTTCTTGCCACCTATTTCTAATGCCTTTCGTGCTTGCAATCAATTGAAGTAGTTTTGTTGTCTATCAAGGGCCTACATGTTTCTTGCCACCTATTCTATAACTGCTCTTTGCAGATTCTTTTCTCCATCTATGTTCTTCATTCTTTTTAAAAAAAAAATGCAAAAGACCAACATGTATCCAATCTCTCATTTACACATAGCTGACATGTGTAACATGCGACTTTCTATAGCATCCACCTTCTACCTGGAACATTTTTTTTTGAACTACTATGAAAAAAAGAAGTGACATTTGGTTTGAATGCACAGTCCTTTTTATCTGCAGCGCGTAACCAATTTCTGAGGATATTGACGCGTTGTGTGTCAGGCTGGTGATATTTTGTGTGTCATCCATTATCTACATCCATTGATGGGCATTTTTCTTCAGTGTGTGTGTGTTCTAGATGAGATGAGTTCACAAGATGATACTGGTGAGAAAAAGACACATATATGGTGAGCTAAATAAAAATGTAAAATAAGATATATGGTGGTTGTGTTTGTTAGGGGTTGGGAGTTTCATTTGATATTGTTAAAATAATAACAAAATATAGAGGGATAGGAAATTGTTTAATGCATTGATCTAGGAATAAGAAGATTTACCATGAATAATCACAAAACTAGGAGCATTCAGCAAAGAGAAAAGCAACAAAGGAGACAATATTTTGAAGGGGGAAAAGCATTAAAAAAAAACCCCATGATATAATGAAAGTGGCAAAAATGCCTAAGAATGAGAGAGAGAGAGAGAGAGTGAGAGCTTAGCTCATACAATAGTGTTCAAGAAGAAGAAGTATCTCATATGGAGAGAAGGAGAGCCATCTCTTTTAATAGAGATGTGGGAAATGAGTTACATTGTAACTCCCATTTTTGTGTATGCCACATTTCACTAGTGTGTGAGACAAGTGTAGGATTCCTCATAAGGAGGAATATCTATTTTCCTTAATAAAGGAATTACAAATATGACATGTCCTCCTACTTGGACTAGAGGATGAAAACAAAAGGATACCTTGGTTTATCCTTTAAATACATATATATACCAAGGAAAGATTAAATTCTAACATCCCCCTTTAATCTTTACTTGGGATAATTACATCAATAGGTATCAAACCCAAATTTTTACAATGATTTTGAGATCTTTCTTTTGAAAGAGTCTTCACTAGGATGTCTTTGGCTTGATCATCTTGCATGTCTTCAACTTGTGCTTTGGAGCTTGAATGGTACATAGCACTTTGAGAAAACAAAGGTGTATGTTCTTGTTAAGGGGAGCCCAAATATTTAAGAGACCATTGAGATTCTTGATATGCATGTGTACATTTTGAATGTTCATTTCTCATAGAAAATGGAGATGGATCAACACTTGAGCCTGCAATAAGGCAAAAACAACTAGTAGATCTCCCATCATTGGGATCTCCTAGTGCTGAGTCAATAACAATTTGGAAAGAAAAATCATATTGTGAATCATGAGGAAAATAATTAGGAATGCAATCTTTAGTTGCATAAGACAAATCTATAGTGTATTCATCATAATATGAAGCATCAATAGGAGAGTTAATATAAGCATCATTATCATTAACCTCCACAACAATCATAGGATTAGTACTATCATCATGAATTTCATCTTGAGTAATAAACATATCTTGCAAAGTAACATTAAGAAAGTTAGATATAATTTCATCTTCTTGGTCAAACATATCATCAACATGAGAGAAAGGAGGAGTAAACAGATTATTATCATCATCATCATCATCATTGCTAGAAGGAACAAAATCATTAGGACTATCATTACTATCTTTATGTTCATCATTATTCTTTTGAAGAGTATTAGTATTATCCTTAATGTTAGGAGCAGAAATAGAAATATGGTTATCTTTCAAATCAGGAACATAAACTACATCATGTAATTTACCATTTGGAACAAAAACATTACTAGTTCCTTCAACTTGATAGCAATAATTATCAGCTAAAGAAACATGAATATTTATAGAATTAGGTTGCAAAGAATCAAAGACTTTCTTATGGGATGAAACATGTTGAGATGCACCATAATCAAGTGGTTTAGAAGCATTAAAATAGACAGTAAAAGCAAAATGAGATTGATTTCCATTAGATTTTCCATTTGAGTAGTTTTGAGAATTATGTTGATCATCCTTTTGTTTCTTAAAATAGTTATGTATTAAGTGACCATGTTTACCGCAATAGGTGCAATGTGGCCTATTTGAATTATTACTGTTATGATAGTTATTGGAAGGAATAGAATTGTAATGATCATTAAATTATTGGCCTGAGTTATTATTTGAATTATTAGTATTGTTAGATCTTTGATAGTTTTGGTTATTTTGATTAGTGTTAGAAGATCTATTGTTATTGTGACTTTGAGAGACATATGCATGTTCATGAGTTTTAAGTATGCCAAATTGAATTAATTTTGCTTCTTCTTGACATAACATAACTTGAAAGATTACATAAGTTAGTTGAGATGCTAAAGAAGGAATAGCTATCTGAGAGTAAATATTTGTAATAAACTGTTGGAACTGTCTAGGCAAACATTTATGAATAATTATGTGGATTATCCTTAAATCAGAGAGAGGAAATTGTAAACCAGTTAGTAAAACTTTAATTAAGTCAAACTTGAGCAAGAAATCATCAACAGAGTTGAAGTCGATATACCTGAGGTCTTCAAGCTGGTCTTGAAGCTGGATTTTGCGATTCTCGTCTGCACTGTCATGGGTATTTTTTAGGATGTCCCAAGCTTGACGGGCTTCTGTACAAGTATAAATTAAGACATACAATTTGAGACTTAAGGAGATTCTAATTAAACCAAGTGATTCCTCATTTTTAGTCTACCAAGTAGTTTGGTTAGCTTGAGGAGCAGAGGCTGCTGGTTTTGAACTGGCATCAGTTGCAATATCTAAAATATGTCTAAATCTAAAGATGAAGGTCATGTGCATTTTCCATAAATGATAATTTGTACTAGTTAATTTTATTTATGGCATTAGGGTAGTCATGGTTAAATACAAGATTTAAAGTAAATAACACCTAAAAAAAATGAAAAAAACTTAACAGAACCTAGAAAAGAACTTAGATCAAACTATATACACTTGCATGCAACAACAGAAAGCTATAAAAACTTATGCCAAGGAGGTATGCAAGGAAAAAGGAACAACAACTAGAGGTAAAAATAGAAACTAAGAACACAAAGGAGTTAACAGATCTCGGTTAAGCTGTTATTGAGTAACAAATAACACAAGAATCTCTTGCATTCAAAGAGAAAAAAACTAAAGAACCTAATACAAAAAAACAACACAATCCTACAAAATAGATGAGTTAATGAACAAAAATCAGATTAAAAAGAACAAAGATGAACCTGCAAAGAAACGTTAGGAAACTCAAATTGAATCTAACTAAAAAAATTTAATTAATAACTTTGAGCTAAAAAATGAAACACATCATCGACAACACACTACTGTTAATGCCAATAAAAAATTATTTGCCTATAAAAACTTCACGAGCAGATCTATTGCTAAACTAAAATACAATACCGAATGACCAAATCAAAATGAACTAGATTGATCAATGGAAGCATAAACAAACTTCTCCTGATCCTTATTTAAACAAAGGAATAAATTATCTACACATTCAGATAAAGAAGTGCATGAATTTTGAAATATCGAGACAAAAAAGATTTGGAAAGCAAGAAAACTCTATCAAAAACAACTATAAGAATCTCAAAATATCCTTATGAATCTTCAGTGATAAACTCTATCTCCTGCAACATGAGCGAACTAGTAAATAAAGTCTAAAAAAACCGCATGCAAAGATATATATATATAGGTTAGGACGTTAATAAGAAAAAAAATAAGAAAAAGAAAAATAAACTATGAAAAAAAAAAAATAACTATAAACTATTGACAAATACAAGAATTGATCTGGCCAAGGGTCAAGTTGTAGTGATCTTTACCATATAAAACGTTTAGCAGAGCTCCATAAAATGGATGCACATCACCTAGGCAGGGGAAATTATCTACTATAGCGGAAATCTTGTCATGAAAATTATATTGAGTGAAATACACCTTGCGCATGTAAAAATAGTGGAGGCGGGAGATTGCAAAGCCCTTGTGCACCACCATTGGTGTCTGCTGCTGTGTTCTTGAAAAGATTATGTCCACAAAACCCTTCCCCGAGGGCACTACCATGCTTCTAACACCAGCGTGAAGAAGCGGTGGAGGAGTTGATCACAGAGGGGCAGGGTGAGGAGAAGCAGTGGACTATGGAGAGACTATGACAGTGCATGCATGCAGAGAAAGAATCATGAAATCAGAGGTGGAGGAATGAAGGCTATGAGACTAGTAAGGATAAACATGCAAAGTTGAATGAAGAGAGAGATCCACAAACAGAATTTGTGATTGGGTTCAGAACTCAAATTGGAGGCGGGAAATCTACTGGATTTAGCTTGGTTTATGATAGCCTCGAGAGTGCCAAGAAATATGAGCCAAGGTACTGGCTTCAAAGTAAAGGGCTTGCTACTAAGAAGATTCAAGGAGTCAAGAAGACCAAGGCAGGAGATGCAGTAAAGAAGAAGAAGTGAGCTATGAAGAAGCCCATGAAATAGTAGGCTTTCTATCTAGATTACAACAAAAAGCCTACACCGAAATATAGATCAAAGAATATCAATTTAATATACTTTCTACTCTCATACTTGCCAGGGAAAAAAGAAAGAACAACAGAAACGTTAAGAAAAAAATGAATAACAAAAAGACAAAGTAGATAAGAAATCCACTGCAAACGAAAAGAAAACAACTGCTACTAGTGCTATCGAAACGAGAACAAAGAAACAGGTTAGAAAAATCAGAATTTCTTGAAACGATGGAGAAAAAAAAAACTAAAAGATAGCTTGTCCAAAGCAATCCGCAGCGCTCCGCCAAATCCACCACTTCTTCTGCAAGACGAGAGCTAATGAATAGATATAAGAATTCAAAATATCAAAGCACAAAGGTGAAAAAGGAAGAAATAGAGAATAGATGGGGCCGCGAGCAGCAAGCAGAAAAAATGGGCAATTCAAACTCAAAAAAATTATAAGAACATAACAAAAAGAGGTACGGCCAACACAAATTTTTGAAGAATGAGACGAAACTGAAATCAGACTTCTTAAGCACTCTATTCTACAAAACTGAAGAACTCTATTCAACACTTGATCTTGAAGCCACAATATGAACATGCAATTGCTCGCAATAGGAAAAAAAATAGCGCACGCAATGATACTTGGCAAACGCATGCAAAGAAGAATAAAATGCATTCAAAGAATAGCAAAGTCGCTAATTAGAAAGGTATTAATGTCAAAAAGAGCAGTACAAGAATAGCAACTAAAAATGATTTTTTTTAAAATGTAATAATGAGAATATAAAGATAGTAACAATGCAATGATAAAAAAATGTATGAACGGATATATATAAGATTAATAAGAGAGATGTCAAAAATTTTAGAAAGTAAATTAGAATGCATGAACTAAAATTAAAAACTTTTTGCAAAGAGAAAGGGAATATAATAAAGTAATCAAGTTCAATACACTCTAAACAACATCTCTGAATTTGGAGTGCACCAAGATATGGTAGCTCCTTTACCTACACAATCAAAACACGATTAAACCAACCTGCTTTGATACCATGTTAAAATAATAACAAAATATAGAGGGACGGGAAATTGTTTAATGCATTGAGCTAGGAATAAAAAGATTTACCATGAATAATCATAAAACTAGGAGCATTCACCAACGAGCAAAGCAACAAAGGAGACAATATTTTGAAGGGGGAAAAGCATAAAAAAAACCCCCTGTGATATAATGAAAGTGGCAAAAATGCCTAAGAATGAGAGAGAGAGAGATAGAGTGAGAGCTTATCTCATACAATAGTGTTCAAGAAGAAGAAGTATCTCATATGGAGAGAAGGAGAACCATCTCTTTTAATAGAGATGTGGGAAAGGAGTTACAGTGTAACTCCCATTTCTGTGTATGCCACATTTCACTAGTGTGTGAGACAAATGTAGGATTCCTCATAAGGAGGAATATCTATTTTCCTTAATAAAGGAATTACAAATATGACATGTCCTCCCACTTGGACTAGAGGATGAAAACAAAAGGATACCTTGGTTTATCCTTTAAATACATATATATACCAAGGAAAGATTAAATTCTAATAGATATACCGACTAAAAAGTTATGCACCTAGCCCTCTTGCACATTGTGTGTGTCTAAAAAAAATGACAATATCATTTGGTAGGTGTATGTAAAAACACAATGAGTCTGGTGGCATGAAATATAGGAAAGTTTGAGAGCGCAACGAGTGTGGTGGTATGCAGAATACAAAGGCTTGATAGTGCCAATCAATATGCTATCTTTAGATTAGAAGAGATATAATAATATATAGTTCTTGGAGTGTGGGAGAGCCATGTTAGAGTTACACACGGAAATAGTAGAGTGCCAAGGTTCTGAATAAAATGCATCTTCATTGTGTTGAATCAGCTAGATAAGGAAAAGACTGAATGGTGTGCACTGCTGGGCGCATTCTTGAGAAAGAAAAGGAACATAAATAGAATGGGGGTGCTTCAGTTGTGTTCTCATGAGTATTGTTGTGCGTGTTTTGAAGGAACTCATTTTCAACTGGTATATGATATACAGAGGCAGAATTAGGCCAGAAAAGAGTGAATATGACCAGTTCATGGACATACAGCGAATGCCCAAATAGCCACAACTGATACATGATGAATGCTATGTGTTTTTGAGATCTTTTGTATCAACTTCAATTAAGACTTCTATCTAGTTTGCAGCATTTAATTTTTAATAATCTTAGACTAGAATGTTTGTCTTTATGTTTTCTGTGAAGACTTAGAGCTTATTGTGGTTTTATCCTATTCAAATCTCCTACAAAGAAAAGGTTGTTTCCTTTTGAGACAGATTAGAGCCTATTCTGTAACGAGATTGTGAAGAGTTGTAGCTCTTGGATGTAAAGGGTTTTTTCCCATTTGTGATTAGTGGTGTTATGGTTTTTTTACCCATCTTGGGTTTTCCATGAGAGAAATTTTGTGTCTTATCTCCTCTTTATGTGTTTGCATTCTTTGTTTTGTAAATCTCCTCTAGATTCTTAAAATAATGATTCACCCCCTCCCCCTCTCAACATTTTTTGATTTTTCAATTGGTATCAGAACCAGTCACTCTCTTCCCTTTCTTAAAAGCTTGAGAGTTTGATTTGGGAGCCTACCATGAGTGCCTTAGAAGGTCTTGCTATGAATCATGCATCTTTATTTCATGGGAACAACTATGCCTTTTGGAGTGTTCGCATGAAGACGTATATCATGTCTTTAGACTATGGTGTCTATCTCAGTCTTGTTAATGGCTATAATATTCCATCTCAACCTCCTATGGATGCTAATGGTAAAAAGGAATTTGAGAATAATGCCAAGGCTATGAATTCTATTCTGTGTGGTCTAACTGAATTTGAATTTGTAAAAGTCATGCACTGTACTACATCAAAAGATGTTTGGGACAAACTGCATAATGCCTTTAATGGTGATGACAAAGTTAGGAAGTTAAAAGTTCAAAATCACTGCGCTTTCTTTGAAAGTCTTCGTATGAAGGAAGATGAGAATATTGTAGCTTATTTTCTTCATGTTGATGAGGTTGTCAATGCTCTAAAAGGTCTGGGAGAAAACATAGAAGAGAAAATAGTTGTTTAGAAATTCTTTGTTCTCTTCCCATGAGGCTTGATGCTAAAGTTTCAACTGTTAAAGAGATGTCAGACTTGGATACTCTTACAATAGATAAATTGCATGGTATTTTGACTACCTATGAGATGAGGACCACCGTTGAAGGGACTTCCAAAAATGAGTCAGCTTTCAAGGTCTCTAAAATAAATAAAGACAAGGAGAAAAGGCACAGTGAAAGTTCACGAGATGAAGATTCTAATGAGGAAATTGCATACCTTATTAGAAAACTAAAAAAGGGTCTTAACAAAAGAAAAGGTAAACTTGGTTTGAAGTGTTTCAATTGTGATAAACTCGGTCACTTTTCTTCAAAGTGCCCCTTTGATAAAGATGATGAAAGCCAAGATGAAAAAGACTCTAAATCCAAGAAGACTAGAAGATTTGCGAAGAGAAATTGGAAATTTGAGAAGGGCAAAAAGGTGTTGTTTTCAATGGATTGCAGCGATGATTCCTCAAGCAATGAAGGTGATACTCAAATAGATGAAGTTATGTTCATGGTTGTTGATGATTTAAGCTCCAAGGAAAATGATGATGTGGAGGATGTTGAAGTGGACCTTGAACTTGAATTAATTGTAGCATTAACTGAGATTAAAAAGTTGAAAAAGAAGAATCAAAGTCTTGTGGATCTTCTACAAATCAAAACTGTGGAAAAGCTAAAAATTGCAACATCTCTTAAAGAGGCTGAAACGAAACTAGTTGACTCTAAAGTCTTGAATGAGGAGGCTAAGAAAATACGTGAGAATCTTGAAAATCAGATTCAACTAAAAGAGGAAAACATTACCAAGGTTGAAGCTAAAATTGTTACTCCTAGAAACATTGGAAAATATTCTATGCTTTCAAGTGAAGAAGTGTCTTTTAAAAATGACAATGTATCCTTGGATGATGTTCTTAGCTCTGAAAGACCTACCAAAGATAAGAGAGGAGTTGGCATGCAACTTGAACAAAAAATTTCACCACAAGAAAGTGGTCAGTCCGTGTTAAACAAGGTGAACAAACCCTTTTTCAATGGTTATTATTTTTCATGCAATTACTTTGGACATAGAGCTGCAGATTGTAGAGTTGCTCTGATAAATAATTATTTTTAGTTTGAAAGAAATGTCTTTAGGAAGTACAATTTAATTTGTTACAAGTGTAACAAGTTTGGCCATACTTCAAGATTTTGTAGTTCAACTATAGTGCAGATTTTTCTTACAATGTTGAACCACAAGGAAAGACAAAGGTGACTAAAGTTTGGAGAAGAAAAGTTCAAGAAATACTTTTGAAATCTCTTGTTGTTCAAACAACTCTTCTTTCCAGAAGTGAGAAGGATATATGGTATGTTGATAGTGGTTGAGCAAGACATATGATAGGTGACTTAAGCAAGTTTCACACTCTCAAGAAAATGAAAGGTGGAAAAGTCAGATTTGGCGGTAGTCCTTCTGCCAAGGTTGCTGGCATAGGTACTCTCTTGATAAATAATGATGAAACCATTGTTGAGAATCCTCTTTATGGTGAAGGTTTGAAACACAATCTCTTAAGTGTAAGTCAACTATGTGATCAAGGATATGATCTTAGCTTCAACTCAAATTCTTGTATTATCAAAAAGGGAAATGATGTCATAGCTAAGGAAACTAGAGCAACAAACAATCTTTATATTCTTGATGACTCTAATGATGAAACTTTTTGTTTGAGCAAGGTGGAGGATGCTTGGCTTTGGCACAAGCATTTTGGGCATATAAATTTTGATAATCTTATCAAGATCAATAAAAAGGAAGCAATTCGAGACATGCCAAAGATAGAGAAACCAACTGATGTTATTTGCAAGAATTGTCAAGAGGAAAAAAAAACTAGAGCTTCCTTCAAACCAAAAGATCATTTCAAAAGTAGGCCACTTGAGTTAGTTCACACAGATCTTTATGGACCAACTAGGACAATAATTCTTCAAGGTGAAAAATACTTTATGCTTCATATTGATGATTTTTCTCGCATGACTTGGGTTACTTTTTTAAAAGAAAAATTAGAGGCCTTGGATAAATTTAAGATTTTTAAGACCTTGGTTGAAAATGAAATGGATCTAAAAATTAAATGTTTGCATTCTGATAATGGAGGAGAATTCACCTCAAATTAATTTGTCAAGTTTTGTGAGCAACATGGAATTAAAAAACAAGTTTCAACCCCTAGAACACCACAATAAAATGGTGTTGTGGAAAGAAAGAACATAACAGTTCAAGAAATGGCTCATTGCTTGATGAATGAAAGAAAAGTAAAAGACATCTTTTGGAGAGAAGTTGTCCACACTGCAGTCTACATTCATAACAAAACTTTGTTGAGGCCCAAGTTCAACAAGACTCCCTATGAACTTTGGAAAGGTGAACCAACTACTGTCAAATACTTCAAAAATTTTGGAAGTCCATGTTACATTAGAAGAAATGAAGATAATTTGGGTAAATTTGATTCTAGAGCTGATGAGGAAATCTTTCTTGGCTATTCCTCCAAGAGTAAAGCATTCAAATATTACAATAAGAGGCTACATAAATTGGTAGAAAGTGCTAATGTAAAGATGCGTGAGGTTACTAATGAGTTTTGTGAGCATATGGACAACATTAAAGAAGGAAAAACTCAAACCAGCACTTTTGCACCTTCTTCTCCTCCTCATATTCAAGCTATAATAGCTAGCAAAGGTGGTGAAAATGATAAAGAAAAAACTCAATTTTCTCATGAAGATAAAGTCTCTTCCTCAAATGATGTTGAAAACTCACATGTTCATTATGGGTATGACTCTCAAGGTGATCATGATGTTTCTACTTTCAAAACTCTTTCAAAATTTATCCAAAAGAATCACCCAATTGATCAAGTTATAGTTGAAAGGAGAACTAGGCATACTAAGACACATTAAGTATTTTGAGGATGATGTTTTTTCACTCATTTCTATGGTTGAGCCTAAATATTTTGAAGAGGCAGTGGTAAATGAACATTGGGTTGCTGCTATGAAAGAAGAGTTAGAGTAAATTAAGAAAAGCAACACTTGGGAGCTTGTGCCTAGACCCATTGACAAGAATGTAATAGGTACTAAATGGGTGTTCTGCAATAAGGTAAATGAAGAAGGAAATATCATTAGAAACAAGGCCCATTTAGTTTGCAAATGGTATTCTCAAATTGAAGGTGTTTATTTTGGTGAGACCTTTGCAACTATTGCAAGATTAGAGGCAATTAGAATATTTCTAGCTTTTTCTTCCTTTAAAGGTTTTAAAGTCTTTCAAATGGATGGGGTAAGCGCACAAAGATGGGGGACCAAAAAGATGCCACTTTTCTTTTTGGCCCCCCATCCCGCATAGTGTGCACACACTAAAGGGCATGCTCCCTATAGGGCACACGCCCTATGGCTTAGGTTGCCCAAGCCTTAGGCTTGGGAAATCCAAACCAAAGTGCATGCACCCTATAGGGCGCACACACTTTGGAAAGTGTTTTTTAAAGGGCGTATGCCCTATAGGGTGCATGCCCTTTTAAAAAACCCTTATAAAGCTTGTTGCGTAGGTTTGAAAGCTCATTTTGCTTTCTCAAACCCACATTTTTAGCTAAGAAGGGATTCTAAAGCATGCACACCCTATTATATTTGCTTGTGAACTGATTGTTTTTGTTCATCCATCCATCAAATGGCTCCACAACATCATCAAGTTTGATCCAGAAGAAGAGGTAAGTGTTTTTACAGCCCGTGCCTCTTATTTGTTTTAAAATTTCAGTTTTGTTGCAATTTGCCAGGAAGAAATAATCTCCCTCAAGAAAACTCTCCACCAAACCCTCCGTCTCCTCATGAAGAACCAAATGAAAAACCGAATGAAGAAACAAATGAAGAAAATGAACCTCAATTGCCTCCACCAATCGAGAAACCTCCTCTTGGAACACAACAAAATTTGATGAACCAAATTGAAAGAGGGCAAAAAGAATAAGAATCTTTAATTAATAGGTTAAAAGATTCTAGTGGTACAAATCCCGGAAGTGAAAGACTTGCAAAATCATTGGAAGTAATCTTGACCCACGTAAGCGCGGTTAGTGGGAAAATTAATTTATGGCGGGATAAAAGAGAAGAAAAAAAACAATATTATGCAAATAAATTATCTTATGCGGACATAAAAAAGAAAAAAATCACAAAAGATGACATTTGCCAGCTATTTAAAAAACCAGGGGACGCAAATACTCTTAGAACGACAACAAGGAGGTTCCCAATTCATTGGTGCATAAATGAAGACATTAAAAACAATTTTTGGGAGAGATGGTGGATGGTCTTTGATTCGCCTCCTTGTAACAATCATGAGGTTCCTATATATTTCTTGAGGAAACTCTATTTCGAGTTTGTACTCAAGGAGGTGCCAAATTATTTTGACATTCTAGATTCTCAAGGTAGAGGAGGGGGGTCATCATTTGATCGAGCAGGGGCACATCGTGACCCTAACACACCTAGGGCTACTATTGGCAAGCCACAAGTGGATCATGTTAGTATTCCTTCTATTGCGAAGGAACATGTAGAGGCAGACACACTAGGCATGATTAGTGCTCTAACACAAACTCTCATTCAGTGTGCCACTCCTTTAGTTGAGGGTGACTATGGTCAATCCTCGAGGGGGCATATTTTTCAGTCATGTGGATGCTTGTGCACATTTGGTACTGGTGAGAGAGAGGAAGACGATTCTGGAATGATGACTGATAGCTTTCTAAATATGACATTTGGCATTGACACACAGGTAAATATTTCTAAGTTCATTAAATTGTTTTGATCATATTTCATTTATAAAAGAATAACTATTTAATTTAGTATCTATTGTTTATGATGAAAATTCAAGGAAAGAGTGTCAGTGGTAGTGGCGGTGGCAGTGGAAGTGGCAATGATCCTAATGTCCCCTTTTACACATCGTCATCAATTCCATAAGTATGTATCGAATAAAACATTTTAATTAGCATATTTGATTATTATGTAATTATATGAATAATTGTATCCTAACTTATTGTGCATGTGCATTAGATGTGCACTGGTGGACCATCGACATTCACAACAGACAACGAAGGGCATCGTGCAACTTTCCTTGAGGTATCTTTATTTTCATATTAATTTGATTTACTTGATCATATTTAATTAATGAATGAATGACTAAATTACTAGACAAATTATGATCAAAATCCAGAGGCACAATGATTACATTCTTTCACCTAGGTTTGTGAGGTCACCATTGAGTCTACAGGTATACATGTAATAATGCATTATAATTAACATGTCAGTAGTACATTCTTATATGAATGTTTATCTTATAATTTCCCATGTACATGTGCACTAGTTGAATGTTGGAGGTTCGACTTCAACACCGCACACCAGAGGATGCAGTGGAACCTTCATGGAGGTATCATTTACTCATTAGTAGGGTTGTAAAAAATATATGTAATCTTGATAACTGCATAATTTAATTTTTTTGTTTCATTTTCAGCTTTCGACATCAAAGACTCCTCCTGTCTGTGATACTTTGGATCATGGAGTAGCTGCAATAGTAGCTAGTTCTGAAGCACTAATTGAGGTATGAAAGAGATCACTTAACTTTAATTGTTATTTTAATAGTTTATATTAAATTTTATAATGATATCCATGTATGTATTTTAATTATTATTTTGATCATTGTTGTAGGGACTTATGACTCCAGATCGCCAGCATGTGCCTTCAGTGGATGAACTTAGTGACTATTTGCTAGCGGTAACCAATATTCAATTTTATGTCATTGTATAATTCAATTTTGATGTATATTAGTTATTTCTATCTAATTTTTTTTTTATCAGGTCAAGCTACAGAAGAGTCTAGATAGGAGGATGAGTGAGTGCACTTGGAAGACTATGACATCCACTGCATCTCCATCAACGTGATGATTGAAGATAGCTCAGGATTTGTTTTATTCCCCTAGAGGGAAAGGACTAGATTAGGGATATGGATTATATGCCTATATGGAATTAGTGGACATATTTTTTGTATATTATATCAGTGATACGTTGTACTTCCATTTGGCTTTGAGGAAGCCAGTTTTACTTTATTGAATATATTCAATGTATGACATTATTGGACATATATATTTGACTTCATGCCCTACGAATATATATTTTTTATGTTTTAGGTATGCAATTCATGTGTTTGGTGTATTGATGTATACTAATTTATGTTTATGTGGATGTCTTTGCTTTTTGAATTTCCCATGCCTTATAGTTATGCTTCTATGTTTATCGATGTATGTTTAACTTGTTGACTGTGCTACAAATGTCGGTCACTATCCTCAATAACAGTCAATTCCTTAACTATAATAATAACAAAAGTAATGAAATAATGCATAAATGTATAAATATAATATAAGGATCCTTGGGATACCCTAATGTTGGCAAGAGTTCTTTTATTAATAAGATTACTATGGTAGATGTGGATGTGCAACCTTATGATTTTACAAACTAACTTCTAATTGTCCCCTAACTAACTGATTGTTAATGACAAACACTAGAATACATATTTGCACTCATCCTAATGCTCACCTCGGAGTAGTCGGTGTCATTCGAACAACTGTGTATGCCAAAAAAGGTTGTCAGTAGCATTTATCCAACCATTCAAAGTTGTTGGAACAAATAGTTTGATGCTACGACCGATGGTTGGAAAGATACGCAATGTTGGCCATTTGAACTGAGGAACACTATGAGTTCTGACATTGACCGAGAATGTGTTTCCAAATATAAATGAACTTGAATCTTTGAAAACTAAGATAGGCTTTTGTAGGCCCTGGCAACACAGTCTCATAGCACCTAATGGATCCATGCTACCTCGCATGAGCTCTGAGATATGACCCCACAAAGATCACTGATTTCATGCTTAAGAGACCTTGAGGGACACTTCGACCCAAAGTCATCGGCGGGGTTAGAACTACTATGCATGTCGAATGAGATTGCCCCTAGCATTTACTCGGTCATTCAGAGCTGTTGGAATAGATGGTTTGATGCTGCAACCGACAGTTGGAAAGATATGCAATGTTGGCCATTTGAACTGAGGAACACTATGAGTTCTGACATCGACCGAGAATGTGTTTCCAAATATTAAAAAACTTGAATCGCAAAAAATTGAGTGATGCTTTTGTAGGCCTTGGCAACACGGTCTCATAGCACCTGATGAATCAATTCTACCTCACACGAGCTCTGAGATATGACCCCGCAAAGATCATTGATTTCATGCTTAAGAGACCTTGAGGGACACTTCGGCCTAGAGTCATCAATAGGGTTTGAATGACTGTGTGTGCCAAAAAAGGTTATCACTAGTGTTTACCCAACCATTTGGAGCTGTTGGAACTGACAGTTTGATGCTACGACTGACGGTTTGAAAGATACACAATGTTGGCCATTTGAACTGAGGAACACTTTGAGTTGTGACATCGACTGAGAATGTGTTTCTAAATATAAATGAACTTGAATCTCTGAAAACCAAGAAAGGCTTTTGTAGGCCCCAATAACATGGTCCCATAGCACCTCACGGATTGATTCTACCTTGCACGAGCTTCGAGATATGACCCCACAAAGATTATTGATTTCATGCATTTGGGACCTTGAAGGACACTTCAGTCTAGAGTTTTCGACGGGGTTTGAACTACTTTGTGTGCCGAACGAGGTTTCCCCTAGCATTTACCTGACCATTCAGAGCTATTGGAACTGACGGTTTGATACTACGACCGACGGTTTGAAAGATACACGACGTTGGTTATTTGAACTAAGGAGCACTTTGAGTTCTAACATCGCCCGAGAATGTGTTTCTGAATTTAAACGAACTTGAATCTCTAAAAACCAAGACATGCTTTTTTAGGCCCTGGAAACATGGTCCTGTAGCACCTAATGGATCGATTCTACCTCGCACGAGCTCTGAGATATGACCCCGCAAAGATCGCCGATTTCATGCTTAAGAGACCTTAAGGGACACTTCAGCCCGAATTCATTGGCGGGGTTCAAATGACTGTGTGTGCCAAAAGAGGTTGCCACTAGTGTTTACCTGACCATTTGGAGGTATTGAAATTGACAGTTCAATGCTACGACCGATGGTTTGAAAGATACACAATGTTGGCCATTTGAACTGAGGAACACTTTGAGTTCTGACATCGACTGAGAATGTGTTGCTAAATTTAAACAAAGTTGAATCTCTGAACACCAAGATATCTTTTTGTAGGCCCTGACAACATGGTCCCGTAGCACCTGATGGATCGATTCTACCTCACACGAGCTCTAAGTTATGACCCTATAAAGATCGTTGATTTCATGCTTAAGAGACCTTGAGGGACACTTCGGCCCAGAGTCATCGGCGGGGTTCAAATGATTATGTGTGCTGAACAAGGTTGCCACTAGCATTTACCTGACCATTTAGAGCTATTGGAACTGATGGTTTGATGCTACGACCGACGGTTTGAAAGATACACAACATTGGCCGTTTGAACTGAGGAACACTTTGAGTTTTGACACTGACCGAGAATGTGTTGCTGAATTTAAATGAAGTTGAATCTCTGAAAACCAAGACAAGATTTTGTAGGCCCCAACAACATGGTCCCATAGTACCTAACGGATTGATTCTATCTCACATGAGCTCTGAGATATGAACCCATAAAGATCATTGATTTTATGATTAAGGGACCTTAAGGGACACTTCGGCCCAGAGTTGTCGGTGGGGATCGAATGATTATGGGTGGTGAACGAGGTGGCCACTAGGGTTTACTCGACCATCCAAGGTTATTGGAATAGATTGTTCGATGCTATGACCGATGGTTGGAAAGATATGCAATGTTGGCCATTTGAACTGAGGAACACTTTGAGTTTTGACATTGACCGAGAATGTGTTGCCAAATTTAAATGAAGTTGAATCTCTAAAAACTAAGATAGGCTTTTGTAGGCCTTGGCAACACAGTCCCATAGCAACTAATGGATCGATTCTACCTCACACAAGCTCTAAGATATGACCCCGCAAAGATCATTGATTTCATGCTTAAGGACCTTGAGGGACACTTCGGCCTAGAGTTGTCAGCGGGGATCGAATGACTATGCATGGTGAATGAGGTTGCCACTAGCATTTACCCAGCCATTCGGAGCTGTTGGAATAGATAGATTGATGCTACGATTGATGGTTGGAAAGATACACAATGTTGGCCATTTGAACTGAGGAACACTTTAAGTTCTAACACCGACCGAGAATGTGTTGTTGAATTTAAATGAAGTTGAATCTCCAAAAATTGAGACAAGCTTTTGTAGGCCCCAGCAACATGGTCCCATAGCAACTGACGAATCCATGTTACCTCACACGAGCTCCGAGATACAACCCTACAAAGATCACTAATTTCATGCTTAAGGGACCTTGAGGGACACTTCAACACGAAGTCATCGGCGGTGATCGAATGACTGTGCATAACGAATGAGGTTGCCACTAGCATTTACCTAGCCATTTGGAGCTGTTGGAATAGATGGTTTGATGCTACGATCAATGATTGGAAAGATACGCAATGTTGGTCGTTTGAGCTAAGGAACACTATGAGTTCTTACATCGACCGAGAATGTGTTGCCAATTTTAAACGAAGTTGAATCTCCAAAAACTCAGATAGGCTTTTGTAGGCCCTAGCAACACAGTCTTGTTGCAACTAATGGATCCATGCTACCTCACACGAGCTCTAAGATACAACCCCACAAAGATCATTGATTTCATGCTTAAGAGACCTTGAGGGACACTTTAGCATGGAGTCATTAGCGGCAGTTGAACAACTATGCGTGGTGAATGAGGTTGCCACTAGTGTTTACACAGCCATTCAGAGCTATTGGAATAGATAGATCGATGCTACAATCGATGGTTGGAAAGATACACAACGTTGGCTATTTGAACTAAGGAACACTTTAAGTTCTGACATTGACCGAGAATGTGTTGCCAATTTTAAACAAAGTTGAATCTCCAAAAATTGAGATAGACTTTTTTAGGCCCCAACAACACAGTCCCGTACCAACTGATGGATCCATGCTACCTCACATGAGCTCTAAGATACGACCCCGTAAAGATCATTGATTTCATGCTTAAGGGATCTTGAGGGACACTTCAGTAAGGAGTCATTGGCAATGATCAAATGACTGTGCATGGTGAACGAGGTTTCCTTTAGCATTTACCCGGCCATTTGGAGCTATTGGAATAGATGGTTTGATGCTACGATCGACAGTTGGAAAGATACGCAACGTTAGTCATTTGACCTGAGGAACACTGTGAGTTCTGACATCGACTGAGAATATGTTGCCGATTTTAAATGAACTTGAATCTCCAAAAATTGAGACAAGCTTTTGTAGGCCCCGACAACATGATCCCATAGAAACTAATGGATCCATGCTACCTCGCATGAGCTCCGAGATACAACCCAGCAAAGATCACTGATTTCATGCTTAAGGGACCTTGAGGGACAATTTAACATGGAGTTGGGGGCAGTGATTGAATGACTGTAGGTGGGGAACAAGGTTGCCACTAGCGTTTACCCAGCCATTTGGAGCTATTGGAATAGATAGATCGATGCTACGACCGACGGTTGGAAAGATACGCAACATTGGCCATTTGAACTAAGGAACACTTTAAGTTCTGACATTGACCAAGAATGTGTTGCTGATTTTAAATGAAGTCGAATCTCTAAAAATTGAGATAGGCTTTTGTAGACCCTAGAAACATGGTCCCATACCAATTGATGGATCCATACTACCTCGCACAAGCTCTGAGATATGACCCCACAAAGATCATTGATTTCATGCTTAAGGGACCTTGAGGGACACTTCAGCACAGAGTCGTCAACGGTGATCAAACGACTGTGTAGGGTGAATGAGGTTTCCACTAGTGTTTACCCAGCCATTCAGAGCTATTGGAATAGATGGTTCAATGCTATGATTGACGGTTGGAAAGATACGCAACATTGGCCATTTGAGTTGAGGAACACTATGAGTTCTAACATCGACCAAGAATGTGTTGCCAATTTTAAATGAACTTGAATCTCCAAAAACTGAGATAGGCTTTTGTATGCCATGGCAACATGATCTCATAGAAACTAACGGATCCATGCTACCTTGCATGAGCTCTGAGATACGACCCCGCAAAGATCACTTATTTCATGCTTAAGGGACCTTGAGGGACACTTCAGCATGGAGTCATTAGTGGTGATCGAACAACTGTACGTGGAAAATGAGGTTGCCACTAGTGTTTACCCAGCCATTTGGAGTTTTTGGAACAGACAGATCGATACTACGACCGACGGTTGGAAAGATAGGCAATGTTGGCCTTTTGAACTGACATCGACCAAGAATGTGTTGCCGATTTTAAACAAAGTTGAATCTTTGAAAATAGAGACAAGCTTTTGTAGGCCCCAACAACATGGTCCCATACCAACTGACAGAACCATGCTACCTCGCACGAGCTCCAAGATATGACCTCGCAAAGATCACTGATTTCATGCTTAAGGGACCTTGAGGGACACTTCAGCACGGAATCATTGGCGGGGATCAAACGACTATGCATGGTGAAGGAGGTTTCCACTAGTGTTTACTTGGCCATTTGAAGTTGATGGAACAGACGGTTCGATGCTACGATTGACGGTTGGAAAGATATGCAATGTTGGCCGTTTGAGATGAAGAACACTGTGAGTTCTGATATTGACCGAGAATGTATTGCTGATTTTAAACAAAGTTGAATCTCTAAAAACTAAGATAGGCTTTTGTAGGCCCTAGCAACATAGTCATATAGTAACTAATAGATTCATGCTACCTCACACGAGCTCTAAGATATGACCCCTCAAAGATTGTTGATTTCATGCTTAAGGGACCTTGAGGGACACTTCAGCATGGAGTCCTTGGTGGCAATTGAATGACTGTGCATGGTGAATGAGGTTGCCACTAGCATTTACCCAGCCATTTGGAGCTGTTGGAATAGATAGATAGATGCTATGACCAACGGTTGGAAAGATACACAATGTTGGCCATTTGAACTGAGGAACACTTTAAGTTCTAACATCGACTAAGAATGTGTTGCTGATTTGAAACAAAGTTGAATCTCTGAAAAATGAGACAGGCTTTTGTAGGCCCCGACAACATAGTCACATACCAACTAATGGATCCATGCTACCTCACACGAGTTCCAAGATACGACCCTAAAAAGATCATTGATTTCATGCTTAAGGGACCTTGAGGGACACTTCAGCATGGAGTTGTTGGCGGGGATCAAATGACTGTGCGTGCTGAATGAGGTTGTCACTAGCGTTTACCCAACCATTCAGAGCTATTGGAATAGATGGTTCGATGATACGATTGACTATTGGAAAGATATGCAATGTTGGCCGTTTGAGCTTAGGAACACTATGAGTTCTGACATCCACTGAGAATGTGTTGCTGATTTTAAATGAACTTGAATCTCCAAAAATTGAGATAGGCTTTTGTAGGCCCCAACAACACAATCCCGCAGCAACTGATGGATCCATGCTACCTCACATGAGCTCTGAGATATGACCCCACAAAGATCACTAATTTCATGCTTAAGGGACCTTGAGGGACACTTTAGCACAGAGTCGTCGGTGGTGATTGAACGACTGTGCGTGGCATGTACTTGCATGAGGACATTATATATTACAAAAATCTTGCACAAAAGTAGCTAGCAAGCCACTCAAAAAGTAGTAATTGATAGCAAGTGGGATAATGCGGATGCTTTAATAAACCACTATCTTCTTTACTCGAGAAACACCTGGTTCATCTGCTCGACTGGGGCATGTTTGGGAACAGACAGTCTCCATTTAAACTCAAGTCTCTGGAAGTAGTTATATTTTTTAGTGGAGGAGATACACCCATTGGATCTGCAATAACTTCATGCTCACTGGAATTTCCATTTCTCTTCAATTGGGATACTCTTTAGAAAATTGCATCTACCCTTTTACCAATTTGGGAAATTAATGGGTCTATCTGTGGACCTCGAAGGAGTTGGTCACCTAAATGAGAACCTTGAGATGAAGCAGGAACTTCTCTATGAAAGAGATCAGTACCTTGAGAAGCTCTCCACTTGTCAATTGAATTAAAACCTTGGACCATAGATGGCTGCCCTTTGTTGTAAAATGAGGAGTGAGACTGCCTTGCCAAAGGTGGCAATGAACTTACATTTCAAGGATAATACCCAAGTCCCATAAATGCAAGGCCATTGACGAATAGGCATTTCTAATAAAAATATTTGTGGTGCTAGAATGAATTGCATGACCAAATTATTTTCCTGCTAACGAACCAATTTGGGAAATTAATGGGTCTATTTGTGGTCCTCAAAGGAGTTGGTCACCTAAATGAGAACCTTGAGATGAAGCAGGAACTTCTCTATGAAAGAGATCAGTACCTTGAGAAGCTCTCCACTTGTCAGTTGAATTAAAACCTTGGACCATAGATGGCTGCCCTTTGTTGAAAAATGAGGAGTGAGACTGCCTTGCCAAAGGTGGCAATGAACTTACATTTCAAGGATAATGCCCAAGTCCCGTAAATGCAAGGCCATTGACAAATAGGCATTTCTAATAGAAATATTTGTGGTGCTAGAATGAATTGCATGACCAAATTCTTTTCCTGCTGAGAAACCAATTTGGGAAATTAATGGGTCTATTTGTGGACCTCGAAGGAGTTGGTCACCTAAATGAGAACCTTGAGATGAAGCAAGAACTTCTCTACAAAAGAGATCAGTACCTTGAGAAGCTCTCCACTTGTCAGCTGAATTAAAACCTTGGACCATAGATGGCTGCCATTTGTTGTAAAATGAGGAGTGAGACTACCTTGCCAAAGGTGGCAATGAACTTACATTTCAAGGATAATTCCCAAGTCCTGTAAATGCAAGACCATTGATGAATAGGCATTTCTAATAGAAATATTTGTGGTGCTAGAATGAAGTGCATGACCAAATTCTTTTCCTACTAATGAACCAATTTGAGGCCTCATTTCACATTGCTCTATGGATTATTCCATAACACTTGTTACTTCTCTATCTAAATTTTTTGTGTCAATGTACATGTGCACTGAAGAGCTTCTATCACTACTTGAGCTATTAGCAGATGGTGAGTACTCATCATCATCATCTGACATAGGCTCACATGCATATCTTCTTTCCTTTGCTGCTTTCCCCTTCCTAGCTCTTCCTCCTTATCTGTAACTTCTATCATGGGTCCAAGAATCTCTTCCCACTCTTTCCCATTAAATGTGGGCTTTGTCTCTTCATCCCGAGTAATTGGCATACCTTGGATGGCACCAAGATAACCATTTTCTTCTAAAATGTCTTTTTCTCTCACATTAATATCTCTATTAAGAAGATTTTCCATATCTTCCTCTATATATTGAATAGATGTAGCTACAATCTCATGTTCATCAAGAATATTCCTTGCACCATTGAGTAATATATCATACAATTCCTTAATAGTTTCATTCTTAACAGAATTCATAACTAGATTTTCCATAGCCAATTTTCTCCTCAAATGAACATTTTGTAATCAGTTGATATACAATCATAGTTTTCTCTTGGCCAATCCTGTGGGCTCGCAATTGAGCCTGTAGATACACAAAAGGGTTGAAATCTAGATCTGGTGGAAGAGTAGTATTAGCAAGAAGTCATTCACTAACATATCATCTTTATAGCAACTAACTTTGGATTCACTAGAAGCATTAGTTCTCAAAAAACAATTAGTAAAACATACAATATATAATGACTGTGTCGACACTTAGCTGCATCATATAATAAGTTGAAATTAGATAATCATAAAACACTTTGTAAAGTATAGTGTACATATCATATACAGCCACATCAAATGAGTTCAGCATCAAGAAAGAATTTTTTTTTTCAAAGTCTTGTAATTTCTTTGTGGCTGGTAGCCAATTGCTTATTCACTTATTTTTTGCTTCCTCAATTGGTTAAAAGTTGTAGGATATTCTCTAGGAAACTTATCATTTTTTCCTATAGGATGCTAAGGATGGCTAAGTTGAGTACAGCAAAGAGGGAGAGGACTAAATTGAGAGAGTTTGATGAGTTTGAAGGGTGCACAAGGGTCATGAAATTGGTGCAAGGGTACAATAGTACATGTTCTAGCCATTGGAGGGGGGTATTTTATGCATGAATCCATCATAGGATGGTCAAATGATGGTGAATCAACTTTGGTTTAGTTTCTATAGTGCTGGGAGATGAGACATTGGGTGAGCCCTAGTTTCTAGGGGTTTTTGGGTTTTAAAGTAGATGGTATGAAATGAGAGAATGAAGTAAAGGATTCTCCAAAGCTGAGAAAAGCAAAGAAAGTGATGTTCACAAGGAAGAGAATAAGAAAAAGGAGAGGAATAGAAGTTACAAAAGGTTAATATGCAAGGTGTTGAAACAAGTGCATCCCTCCAAGGGAATATCTAGTGCTGCCATGGATATCATGGAGAGCTTCATGATTGATATTTTTGATAAGATTACTCCTAAGGCTGCTTCTCTACTGAAATATAACAAGATTGTGACACTTTCCTCCAGAGAAATTGAGATTGATGTCAAGTTTGTTCTACCTGGAGAGCTGGCTAGACATGCTGCTTCTGAAGGAAGTAAGGCTATTACCAAGTTTCCTATTGCTCTTAGTTAGGTTTTTTTGGAAGATTTTAGGTTTTTTGTACATGGTGTTTATGGCAGGCTTGTTTAGAAGTTGGTTTTGGCTTGGGTTTATGTGTGGAAGTTAATGCTGAACTGGGATCTTAGTGTATGTAAAGAATATATGAATTATGCTATGTATGCTATGAAAAATCTCTGAACTATAAGATTTCTATTATAAAGCTTTTTTTATTAATAATGAGAAATATTTTTACAACTCAGCTCAATAGGAGCACCGGAGGAAAGAGCTGAGCAGAGAAAACCTTCTGGTATTGCCCCAAAAACTAGAAGAGAAAGGTTGTCATTAAATGTTACAAACTTCCCATTATACATACAAGGTAATGCATGAGCAATTTACAGTCCACCCAATTTACAATGCTATATAAATTTGACATGTTACGATATTTTGTATCTCCATTTAATCCAATGAACCAATTGGGTCTGCCCTACCCTTGATTGTCTCAAGTATTGCCTCGTGGTCTAACTCACGAACCTTCCAAAGAGTTTTATTTTATGGTCTTCCTCCATATCTAATTAAGTGGACATTTGATGTAACGAAGAGGTTTGAATAATGAAGAATCTTTCTGTGTGTCTCCCAATCCTTGAACAACCACAACCTAGGGTTCTTCATAGCATACCGTCTAAGCCATGTACTAGTTACAACCACTACTCCTATAGGGTATTCTAATTCTTCACCATCGATAACCGAGTGATCCAATTTCATTTTTGCCTCAACACAATGACACAAATAATAATTTGTCCTTTCTTCATTGTCTTCAAGTGCAATAACAACAAAAACATGGCCTATAATGATATAAACATAATGAGGACATTAGTTTACTGAATATTTATGATAAAGTACTAAATTTGAGATTATTTGTATGTGGAAAATACAAACCTGGTTGTACTAGATTAGATAAGCGATCAAAGTCAATGGATGATTCCATTTTTGTCATTTATAGTGATTCATGGGGATGATAGGAGGCAAGTGGACTCAAAATATGTGTATACCATTCATCAACCCATTCATTTGACTCACACCCATCCCAATCTTCATCTACACATGATGAACAAAAGCATGCCATATGTCGTGTGTGGATACTCCATGAACCTGCATTACAACTTCTAAAAGAGTGTAGCTCCCTCGATCCTGTCAATGTACAACAATCCTCATATGGCACAATGTTAGTTTCATCCATCAACCAAAAAAATCTATGAACTGTAGACTCACCTTCATTACCTAGACCCATTGTAGCGTTACACCACTGGACAATACATCTTGCATTTGACAATGTTGCTTTCTCTTTGTACTTTAATTCTTCACGTGCTAAGGCTCTTTTAATACATGCACATGTGCCATCATGCTCTCCCTTTCCATGACTAGCCTCTATGAAATTCTCCATATATTGAATTCCAATAATCTTATGCATCTTGCACAACTAATAAAACATTTGAGAATTCTTGAATTGGGATGCACAATTATCTGACCAAGTGATATGTCGATGATATTTTATGCCCCTGTTTGCCAAATGACCATAAAATAGTTGAAAGAAATCATGTACAAACTCTGTAGAATGTGAGCGATCATCACTGATATAAAAATGATACTCCCTCAATATCTTCTTGTTCTCCTTTGTATTGTCTAGTGCATGCATGAATGCTATATGAACAAATATAGCAACCTGTTGAGAGCTGTAATACTTTGCTTGCATCTCATTTTGTGGTTGTAGTGTGTAGTTCTCTACAAAGTCCACAATTGAAACAATGGTATCAAGTGGGAATGTGTCCTTGCACAATTGGAATTGCATATCCAACCATTGCACTCTATGTGTATGCCTTGCATACTCATAAATAAATTTTTTACAAAAAATGTCCATGAACTGATACACTAGAATTTTTTCAATTACTAAATCACATCTTTTAGCCTCTTTTCCATCTTTAAGATTGTATGTCATGGTCTTATATTTTCCAAATTCCACTATTTCGTTACCGATTGTATGCGTACTCTCCATATGTTGACAAATTGGAAAACGTCGCAAACCTCCACAATCTATGCATGTACCATTCAAGCATGAGAGCTTGTAAAATTGTTGACCATCTTCTCTTTCACATAAAATGGTAGATATTATTCCCTTGAAGATCTAGGTGGGACATTTATGTTACAATCCTGCAAAACATTGTTAGTGTGAAAACCTACATATATATTCCTATAAACTTCAAAATGGTTAGAAAGTTCAATATGTACCCTACAACAACAATTTGTGTGTGTGTGATTTATCTTGACATAAAAAGGTTTACACATTTCAAAATATCTCTGACTAATTTTAATTTGAGGATACGTATGCATAAATTTTGCAAAGAATTGTGTCTGAGTTAAATCCAAAAAATATTTTGGATGTGGAACACGAATTTGACTACCAATCCTCCTTCTTCCAACATCTCTTTGATTAGGAGATACCCATGTATTATTCTTCCAAAATTATTCAATCAAGGATTTCAAAGCTTCAACAATTGCTTTATCTTTTCATGGTAGTCTACCAGAAAATTCTCATAACTCATTGTTATTTGGATCTTCCACTCTTTGACACCTTCCCAGGGCTCTCATTAGAGACTGTCTGCTTATTTCTAATGTTTTTCTTATCTTTCTAATGAGTCAAGATTTCTTCATTTGAGTGCTTACTATTATTGATGTAGGTACATGTCATGTGACATTACTATCTTTCATGTGTGATGTAAAGCCCACACTCTCATATGCAGTCATTAGATTCTTTACAATAGATTTTTCACTTGACTCGTCCATCATTCTTAGCCCAAGAATCTTCATGATGGGCCTAAATTTTAGATTTCTCATCATTTCAACAAATAGTTGACATCTTCCTGTTAAGTTTAAATTCTCAAAAAATGATCTCCAAATACAATTAACATTTCTTTGACAAGTACACTTGGGAATCTTGTCATGCATTGCTTGCAAAATGTTAGTATCAATATCAATCAAATATTTTGGCTTTCTATATTTAATAATTCTAGGAGCATCAAAAACATTATGTGTGAATTGCGTACCATCTTGAGTGCCTTCAACATGAGACAATGTTGTGCCTACACCTTGGGATGTAGATAATGGTGTGCCTTCAACATGAGACGATGTTGTGCTTACACTTTGGGATGTAGATAATGGTGTGCCTTCAACATGATAGAAGAGTGTGCCCACACCTTTGAAAATAGAAAATGGTGTGCCTTCAACATGATACATTGGTGTGCCTTGAACATTGGATGATGATGTCTCTTGAACTTGGGAACTCGTAGATGATGTCCCTGCATCTTCATAATTCAATTGTCTCATTACACGCAAGTTTCTCATTCGTTGTCTTTTTTATTTCAATTCCAATTCTCTCTTACTTTGTATTGATGTTTCATGTTCCTCATCAAAAGAAAAATCTTCTTCTATTGTATCTAATTTTTTTTGTTCATGAAGTTGTCTCATTCTTTCCCTTTTCTTCTCTTTATCTCTTTCATGCTCTTCCGGTGTTAAATTCTTTGCTCATTTCATTGGCATGATGATTATTTCTACATATGAATTGATTGCAATTTTAAAAATATAATATAAATCTAAAACAATAAGTCAAATTATAATATAAACCTCTTACAATATGACAAATTATAATATAAATTTATTACACTTATATCAAATTATGTATTCAAGAACAAGTCTATATCATACCAATTATAAACCAAAACACTCTTTATTCACATTTGACATGTAAAAAAATAAAAAATTTCCCTCAATCAATAAATTTATCCTTAATAAATGACTTTCACAATGGTGCAAAGTGAAAACTTGTCCCTATGGTGCAAAATGATGTTGATTTGTCACTATCAACACCATGAAAAGTGAAAACTTGTCGGAGAAAATGCAGAATTCAAACAGCATAAGAAAAAGTGGGCCTCTTTCACGAGATCCTTGGCAAATAAGATCATTTCTTCTAGTTTTACATAGTGCGAGCGTGCTATAGGGTGTACGCCCTATGCAAAACAAAAAAAATGTTATGCATAGTCTTAAATAGGGCATGCACCCTATAGCGTGCATGCCCTATAGGGCATACACCCTATGTAAAATAAGAAAAAGGGAGAATAGAGAGAGAGAGAGAGAGAGTATAGGAGAGAAGGGTAAGGAGAGAGAGAATGGGAGAGGGAGAGAGAGAGAGAATGGAGAGAGTAGGAGAGAGAGAGAAGGAGAAGGAGAGAAAAGGGGGAGAGAGAGAGAGAGAGAGAGAGGGTGATAAGAGGGAGGAGAGAAGGAAGAGAGAGAGAGATATAGAAGGTTAGAGTGAGAAGGTGAGAGAGAGAGTGATAAGGGGGAGAGAGGGAGACAAAGAGAGTGATAAGGGGGGAGAGAGAGAGAGAGAGAGAGAGAGAGAGAGAGAGAGAGAGAGAGTATGGGGAGGGAGAGAGACAAAGCTCTCTCTCTCTCTCTCTCTCTCTCTCTCTCTCTCTCTCTCCCTCTCTCCCTCTATCTCTCTCTCTTCCTCTCACTTTGACTATTTCTCATCACTATATAAATCTATATCTTACATAGGGTGTGCGCCCTATAGGGCATGCACACTATGTAAATTTACATAGTTCGCACGCCCTATAGGGCATGCGCACTTTGTAAAAGATTTGAATTTACCAATCCTAAGGCTTGGATTTTCCTTGGAGATCCAACCCAAAGGCTTGGACAATTGAAATAGGCCTGAGATGTGTTTTCCAGCAGACATACAAAAAAATGACATCTTTTTTTGTGTGCTACTCATCAGGTTTACTCGTGGCTTAAGAATGTAAAAATCAGACAACGTGATATTGCAGATCTCTCTGTTAGCTATCTAAGCATATAATTTATTTTGAATTCTGATTATGTTAAGTTTTTCAACTCTAATTTCTTTTGTGTGTATGTCCATTTTTTGTAAAAAACCAACATGCAGTATTTTGGGCATAGATTTTGGCTCGTTCATCTCATTTTGCAATAAGTTGCATTTTTAGAAACTAGACTCCATTCTACACACTTTAAAAAAAAATTGATTTTCAATTAGTTTTAAATGATTTCTAGGGGGAGCACACAGAAATTTCATGTTTTCAAGATGTGTGCACTTTGTAAATTCATCAAAAAATTACCAAAGAAAATCAGAATAAACTACGTGGTGTTAGCTAACTTTTCACTAGAGTGATTAAAAAAATTCAAAAAAAAAGTGAACATTTTAGGGGGAGCACACCAGACACTATGTTATGTTTTTGGACAAAAAATAGGACCACTTTTTGTGCTCCCCCTTTTTGAGAGCCTTAATCTACACCATTTTCAAAATAAGTTAGTAGTTTAGGAACTAGATTCAGAGTATTACAACTCTTATTTTTGTCGCATCTTAAAATTTTGAGTTTAACTATCTTCAATTTCTTGTTGAAATTCAGAGTTTTCTGATTTTGGGAAAAAAGTGGCATCTTATACCCCCTTTTTGGTACCACATCTTTGTGCACTTACCCGATGTCAAATCTACCTTTCTTAATGGGGATTTAATTGAAGAAATTCATGTTGAACAAATGGAAGGCCTTATTACTAACAATTTAGATTATGTTTGCAAGCTGAAAAAGGCTCTTTATGGACTCAAACAAGCTCCTAGAGCTTGGTATAATAGGCTGGATAATTATTTGCAGCAGCAATACTTCAAAAAGGGATATGTTGACAGCAATTTATATGTCAAGGAGGAAGGTAAGAAAATTGTCATTGTTGTGGTTTATGTTGATGATCAGCTTTTTGGTAGTGACAATGTCAAAATGACCAAGAAATTTGTTGATTGCATGAAAGATGAATTTGAAATGTCTATGATGGATGAATTAACTTATTTTCTTGGGCTACAAATTAGTCAATCTTCTGAAGGTGTTTTCATTTCCCAAGCTAAGTATGTTAGAGAATTGCTTAAAAGATTCAAAATGGAAGATTGCAATCCGATTAGCACTCCTATGGAATGCGGATGTAAACTAAGTAAGGATGACATATCTCCTTCGGTAGATCAAACTTTCTACAGATCCATGATGGGAATTTTGTTGTTTGTTACAACCACTAGACCATATATTATGCAGGTTGTTGGTTATGTTGCTAGATTTCAAGCGTCACCCAAGCAAACACATGTTCAAGCTATTAAAAGAATTTTTAAGTGTCTGAAAGCCACTGTTAAATTTGGTCTTTGGTTTCCAAAGATTTCTGATTTATCTCTTACAGCCTATATAGATGCAGATTGGGATGGCTCTGTGGATGATAAGAAAACCACCAGTGGTGTGCTTTCTTCTTAGGTGGTTGTTTGGTCTCATGGCTCAATAAGAAACAATCTTTCACATCACTATCTACTGCTAAAGTTGAATACATTGCAGCAGTTTCATGTTGCACTCAAGTAATTTGGATGAAGAACACTTGATGTGATTACAAACTTGAGTTTAATGATCTTATAAGCATTTTATATGACAACATGAGTGCAATTGATATTTCTAGAAATCCAGTAATGCACTCTCAAACCAAATATATTCCAATTAAGTTTCATTATCTCAAAGAACAAGTTGCTAACAATATGGTTAATCTAAACTATGTGTGTTCAAAGGAACAAGTTACTGATGTTTTTACTAAACCGTTACCCTGAGATCGCTTTGAATATCTTCGAAGAAAGCTTGGTGTTCTACTACCTCACTAAAATTATATTTTCAACAGGTGTGCTTCTTTGTTATATCTTTTGGGCTGTGTTTGTATTTCAGTTTCATGGTCATTGATGTCAAAGGGGGAGTAGATCTTCAAGGGGAGTTGTTTCAGTTGCTTCAATTTTTCAATTAGTTTAATCCTTCAAGTGGAGTTGGTTTAGATTTGTAATTTGTTCTTCTATGTGTTTGTTGATATTTCCATCAAGACAAAAAGGGGGAGATTGTTACATTTTCTGTCATTGATGTTTTTCACCTGCATGTGGATCTAACATGCTCAACAGTAAATGTTTTTGTGGCATGTATAGTGTGGATATTCATGTCAAACTTACCTTCCAATGCTTAAGGTTGTCTTACCACCTATCTATAATGTCTTCCCTGCTTGTAGTCAATACAAGTAGTTTTGTTTTATGTCGAGGGCCTACATTTTTCTTGCCACTTGTTCTGTAACTGCTCTTTGCAAATTCTTGTCTCCATCTATGCTCTTCATTCTCTTTTTAAAAATGTTGGCATTAAGGGATGGTAACTGGTAAGTTTTCTACCGGTACATGGCAATTAAGTATTATCATTGATTGGAAAAAGAGGAAAGAGGAAAGAGGTGATGACATTTCAATTTGGGGGCACCAATGTTGCATCTATGAAGGGACAGGCACAACTGATAACAACAAGTGTGAGGAGTGGTCTGGCAATCAGTGACAATTTGCAAGAAAGAACATACTATATCCGATCATCAGAGCATGGGTAACCAACAAAGGAGATGCAACCAGTAATCAACAATGTAGCCGAGGAAAGGATGCAACTGGTATAGACAGAGGAAGGAAATGTGACAGGTCAAGGCTCTTAACTGTGCACAACATAAGCATCTTTTACCAATCGAATAAAGACTTCATCATGATAAGATGAACCACAGAAGTCATAGTCAACTATTTGTTATCTAACTCCTTGACCGGGATTTACTGCACTAAATCCGGTAGACTTTGAGTTACCAATACGATCGGTACAAAGCATGATTGAAGGTTTTAATGCTGGATTTTATGGCTTTAAAATGTGGAGTTATCTCTTACGAAGGAAAGCTTTTTGACATGCATCTGTTGCTTTCTTTCATAAAATAGATAAAGTAGAACATGCATCAGATGTTTCATTAGTGAACTAATACTCCACTGGGTGATGGATCCATAGGTGATCCTTAAACATGTCGTGCATGAGAAAAGAAATTAGGGCAAGAAGTCTATATATTCTGATACCTGTCAAGAATATAGTTTTCCCTCATTCTTCCAAAGTAAAGAGTGAACCTTTACGCTGACGAAGCTGAGGTGAATAGAAAAGAGAAGAGAGAAGAGTGTGCAAAGAAGCAAAATAGAAAAGGAGAACATACCAGCAATGACCATTGATGTTTCTCAGTTGAGTATAACAGAGATCTTATCAGGCTATGCAAAGCCATTTCTAAAAGGTCAATCCTTCTATTGTTTTCTAACAATTACAATAGCTAAATCCCAGTATTTTGGGTGGACATTAACAGGTCCCTTGTACTAAATCCCTTAACCAGATGACATCTTTTTGGGTGTTCTAAGTCCTCTAACCAGACAGGCACTAACGTCCTTATTGTATCAAGTCCCTTAACCGAATCACATCTAATAGTGTGTTGTAATCCTTTAACAAGGAAGACTCCTAACACGGTGTACTTCAAAAGAGTGTAGAATTTGTGAGGTTTCCTCACACTGTGGTTTTCACCCAATTTAGGTTTCCACGTGATAAATTTGGTGTTTCTTTGTGGTTGATTGCTTGTTGCTATTCTTATGCTAGAATCTATTTTTCTTACAGTTATAGTATACTACATCAGATTTGTTTTAAATTTTTATAGGTGTTGATTCACCCCTCCCCTCTCAGCACTAGTTGGGACAGTCAATTGGTATCAAAGCCCCGGTTTCTTTTCATTACTACTTAATTGCAAAAAGAAAAAGTCAAGATGATGAGAAAGGAAGGACCAATGTTTTCAAAGGAAAACTTTACTCTGTGATACAGCAGAATGAAGTTGTACATGAAGACCACCAGAGATCAATATTGGACTCATATAACCACTGATTACACTGAACCCAGTGGTACCCTAAATCTTGATGAATTAAAGATCAAGACATAACACACAGCTGCCATGGATATGATAGTCAGCACACTACCAAACTATGTCTATGTTGAGATTGAAAATTTGGATACTGCTCACAAGATGTGGGCCAAGCTGCAACTAGTATATAGAGGTGACCCAAACATACAAAGGGATAAGGTTGAAAGCCTCAAAGAAAAGTATGATAACATGAGGATGAATGAAGGAGAAGACATTGAAAAATACATCACAAGAATTGAAGAAGTGATTAACTCCATCAAAAGCACTGGAGCAAAACTAAGTGAAGAGGAGGTGGTAAGAAAAATCTTGAGAATGCTCAGACCTCAGTATGCCATCAAGATCTCAGCCATTCAAGAGCTTAGATCAGTGACCATAGATCAAGTCACTCTAGACTCCCTAATCAATAAGTTGACTGCATTTGAATTGAGAAATTTTGACAATAACTTACCCATGTAGGAAGCTACTTTTAAGTCCTATGTGACTACCTCTTCCACCAAGAAAGGAAGAGAAACTGGTAATAGCTCTACCAGTAAGATTGGAAGTCTTGTTGAGAATCTGCTCTCAAAAGATATATAGAAAGATGAATTTGAAGCACTCATTTCTAGGAGATTTTCCAGAGGAAAAGGAAAATACAAAGGAAAACTTCCACTAAAATTTTTCTCTTGTAATAAGATAGGACATATTGCTACAAGATATCTAGACAATGATAATAAAGACAAGAGAAATTGATTCAAGAACAAAGAAAAGGAGTGCTACCTTGTAGAAGGAGTCACAGATAATGAATCTGAAGACTTCGAAGATCCAGAAATTGCATTTGTTGCAATAACAGAAGAAAACTCAGTGATAAGTGAAATGAAACTTATATCAAGATCTCATCAACATGATGACTAGATCATTAACAGAGGATGCACTCACCACATGACTGGTGATAAGAACAAGTTCATCAACTTAAAGCTCAATGATCGTGGATTGGTAACCTTTGGTAACAATGCCCCCTATGCTATCAAAGGAAAAGGTTCTATTGCACTCAACAATGATGTTGTATGTGAAGATCTGTACTGGGTTGAAGGACTCAAGTACAACTTAATGAGCGTTGCTCAACTAAACAACAAGGGATTCCTATTAGAATTCAGGCAAGGTTCTTGTGTTGTCAAGAACCAATTGGGAGCTCTTGTTGCAATTGGTAGACAGAGCAAAGGGAACCTATTCTACCTGGACTCAATGGAAGGAGCCCGTCTCATAGCATCAGTCAAAAGAGGAATAAGAAAGATATGTCTTATATCCAAAGAGGAAAATAAATGGTTGTGGCACAAGAGGCTCTACCACATAAACTTTGACAGTATTGTCAAGGTGAGCAAGAAGAAATCAATAAGAGGACTCCCTGAGATCACAAAACTTGCCAGAGGTATTTGTAAGGATTTTCAGTTAGGAAAACTGATAGGAACAAGTTTCAGTAGTAAATCATTTTTTGCTGAAAATGTTCTGGATCTCATGCACGTAGATTTGTGTGGACCTATGAGAAAAAAAAGATACTACAGAGATCGGTACTTCATGCTTTTTGTAGATGATTTCTCAAGAATGATGTGGACACTCTTTCTCAGAGAGAAATTAGAAGCATTTCACATGTTTAAAATCTACAAGGCTCGAGTGGAGAAGGAGACTGGTAAAAGCCTACAGTGTCTAAGATCAAATAGAGGAGGTGAATACACTTCTCAAGAGTTCACTCACTACTGTGAGGAACAAGAAATAAAAAGGCAGTTATCTAGACCAAGTAATCCTTGGTAAAATGGAGTAGCAGAAAGAAGAAATAGGATGTTGATTGACTGTGCAAGAACCCTAATGATTTAGAAGGATCTTCCCCATCACTTCTAGAGAGAAGCTATCAACACTATTGTCTACACACTGAACTGAGTTCAAGTCAAGAAAGGAACAGGTAATACTCCCTATGAACTATGGCTCAGTCATACTCCTAGTGTAGGATATTTCATAATCTTTGGTAGCAATTGTTACATTAAGAGAGACATGTACTCTAGGAAGTTTGAGCCCAAAAGAGACGAAGGAATATTTCTAGGTTACTCTACCAAAAGTAAAGCCTACTGATGCCTGAATAAGAGAACTAAAAAAATAATTGAAAGCATCAATGTAAAGGTTGATGAATACTAAGAACCAAGAAAGAAGATTAGTAATAATGAACATGACAGTCTATAGGGTCAGAATGATGCAAATCTTTTTGAGTTCAGAGAAATGATAACTGAAGATGAAAGAGAAGAACATGAGAACAGTCCTCTGATGTAGGATGTTGTACCTGAAGCTGACAGACCAACTCAAGATGATGAACAAGAAGTTGTTCACGACCAAGATGAAGAAATTGTTTTACCAGAAGAACCTGACTGGGAATAGAGACCGGTTCTCCCAAGGAATGTCACATATCACTCAAATGACAATATAATTGCTAACAAACATGCAAATGTCTTGACCGGGAAAAAGGCTATAGAAAATGTCTATTTTATTTTCTGTATTGAGCCCAAAACCACCAGGGAGGCTCTGGATGATGAAAATTGGGTCAAGGCCATGGAGGAAGAGGTTGAGAAAATATAAAAGAATGACACATGGGTGCTTGTGCCTAGACCATAGGACAAGAATGTCATTGGGACAAAGTGGGTCTATAGGAACAAGCTAAATGAAGAAGGAAAAGTAATCAAGAACAAAGCAAGACCGGTCTGCAAAGAATATGCTCAGGAAGCTGGACTGGATTATGGGGAAACCTTTGCACCTATGGCCAGATTGGAAGGAGTAAGAATCCTTCTTGCTTATGCTGCTCACAAGAAGTTCAAAATATACCAGATGGATGTAAATTCTGCATTCTTGAATGGAATACTGGAGGAGCAAGTTTCATTGAACAACCGGAAGGCTTCACATCCACACAAAAGGGTGGTATGGTCTGTAAACTCAAAAAGGCTCTTTATGGGCTGAAGCAAGCTCCAAGGGCATGGTATGAGAGGTTGCACTCATACCTCCTGACAATAGGATTCATAATAACCGAGGACAACAACAACATGTATCTCAAGACTGGAAAAGATGGGAACCTAATTGCTGAATTTTTTGTGGATGACATCCTCTTTGGAGGAGATGATAGGATGAGTAAAGCCTTTGCTAAAGAAATGAAGAAAGAATTTGAAATGTCTATAATAGGAGCCATAAAATTCTTCATTGGACTACAGGTCCATCAACTAAAAGGAAGGTATCTTTATTTCTCAGTCCAAGTATGTAAAAGAAGTTCTTAAAACTTTTGGACTTGAAGAATCCAAACCGGTTGGTACACCTATGATAACTAACCTCAAGTTATCTAAGGAAGATGATGCAAAAGAAGTAAATGAGACACTATATTGGTCTATGATAGGAAAATTACAGTATGCAATACATAGTAGACCAGACATTGCACATGCGGTTGGCATAGTAGCAAGATTCTCTGCAAATCCTAAAAAAACAAATCTAATAGAAGTGAAAAGAATTTTCAGATACCTGAAAGGGACTAAGGAGTATGTCTTGCGGTTTCCTTACAAGGGAGGCTTCCAAGTAAAGGTTTACACTAATGCAGATTGGGCTGATAATATTGATGACATAAAGAGCACAAGTGGTGGTGCATTCTTTCTTGGTGAAAGGATTATGTCATGGACAAGCAAGAAACATAACTGCATCTCACAGTCTACAACAGAAGCTGAATATGTTGCTACAACAATCAATTGTACACAGGTAATCTAGATCAAACAACTACTTGAAGGAATCCAAGAACAGATACCTAAACTGATTGCAATTTACCCTGTCATGCACTCCAAAACAAAGCACATTGCCATCAAGTATCACTACTTGAGAGAGCTGGTAAAAAATAAAGAAGTCATATTGGAGTGTGTTCCCACAAAAGAACAAACTGCTAATATCCTCACAAAGCCATTACTGAAGAGTACTTTTGAGTATCTCAGAGGTAAACTAGGGGTGATACCCCTCCCTGATCATCAGTAAACTTGCAAAGGTGTTCATCACTTCATTATGCTTCAACAGAGGAATTCACCTCATCTTATTTGGACTTATGAAAAGGACTGTTGCTCAAAGGGGGGGCAGATTTCATTAAGGTAGTCTTTCTGATTAGCCTTTGGCATTATTGCCAAAGGGGGAGATTATGACCAGGCACTAGTATGTGTGGACTGGTAGTGTTGTTTGTTAAGGTTTTTTTCATCAATGCCAAAGGGGGAGATTGTTGGCATTAAGGGATGGTAACCGGTAAGCTTGCTACTGGTACATGGAAATTAAGTATTGTCATTGATTGGCAAAAGAGAAAAGAGGAAAGAGGTGCTGACATTTTAATCTAGGGGCACCAGTGCTACATCTATGAAGGGACAGGCACAACTGACAACAAGTGCGAGGAGAGACTGGTTTGGCAACCGGTGACAATGTGCAAGAAAGAAGAGACTATATCCGATCATTAGAGCACCGATAACCAACAAAGGAGATGCAACAAGTAATCGACAATGCAACCAAGGAAAGGATGCAACCGATATAGACAAAGGAAGGAAAGGTCACAGGTCAAGGCTCTTATCTGTGCACAATGTAAGGATCTTTTACCGATCGAGTAAAGACTTCGTCATGATAAGATGAACTGCGAAAGTCACAGTCAACTATCTGTTATCTAACTCCTTGAGTGGGATTTACTGCACTAAATTCGGTAGACTTTGAGTTACCAAGATGATCGATACATGACGCGATTGAAGGTTTTAATGTCAAATTTTATGGCTTTAAAACATGGAGTTATCTCTTACGAAGGAAAGCTTTTTGACACACATCTATTGCTTTTTTTCATAAAATAGATAAAGTAGAGCATGCATCAGATGTTTCCTCAGTGAAATAATACTCCACTGGGTGATGGATCCGTAGGTGATCCTTAAATAAGTCATGCATGAGAAAAATAATTAGGGCAAGAAGTCTATATATTCTTATGCCTGTCAAGAATATAGTTTGCCCTCTTCTGCCAAAGTAAAGAGTGAACCTGTACACTGACAAAGCTAAGGTGAATAGAAAAGAGAAGTGAGAAGAATGTGCAGAGAAGCACAATGGAAAAGGAGAGCATACCAACAGCGACCAATGATGTTTCTCAGTTGAGTATAATAGAGATCTTATCAGGCTATGCAAAGCCATTTCTAAAAGGTCAATCCTTCTATTGTTCTCTAATAATTACAATAGCTAAATCTCAGTATTTTGGGTGGACATTAACAAGTCCCTTATACTAAATCCCTTAACCTGGTGACATCTTTTTGGGTGTTCTAAGTCTTCTAACCAGGTAGGCACTAACAAGCTTTATTGTATCAAATCCCTTAACCGGGTTACATCTAACAATGCATTGTAATCCTTTAACAGGGAAGCTCCTAATAAGGCGCACTTCATAAGAGTGCAGAATTTGTGAGGTTTCCTCACACTGTGGTTTTCACCTGATTTGGGTTTCCATGTGATAAATCTAGTGTTGCTTTGTGGTTGATTGCTTGTTGCTATTCTTATGCTAGAATCTATTTTTCTTACAGTTACAGTATACTACATCAAATTTGTTTTAAATTTTTATAGGTGTTGGTTCACCCCTCCCCTCTCAGCACTGGTTGGGACTGTAAAAAAAATGTAGAAGACCAACATGTATCCAATCTCTCATTTACACACACCTGGCATGTGTAACATGCGACTTTCTATAGCATCCACCTTCTGCCTAGAACATTTTTTTTCTAAATTAGTATGAAAAAAAGAAGTGACATCTGGTTTGAATGCGTGGTCCTTTTTCTCTGCAGTGCATAACCGATTTATGAGGATATTGACATGTTGTGTGTCGAGCTAGTGATATTATGTGTGTCATCTGTTATCTTCATCTGCTGATGGGCATTTTTCTTCAGCGTGTGTGTGTTCTAGACGAGACGAGTTCTCAAAATGATACTGGTGTGAAAAAGACACATATATAGTGAGCTGAATAAAAACATAAAATAAGATATATGGTGGTTGTGTGTTTGTCAGGGGTTGGGAGTGTCGTTTGATATACCGACTAAAAATTTATGCAGCCAGCCCTCTCGCACATTATGTGTGTCTAAAAACAATGACAATATCATTTGGTAGGTGTATGTAAAAATGCAATGAGTCTGGTGGCATGAAATATAGGAAAGTTTGAAAGCACAACGAGTGTGGTGGTATGCAGAATACAAAGGCTTGATAGTGCCAATCAATATGCTATCTTTAGATTAGAAGAGATATAAAAAAATATAGTTCTTGGAGTGTGGGAGAGCCATGTTAGAGTTACAAATAGAAATAGCAAAGTACCAAGGTTCTGAATAAAACACATCTTCATTGTGTTGAATCGGCTAGATAAGGAAAAGACTGAATGGTGTGCATTGTTGGGTGCATTCTTGAGAAAGAAAAGAAACAAAAATAGAAAGGGGGTGCTTCACTTGTGTTCTCGTGAGTAGTGCTCTGCGTGTTTTGAAGGAACTCATTTTCAACTGGTATATGATATACAAAGAGAGAATTAGGCCAGAAAAGAGTGAATGTGACCAGTTCATGGACATACAGCGAATGTCCGAATAGCCACAAATGATACATGATGAATGTTGTGTGTTTTTTAGATCTTTTGTATCAACTTCAATTAAGACTGTTGTCTGGTTTGCAGCATTAAAGTTTTAATAATCTTAGACCAGAATGTCTTTACTTTTTATGTGAAGACTTAGAGCTCATTATGGTTTTATCCTATTCAAATCTCCTACAAAGAAAAGGTTGTTGCCTTTTGAGACATGTTGGAGCCTATTCTGTAACAAGACTGTGAAGAGTTGTAGCTCTTGGATGTAAAGGGTTGTTGCCCATTTGTGATTAGTGGTGTCGTGGTTTTTTACCCATCTTGAGTTTTCCACGAGAGAAATTTTGTGTCTTGTCTCCTCTAAATATGTGTTTGCACTCTCTATTTTGTAAGTCTCCTCTGGATTCTTAAAATACTGATTCACCCCTCCCCCTCTCAACATTTTTCAGTTTTTCAAATCATTGGGAGGAGGAGCCTTTGATTCCATAATCCACACAGGGTTTTCAAAAGAAGCTGCAATTCATGATTCACGCTTCTAGATGTTTCGTAGTAACAAAGAAAAAACATTAGAAAAACATACAAAATATTTTACCTATAAAATCGATGAATAACACACGTTGAACAAAGGAAAAAACATTAGCTTTCATTTTAAATTTTTCTTCAGCTTATTTCTGATTGATTAGAAGATTATTCTTTATTAATTTTTAATAATAAAAATAAAAAACCACAGCAAAATGGAAACTAGGCAATAAGAAAAAAATTTAAAATTAATAAAAAATAAATATAAAAAATCACGCCAATCCAAATTATAGAATGAATCTTTAATTTTGGTATTGGCATTATTTTCGAAGCAAACTAATTGTATTTCGGTGCAACCGGAAACACTAGTCTCCTGCAGGGAACTATAAATTAATTCTTCATATTCTTTAAAGTCTAATTAATTTTGATCGGTCCGTTGTGGCGTGTTGCTTCACGATTAAGTTTGAAAATGTGAGAGCGTGAGATCGAACTCGGTCATAGAGGAAAGCAGATGAGAGGAATAAAGGCGGTACTCTCTAGTACCCCGTTTTAGTATCTCATAAATTCAGTGTTGTTGTTTCTATGTGTCATCTATTCATTAATTTCTTTTATCATCATAAAATAACGTATTTACTTTTTAATTCATTCTACGATTATTTGCATAAAATATAAACATAAAGACATGTTTGATTTTTATTGAAGCGCTGGAGCTCGGCACGGGCATCCATTACAACATAAAAGTAAAAAATGTTTCTACAACCAAAACCAAGTAGAAGGCACATAAACTATGAACAGAACAAATTACGACTAGACGAGTGCCTGTACGCAAAGGTTGCATCAACTGTTTGACAATATGCTTCAAGAAAATCTAACTGTTTCACAATATTCCTCATCGAAATATGATCTCATAAATAACTGTTTGAGAATATGGCTCACAGAAATCTGATCACATACAGGAAGGGTGCATCAACTGTTTGACAATATGCCTCAAGGAAATCTGATCTGTTGGAGGAAAAAAAGTATGGACATCCAACAAAGCACAAAGGAAAGCCATATTTTGTCAACTGCAATAGTTGCAACTGCCTCGGCATAGAAGCATGCAGAATTGGAAGGTAAGACAACTAAAATAGACAAAGCATTTGAATTGTTTGACAAAATGTTAGGCAGATAGGAGATTGCAATCAGTTTCAGATGCCACCAACCAAACGCAAGGTTTATCATTGATTTTTCATGATGAAGTCAAGCAAATTTCTTGATAAAATGCATACTCCTGATTTAGGGAAAGATAAGAGGACCATGCTTAGCTTATGTTTTTTTAATGCTGAGGTGCATGCTCTCTCTCCTAAATCAGAGAAGAGTGATAAAATAAAGCAAACACAATCATTTAGAAAGCATGGGATTTCCAACCAGTAAAAAGGATAGAGACAAATAATGTAGCTTACCATAACATCTGAACGTAACAATGGGTATCTTCAACATTTAATAGCGACCAACAACATGCCTCATCGAATGGTGTAACTGCTGGATATACATAACATGCATTTGTTGAAAATGATGTAGAGACTTTCAGCCAAATGCAGGTGTAAAGCTAGAGTCATCAACCACTGCCAGTCTTCTCATAGCCTAACAAAAATAGGAGCTTTGGAACAGGATATTGGCATCCATCTCACAACGAATGAAGGAATTCTGTAGATGTTGTAGCTGCAACTGTCCTGGCAGACATGTACGCAAAATGTATCAGCACAGACAAGGCACATGAACTGTTTGACAACCAACAAATAATAATGGAATTTCCTCGATTGCAGGATATTTGTGAAATATGGAAGCATAGATAAGGCACCTGAACTGTTTAACAAAATTGCCTCAAAGCGCACATTTCTATTGAATGCCCTCATAATTGCAAGGATATTAACAAAATGGGTTTGTTGTAAAGGCTCCAGAACATGCAAACCCATGCATAATGGCCCTCCTCAAGTTTTGAAATTGGTCTTACGAATAATTTTAGATGGGTGGTCTAGTTATAGAGAATATGCAGGTCATACATGTAATAGTGCAATTTAAATCAGTTCAGTTTGTTATTCCAACTCTAACAATAGGCACTGGTTATAGGGCTGAATATTTGCACCGGTCCCACTAGCTCATTCCCATACGGCAGCGGCTCTACAACTGATAAAACTCCATGCATATCCATGGCATGGCATACCCATCAACTGGTATTTTCAATGAGTGCTTGTACTATGGTGCCCTGTCAACATTGTTCTATAAAATTCAAGACAAATGATATTTGTTCGTTCCAATTTCTCAATTGCCAGCAAGATATAAAATTGTATCATGCAAGTACGGAAAGTCGTGCCTATAGGTTATCAGAGTTTAATAAAATGATGAATAGTTAAGATAGATAGATAGATAGATAAAGAATTTAAATGTCCTTGAGGCTAAACATAGTCTATGGGACAACCTTCCAAATTAAGCCAACTTTAATAACTCTGTTCTTTTCTTGTGCAAGTTGACAATGACCACTCCCAACTTCTTAATGTACTCCTCACTGAATAAGTTATGCCAAGATCTATCAGATAAAATATTCACAAATTTGTCCCGGTTGTCCTTGAATGCATCACATTCTAAAATAAAATTTTGTCCAGTTTCCACAATCTCGGAGCTGCAAAAAGTGCAAACTCTCTCTTCACAAGCCTCTTTTTGCCGCCTCCAATGCCCGATCTCACAACGGAGTTTATGAGAGTTGGTTCTCAGCTGGGCAATAAGAATTTTATCTCTCCATGAAATATTGGCCCCTGTGTACGCTTTTTGAAGTTGATCACATGTGGGATTGAACTCGTTGATATAATATATTTTCTTCCTTCCAAGCCCATTCCCCCAATTTCTCTTGTAGAATTTATCCATAATGAAGACCTTTATTTCTTTGTTATTTGTGGGGCACATGTTGAAATGGATATTCCATTTACTTATCCACTTGATGTTTTGTTACATCCATGTCTTTTTCCTTTTGCACGATATATTCTTGAAGACAACTTTAGGCCATCTACCTTTTTCCATTTGTTCAGTTCTTTTTAGATAGCTTATGAGGTGTACCATAGAAAGTGCTTCGATAGGGGCAGCCCCCATTTCACTTAGCATGATATTGTATAGGATAATGGTTTTGATTTTGAACTTGCTTTTGATTAAACGTTTTTGGATTCCCTTAATTTTTTTCCATTGTGAGGCTAAATTATTGTTGGCCCATAATTCACACCCATAAAGAATAACTGGAAAAACTAAAAGACCAAACAAAGTTTGAGTAGTTTACCAATCCCAAATCTCTGCCTCTCTACACCTATTTGAAAAGCATAAAATGTCTTCCATCCTCCTAACATTCTTTTCTTTCTGCAGCCTTCCCAACTTAGATTTTTGTTGAAGTCAATGTCGAGATATTTGTACTCCACAACTTCCTCAAGAATACTGCCTTCAAAATAAAACTTATGCTGATTTTGTTTTTTAATATTAAAAAAAAATAGGATTTTAGTCTTGCTAATATTGACCTGCATTCCCACCATTCTACAAAAGCCTTCAAGGGCAAATCAATGTTCTTTTCAAACTATGGGCAGATTTGGCAATCAAAATGAGATCGTCCGCATAAAGGAGTAACCTTATTGAAAATTCTCCCAACTAGATACTCTCACCATTGTGCATGTTTAACCACTCTTCAAGTTTGTCGATATATAAGCCAAACAGAGTAGGTGATAGGGGACAACCTTGTTTGACCACAATATCACTCCTAAAACATTTTGAAACGCTGACTGAAGTTCTGATTTTGACTTTCACCTCTTAATTCATACATCCTATAGACAGTAGCTTTGAGATGTATAGGGATCCCCAATTCTTCCATTTTGAGCCAAAGCTTGCCTCTACGGATAGTGTCGAAAGCCTTTTTAAAATCAATAAAGAAACAAAAAAGGTCATCCTTTTTCTCCAACCCTTTTTCGATAATGTGCCTCGGAGTGATACAATGATCAACTGTTGAGTGTTTTGGCTTAAAACCAGCTTGCCCTTTTATGTGTTTATGCTTTACTTCAACCCATTTGCAGATTCTATTTTCTATCATGCTGCCAAATAGTGTTGCAAACAAAGGATTAATCATTATTGTCTTGTAATTGGAGGGATTATTGACATCACCACTCTTAAAATGGGGTATTGCAAGACTGATTGTCTAATCTTTAGGAAACCCTCTTTGGCTGATATTATTGAAGGTTTTCGTAATGTGTGGTGCACTTGTATTTTCATGCCCCACTTGAGATGCTTTGCTTGAAGCTCAACCAAGTCTTTTTCGTTACCAACATCCAACTTCTTAATACCCATCTCGACCTCTTGCACAGTGAAAAGATTTGTCGTATTGTTGACCAAGGGTGGTGGGTCCACCTCACCTTCTTGTTCATAAAGTTTCTTGGCATAATCAAACCATTGAGTGGCTCTGATGCTATTTTCAGTTAGTTTCTTTCTTAGTTGAAGTTCCTTCCAAAATAGCTTGGGGTTATTTTTACCAAGGAAGATTAGCTCCTCTCCCCTTGTGAACATAAAATCAGCTTTTTTCTTCTTTAGATGATTCTTGTAGGCTTTAATGCTGAGGTTTTTTTTATTTGAGTCTCTTAGATTTCTCCTAGCTATTTTACGTTCCTTATCAAACCACACATTGACTAGAAAATAGTTTGTTTCAAATTTTCTTTTCTTTGTTGTTTTTCACTTTGAAAGAGCTTCATGGATCAAATTTGTTAAAGCATGAAATCCTATTAACATTATGCACATCCATTTTCTCCCCCTTACAAAGTGTCTAAGTGTATCCCTAAAGATGTTACCATTTTCTGAAGTCAAAAGAATTCTTCCTTGTGGAAGTGGTTGTTGAGGGCATTGAGCTTTCTCCTCAAAATTCTTATCTTTTCCCCACAACAAATTTATGTACAGCGGTCTATGATTCGACTTGAGATCCCATATGTGTTCTCGAATTGCAACTTCCTCAATTCTCTCATATAAATTATGTGAACAGATTGCATAATCTACCGCGCTTGCACCATTGTATGTATTGCAAGTGAAAGTTCCCAACTTTGACCATCTAGCCAAATCATTGCAGATTATTATATCAAAAGTGCCACATAAAGTGATCAATTCTTCCCCAAAATGATTGCATCCTTTATCATCTTTCTAAGACTCTTACCCACTAATGTTTTCTTTTCTATGAGCCAAATAGGATTACAATTTTCATTGTAGATGAGTATACTAGCTTGTCCATTTGTTGTTCTAGCATTGAAATCTCCAACAAGGAGAGCATCCACTCACTGTGAAAACACAACAACATCCTTCTTTACAGCTACAAAAGTATCTTTGTGATCTAACCACAGTTTTTATAAGTTTTAGAAACTTGTGAGGAAAAATAACATGTTGCGATCCTAAGAAGACTATTGTTTTCCAAGATTTTGAACCATATGAACTACTTATTAGAGTCTTCCTTTTCCAACTGAATGACACTCCATTTTCTTTGAGTCCTCCCCCAACAAATGACACCATCCATAGTAAGTATATTGGAAAAACCACATGAAATCTCTCACCCACTACGGTTCTCTTTTTGTAATTGGCATTGTTTTGTCATTTACTCCTTTTTCTATAATAGGCCGCCTCATTTGTTTTAAATGTTAATACCAATATTGTATACTCCATTTTGAACTTTTCCCTATCAATTTTGGTGATGGATTGTTTGTTTAGCATAAAACAGCCCATAATGATAGACCTAGTCACAACCATTATGGGTATTCCATTTGCAACCCTAATTGTTCTAGTTTCAGCGGAGTAAAGATCTACCAATGTTTTAATCAACTCTGTGTCTATAAAAGCATTTGGAGCAATAACTTTTGCCAAGTCTAAATTCCATGGGTTAGATATAGGAACCTTCTTATCTTTGTTATTATAGAAGAACCAAAAGATATTTCTTTCATTCATGGGAATATTAGCATCTCTACAAGCACCTAATCTATTAGTAAAAACATTTTTAGCACCTATATCCTTGAAACTTGGCAATGCATCTAGCATGGACTTTTGTAATGGCCTTTAATCTGGCTCTGGTTCCATAACTTTCTTTCTTGAACTTTCAACTACTTCCTTTTTCTTAGGCATTTTTAAGAGACTAAATTTCAGCCTAGAATTGAGTACTTGTAGCCTTTTCTTGCAAAGTCTAGACTATTCCCATCGCAGAGCTCCTCTTGTCACTCTTTCAGCTTCGAATGAAAAAATTTAGATGCAATTTCTCATATAAATGCCCCCATCTTGTCTCATTTGATTCCTTCACGCAAAATTATGACTCCACATGCTCCTAAAAATTTGAGCTCAAATGGCTACCGCCACCTTTCTATCTCAATTTTGACCAATTCACTGTAGCATCTTTTAACCTTTTCTAATATCCTATCAATTTAGAATCTTATCAATATTTCAAAATTGTCTTTCTTCATGTGTTTGGTTGTGATATAGTGATTACCCCTAGGTTCTATCGCCATATCACAACTCTTTCATCCCTATCTTATTTAGTGTTCTGCAAAGTAGCAAATTTGGTAGGACCCACCTTATATTTGTTTATGTGTTGTTGTCATCGGTTCGCAAGACTTATTATATTATGAGAGATAGATCCTTCAAACTAGCAATAAATATTTATGATCCTCATTGGACCCACTGAAATAACAAAACTCTTCCACATGGAAAATAGGGTTGTTCCAACTATCCTTCGTTGTTTCGCACCCTCCTTGTCTCTTTAGCACTTAAAACCCTGCAAAACAGCGAGGAACTCGCCTCTTTTCGTTATTTCGCAAGTCTTGACTTTTAAGCAAAATACATACTCTGCAAAGTAGGGATGCCTTTGTTATTTCACAGTCTTTGTTAATTCAAGGCTATTTAACTTCTGTGAAATGGCAAAAAATGAAACTTATTGTGATTTATAGGCAGTTGATATGAATCTATTTAGTGGGTTCCTTACATTATAGTGGATACATCTAGTACGAGATGGGAAAAATGATAAGAGGATAGTTCATAACACTTGCATCCTTGAATTGGAGATATTTGGTGACAACAAATAAAACTTTAGTAGCTTCAACCTTTTGTAAGAAAACTTCAGTAGCTTCAACCTTTTTAAAGTTCTCTCTCTACTTGATCAAACACAAAAGCTTAGTGATGATCTATGGAAAATGACTATGGAAGGTGGTTATGAGAGGATTCTTAGTGTTATTTTATTCTTAGGGAAGACTAATTTTTTTTCAAAATTTCAAGTTCCAATAACTACCCTTGAGTTTGACATATGTTGTATAAAATCGAAAAGGGTATCCTAAAATGCTCTTAGATTATGGTTATGACCTCTTTGTAAAACGTTATGCCTGGAATACCTCATTTGCTACTCACTTTAAGGCCTTAAAATTGCAAATCAGTCCAAATTTGGTCCTTGTCTTCCAAAGTAACCCCTAGTCATTTTAAGGGATGTAGTATAATCCCCAAAATGGTATCTTGAACAACTCTCAATTTGTGCCTAAACTCAGTACCCTTAAAGGTATTTCTTGAAAACCTCTAAGATAGGGCTAGTAGGCCTAAATGAGCATATTGAAGGAAGAGTCATTGAGAGTTGTTTTGGGTGTGTGCCAAATATCATTGTTGAGTGTTTGGATTTCCCTAATGCTTAAAACATTCTGAGATCAATGACCCTATGCTATGGAAGGTTACTTCTTTGTAATGCCCTTTGTAGCATTAATAGTTTAACCTCATATCACCTTGTTGCCTAGTCTTTGAGTTCCACCACGTGCTTCATCTTTTTGGCCATTCAAAAGTGCATTGTCTAATTGTGAAAAACACTTTTGAGTCCTCTACATCAAGATCCCTTGTTTTGGGGCTTGTGTCCTTGAACTTAGTGATGTCTTATCCCTTTGCAGTTTTTCCCATGATCTCTCTCTCTCTCTCTCTCTCTCTCTCTCTCTCTCTCTCTCTCTCTCTCTCTCTCTCTCTCTCTCTTCTACTTTACCATGAGCATGTGTATAGGACTCATACTCCCACTAAAGTGGGGGCTAAATACACCCTCCTACAATTGCATCACTATGTAATTCCTCAGTTATCTTAGCCCCATATTAGCATGTATGTGCTCCTGCATTTTTTGATACACTGGCCTTGATTCCACTTTACATTCTGACATCCCCTCTAGAATTAGGACCCATGGTCCAAATTTTGGTCTATATTGGGGGAATAGAACACCCTAGTCAGTCTATTCTTCAATATTTGCTCTACAATTTGAACTAGAGGTGGTTTGAAAGGTTGAGCAAGAAATTCAATCTTCCATCATCTTTGTTTGAGTTTTGAGCTCTAAAATGTTTGTGAGGGGTGTATAAACAACCTACCTCTCCTCTTTTAAGTATGACATTGAAAACCTCAAGTGCAAGATCAAGCTCTTTGGCATCTCAAGTGTGTTAGAGTAATAAAGTATTTTCTTATTAATTATATCATGTTTGATTTAATTACTAAGTCTCTTATTATCTCTCTCTACTTAAGCTAAACTTTAGGCATATAATAATTAGTTGCTTTATTAATTATTATTGTGCAACCTAGGTTCTAGCCTTTTAAGGTTTTAGATGTTCTTTTATAAGGATTGATCTCCTCTTGTAATCTAATTGAGAAACATTCATTTTATTGAATTGCAACTTTTGTTTTTGCACATCAAGAATGCCACCTCTTTCATGGATCCATGCATTTAGGTCTCTCTAGCTTCTTGCTTCTCTCTCTCTCTTTCTGTGACAGGTATTTGCATGTAGGTGTTCTTTGGAGCTGTGGATTTTTTACTCATCAAATCCAATATGGTATCAAAGCTTCAGATCTGTTTGCCCCTATCCTCTTCTTGAGAGATTTGGTCGTGTTCATCAGATCTGAGTTTTCAGAGGGTTTTCTGTTGGATCTAGGGGGACCTCTTTTTCTAGTCATCTTGGCTTCAAACAGATGACTTCCTAGGATCTCTTCCCTTTGAGGGATGACTCATCTTAGGTTGTTCTTTTGTTTCAACAGCCTTATCTCTTCTTTGAGCAGTTTATACTTCACTTTTTTAGCATTCTTTTATGCACACGCAGAGAGATAAAGTGTCATTCTATTGCATGTATTGGATCTTGCACATGTTCGTGCTCTATGTACTCGCACTCCATTATAAAGTGCCAGGGGGGTTTGATGTTTTCCTTTTTTTCCATCTAATTTTGTCATGTGAGTGTTCCTCTAACGACATTAGCCTCAGGTATCTCTATATGTGTTTGTACTCTCTCTGCACCTTCGATGTTTCAAATTCTTCTTCATCATGCAGTTCATACTAGATGATTTTTTTAGTGTACCTTTCATTACTCCCTTGTCAGCATTATAGGGGGGTTTCTACTGTTGATTCCACTGCTTCCTTGGTTCGATAGTGTGAGCTATGTATTCAATATTTGATTCTATGTACTAGGCCAATGCAGTGGCTGGGTACCTATGCATTCCAATGAGATGGGTCATTTACCATATGAACACTCTTTCTTTCCTATTTTTGGATGCATTCTTCTAGCTTTGATTGATTAGCTCTTCACACTTTTGGTGTTTTTATGTCATCTATATTTTTGAGTTCAAGTGTTTGCCTTTGTTTACCTTCTGATTCAAGTAGTGTCATTTGAGGGAACTCGTGCAGATTATAGTATTATGTATCTTTGACTTCAATTGTTTTCCTTTGTTTTCCTCTTGATTCAAGTAGTGTCATTTGAGGGCACTCATGCAAATTATAGTCTTCTCTACCTGGTCATATTTCAATGGAGGAACTTCAGATCAGTAGTTACTTCTTGACAAAGTTTGCAACTTCTTTCTTCAGTGATGTTGTACATGTTCATCCTTGTTCCTATTTTTTGAAACATTTCCTAGTTTTGGAGGCTTCTTCAGTCCTTCAGACTAGTCTTTGTCTCTTTTTGGAGTAGGGTTTTTCCCATTTGGTTTCCTCCATTTCTCCTCTTTTATAGAGACACTCTTTTGTACTTGGCTACCTGATCAGGCCTGTTGTTGTCAGGACCCATTTGCTTTCAGTAGTTCTTTCTAGGTTTTTAGCTTCTCCCAAAGTCTATCTTAAGGGGGGGTGTTAGAGTAACAAAGTGTTTTCTTATTAATTAAATCATGTTTGATTTAATTATTAAGTCACTTATTATCTCTTTCTACTTAAGCTAAAATTTAGGCATATAATAATTAATTGCTTTATTAATTATTATTGTGCAACCTTAGGTTTTACCCTTTTAGGGTTTCAAATCTCCTTTTATAAGGATTGATCTCCTCTTGTAATCTAATTGAGAAACATTTATTTTATTTGCAACTTTTATTTTTGCACATCAAGAATGTCTCCTCTTTCATGGATCCATACGTTCAGACCTCTCTAGCTTCTTGCTTCTCTCTCTTTTTGTGACAAGTGTTTGCATGCAGGTGTTCTTGGGAGCTATGGGTTGTTTACTCATCAACTCCAATAAAGTGTTCCAAGGAAAATTTCAAGAATCCAAGGAAATATTCTCCATTGTAGAAATCTTCTCTCCCTCGGTGAAGGCCAAGTAGAGGAGACCTTATTCATACAAGAATATTTTCTTTCAAGCACAAATATCAATGTGAATTAATTCCTTCTCAAGGCAAGTGACATCAAGCATAAGAACATTGGACATTTGAGAAGTATTGGAAGATATAGGAATTTGTGAAAGGCATCTTTGATTGTTCTCAATAATTCAAGACATTACAACAACATTCAAGAGTACATTAAGCATCTTCATAGACATTACGACTCCAAGTTTGTTTGTGATGGTATAAAAATTATATTGTCAAATCTAGCCTCTACTTTATATCAACACACTTTCCATTTATGCATATCTCATTTCAATTTCAAGGTTGATTCATCAACAAGCATTTGACTAAGACAAACCCCTTTTTACCAAATAATTTCTCTCTTTTATGTGTGCAAGAACAGGTGGCAATTAGTTTCAAGATCAAATCTGGAAAGTACGAAATCTCAGCTATAATCTACAATTGAAATCATCAAAAAGTACAGGGAATAGGCTGACCTAATCAACCTAGTCCCAATAATAGGCCAACCCAGTCGACCTTGTCCCTCCAGATCAACTCTAGATCAGATCTGTAGGTTAGTTATAGTTTCTAGATTATGTTTCCAATAGCAGAATTTGTCTATTAGATCTATGACATTCTATATATGCTAAAAGTCAACTTTTTTCTTCATTTGACCCTAAATATTGCATTTCCCCATATATTTTACACTCATACATCCACTTCTTACTTGCATAATAGCAAAAGAACCATTGCATCTGCTTGGTACTTGATTCATCTTTTGAGCCTAGGTGGATCATCTTTCCTTCCAATATTGTAACATAAGAGGAGATGGGGCCTAGTCCACATTCATTCATCATCATCCCTCTCTCCTTCCATCCTTTTATGTTACAACTACAACAATTGAGCTAAGTTGCTACAACAATCTGTCATAATAATATCTATAGCTCTCTTGGATTTCTCAAGCTCATCTTGCAATATCTTTCTATTTCTCTTGTATCTTTGAGTATATTGGGATTTATCACATCCCTTATCTATTAAATCATTTAATATATTTGTCTTTTTATATACCTATCTATTGGGCTAGTGCGGAGGTGGACATACTAAAATAGAGACTCGACTGAGGTGAGTATCCAAACAATCATAAACATTTTTCCTATCTTGTGTGTGTGCATGTTTATTAGAAGTTATCAATTTGTGAAGGTTTAAAAGTATCTATTTATTGATTTTTATTTATATCTTCTATCTCATATTAGTTGTTATGCTTCTAACTTTTGGGTTTTACAAATTAGTCAAAATACAGAGTTGGGTTTTTGCTGAATTCTGGGTATTCTCTATTCTGGTTCATATAGGACTACAACATGTCATGTAGACGTATGCATGTTGTACTAATGTCCTTGGATGATACACTCTAATTTGGACTGAGAACCCTTGTCATCTGTACCTTCAACTCATGTAATCAAAATATTCATTTTCTTTATCTTTAATAAGATATCTCTCTAGTTTAACTGTTGGAAATATCATAATGTATGTTGTAAAACTAACTCTCAAAAGAACATAGTTTCTTTTAATGAAGTCAAATTTACTTTACTACACAATAGTTAAAGCTGTTTTTAAAATTATGTAAGTTGTCACATACACTTTTCTTATTTTCCATTGCTTTGATTTGCTGCAAGAATAAGATTACAAATAAATAACTAGGCTAAAAGTTAAAACTATGGCTAAAGTCAGAGGAATATCCTTTAGAAGCACAATATAGAACTCCTCACTCATTATTAGCACCCAATTACTTATTTTAGCCTCATTGTTTAAGCCAAGAAATAAGGGAGCTCCATATCAACCCAAGAAAAAGTCTGATCTGAACTATTGGCTACATCAACTAAAAGTCTAAGAGTCTTATGCTGGGCAATTTTAGCTCAAATGATAAATCAAGTTTTTGGAATGGATCAAAACTATCCAAGTACGATGCAAGGATGATATTCTCATAATTAACAGCGGTTGTGGATAGGTGGCATTGATCTGATTATCAATATAAATCCTTTTATAAATAATTTTGTGGACAAAACTATGGATCCAATTCATTTTCCCTTGTTGTTCTTTCTATTTCTTCCCTAATCTCTTTAGGGATAATTTTATATCCTAATTATTTTTAACCAAAGATATGAGTGAGCATACTTTATACATATTTCTGACTAATTATAAATCGTATTGCATTGCAACTCTCTTATATCATTTTTATATTGACAAATCAACATGTATGTTTCTTCACTATGTCTCAAATTACAAATGAAAATATTCGTCATGTAGATATTGGAAAGTCTTGTAAGGCTTCCAGACAATAAGGAGTGTATTTATTCCAAAATCATATATTCAGCAAACTGCAGGTTTTCTTGAATAAGCAGAAAGTTTTATTTTAATAAAACATACTCATTTTCTTTGATCTTTTCCTTCAATAAAAACTGATAGTTCCAAACTCTCTCTTTCTAGTGTTATGTAATAGACATATGTATCTCAGCTCACAAAAAAATAATCTAAGAATAAGGTTTTAGAGAACAGGATTGGGAAAAATGTACTTAATTCCTGAAATCAAATAAATCTAGGCTTATAAATAGGGGCTTTTGGTTTTATTTATATACTTACAGATTCTATCCCTATAAACTCTTAGACTAGGGAGACAACTTCCCATGTCTTTCGTTAATTTATTCGTATACAATGTGTACCTCCCCTTCACCTTTTTGCTCTTCACTTTTTCAAATATAATGATTTAATTTTAAAATTCTAATCTCAGATTAATTTCAAATCGTTATAGCTTATAATCAAATTCTTTAGATACTTTTAGCCTTGCTATCTTTTTATATTGAAGGTTGTGAATGAAATAAAGGGCAATATCATAATCAGAAGCTTATCTCTATGGACCGAACATTTGTACAAGTGAACACTCTTAAAGGGTAGGCAAGACAATAGATTGAAGACATTGTAAAATATTTTTCTAGATTAAAATTGTGTAGTAATTGTAATGTTGATTGATAGCTGAACCGAGTATGTCTAAAAAAATGTTGTCTTAAAGAATGATTAACAATTATTTTTGTTGTATTTAAGTCATTTTTTTAAGGTGGATGAAGTTATGGCTACTATGGGTCATTCTACCTTTGTTCGTATTTTGGTCGATATGGATGTTTCTCAACCGCTTTCGGAGGATGTGGTGATCATGGTTGGGGAAAGGCCATAGATTTAAGTATTGGATTATGAGGGTCTTCCCTTCCGTTGTCAACGTTGCTTCTCACACGACTTTTGATTGCACTCTTCTACACTAAAAAGGTGTTTTTACTTGGTGGAAGGCTGCAAGTAATGATCACTTGACGGTTTGTGCTTCTAACTCTCTTTCTAATTCCTCCTCTGAGGATTCTCAGGTTGCTGATGAAGATAAAACCCATGCGGAAATCTTGATGATGTCCCTGCTGCAAATCAAGGCCAATCTTTTGTTGTAGGTCAGGGTCAAGCTTCTACTATTATTCGGGGTTAGGCTTCTACTGCTAATCCCATTTTTGCTCCTATAACAACTCTTATTTCCGCCCCTAACTCTGTTGGTACAATGCCCTCTAGCCATGAGGTTCTCTATGCTCCCTTGACTTATGCTTTTTCTTTGCACCAAGTTTCTGTTGATGCCGCTCAGCCTCTACAACACGTTGTCCGCTGTGCTGATAGCTACCCTAGTTAAGTTTTCTAGTTGTTGGGGAGCCCAAGGATAGTATCACCTAGACAGTTGTTTGACAACGTAGGAAGAACTCTCTCATCTTTTGTTGTAGCATGAGTTTGGCCCTTTCTTTTTGGGCTAAGCCTTTTTGCTTCGTACTCTATTTTCTTACTCTTGTTGTTTTAGTGTTGTACTTTTTGAGAGTTTGAATTTCATCCTTCAAGGCTTGATTTTGTAAGGGTATGTCCCGTTGTGTAGGCTGTTTATTTAATCAAAAACAATTATTTTTTTGTAAATTAATCAAGACCTATAACATGTTAGGCTAAATGTGTGTTATATGTTAAACTTTTTTCATAATATATACAAGAAATGTTTCATTTTCATAATATATGTGAGATTTATTTTCCAACAATTCTTATAACCCTTGCACAGAAGTAAAATGGGGATAATAAAGAAATAGTTGTCTGCATTTGTTGCTTCTTCATTGAAGAAGGAAAAACATGTTCCATTGTTTTCTAGAAATCTTTGTCCTAGATGGTATACATTGTTATATCTAATTTTTATGTAGTCACTAGTAAAGATTGAAAAAAAAATGATTGATTGATAAATAGTGTGAAGAGTCTATTGAACTATATTATTTATGAATATTAAATATTTTCAAATTTGATATCTTGAACATAACTTAAGAGTTTCTAAAATATAGACATGCTAGTTATATTTATTATCTATTATAAAGATAGATGTTGCACATCACAAGTATTAAACTAGACAAGCAATAATATGCAAAAAATTGTGATCTTATATCCAAATAATTGTGAATTAAGCTAGCCAATTTTGAAAAAAATCTAATTCATGAAAATTTATTTGGCCCAATGTTCAATAAATTTTTGGATTTAAATTGCATTAAAATCATGTTAAAATCCCTAAAAAATGGCAAAAAAATGTGAAAAAATTTGTTGCAAAAACCTACAATACCCTATAAAAACTCGTGAAATTGTCAAATCACTCAAAAAGAGTGTGGAATCAACATGGAAACAATGTGTTAATTTGTCCCTTAGTTTTCATTTTGATCTTTGGAAAACCCTAAGTAAAGGAGCATCACCCTAAATTGCAAGGGGCATGTGAGATAGTGTCAAATGGTTTAGATATGATTTGAGATCTTTGCACTCCCCACCCCATGGATTCTGATGCCAACAAGTATATAATTAAAGTAGTTTCAAAATTTAAAGTATAATTAAAGTAGTTTCAAAATTTAAAGTACAATCCATAAAGGACTAAATAAATGTCTTGTTTAATTCTACCTCATATAAAGGACTTAGGGATGGCCATTATGAAATATAAAGAAAGTTGCAATCATGGAATATGATTTGATAAGCTTTCTCAAATATTGAACTACCCCTACAAAACTCCTTGCCTCAATAGCAATGAAAGTCTTTGATCACTTCAAAATAGCTTCCACTTTTATTAAATTCTTAATAGTAGTTAGATTGTTGTCTGATAAATTTTGATCACAGCTACTTCATAGAAATAGTTAATATTTGATCTCAAAATTAGACAACTATTTGGAGACTGTCCTCTTAATAAGATACATGGGCCCAAATTTATCAGACAACAATCTACACTGCTCAGACTGCCAAATCTACAACCACTACTCTAGAGGGGAAAAAATGTCCCATTTCCTATGCCAAGACCTCCCTTGTGGTGGTGTGTGGCTCAGATGTTGTGCATAATATAGATTTTTACAAACCTTATGGGTTGGCTTGTATATTTACTGGTTTCTGGCCCTCGCTTCTAGCTTTGCACCATTGGATGGTAGATTCATGATGATCAATTGTCTCTGGTAACATTGAGATCTTCCCTTGCAAAAAGGGTTTTTTTATTGCTACTTTTATTTCTAGGGAATTCTTCAATGTGATTTGATATTGAGAAAGTTGTTGGTTTGAGGGAATCACTCTATCTTTTCCAAACCTTGGATAATCTCCTTTAATCCTCTCACTGAACTACTTAGTGTGTGCCCAATGTGGGATTGTCTCCTCAATCTACCTCTTCATTTTTGGGAGAGTTATTTGTTTGAGGTCATAGGTAAGTCTATTGGTCATTTCTTAAATGTGGATGAGGCTACAGTTGCGGTGAGTCACTCTACCTTTGCTCACATTTTGGTTGACATTGACATCTCTGCATCCCTTCCAGGAGATGTAGTTCTTATGGTCAAGGAAAGGTGTTGGACCCAATTATTTGATTTTGAGGGCCTCCTCTTTCGATGTAGGTGGTGTTTCTCTACAAGTCATCTAGATATAGATTGTTCTCTCTCACACTGAAAAGGTTCTACCGCTTGGTGGAAGCATGCAAATGATGACCATTTGACTATTCTAACCTCTAAATTATTCATTGATGACTCTTTACAGGCAGATGATGTCCCCCCAACGTGGTTCTATTGCTTCACCTATTGCTACGAATACAATCTCCTCTGATAGCCTAGACCCTTCTCTGACTATTAATGCTCTCGTTCTACCCCACCCTATAATTTCTGAAGCTCAAAACTATGAGCACTATATTCCTATTGCTAGTATTGATTCTCTCTCTTTGGGGGTTCCACTACCGTCCCTTTGTAGTGGGGAGCCTTCTGAAAGTACTGTCTGGACTTTTCTCCACCAACAAAGGAAGAATCACTCTGTAGTTTCTCACTCTCCTCTCTCTATTATGAGTGAGTTGCCTACCCACTCTTGATGCGAGTGACTAGATGTGCTACTAGTTTATTTTAAATATTTGCTTCTTGACCTTGTTGTATATAGTCACTTAAGCTTGTTTCTTCTACACCTTTGAGCTTTGGTTTTGTAAGGGACAACGCTCTTGTTTTGTTTCTTTCAATTTCAAAAAGTACATCATACCTTTAAGAATACACAAATATTAAATATAATTTAAAATGTTGATCATTAAGTGTAATGATGACTATTTAAGAGAGCACAAATTGGTTAACAAAAGGAAAAAGTTAATGATGAATGATGATTGTTTAAAATGTTCTCTTAACTTCTTTTTTGTCAACTAATTTCTATTTTCTTAATCAAGCATCACTATAATGAGTGGTCAACATTTTAAATAATATTAACTCATTAAAATCACATTAAATGTCATAATAAATGTTAATTGTTAATTAATATTATTTAATAATTATCTATAATAGTTTAAATATTATATATTTAATCATTATCATTAAAATAATATTTCAATGTGATTTGTTATTAATTAGTTTAACTATGAGATATGATATATCATTTAAAGATATATTTAATTATAATTTAAGCTATTATTTAATAATTTAATAATCATTTAGATAATTATTTATGATACAATATATTAAATAAAATATACATTTTAATATAAACTACATTAGCATATTTATCTTTCAGAAATCTATATGCATATTGTAGACACATATCTCTACAAACTATTTAGTGCTCTTCAATTGTCATAAATCTATACAAGTTAAGTTTACATTTCACATTAGGTTGCACTTAGGTTAAATATTTGATTAAGAGATAGAGTTCAATTACATTAACCTCCTCAACCTAGCACATCATCATGTAATAGTTTTAAGTTAATATTCTTTGAGTTATATTTATTTAATATTATATTTAAAAACTTAAAATACAACTAGAATATAGGCAAAACTAGAGGAAGCTAATAATTACTAGTTAATAATTTAAATAAGTTTAAACATCATATTTAAATGGTAGTATGATAAACCATGGGTAGTGCATGTAATCGAGAGTAAATGACATTCAAAGAAAAGAAATTTTGGTAAGCCAACCAAAACAAAAATTGAGGTGGGCTTAGCCATTGTTTTGGGAGGATTCAACTCTGTGTAATTTTTTAGCATCAACATTTCATATCACACCTCATGATCCTTCATTCCGATCAAAGCTAGCTCTCTTATAGCTGTTTCATCCCCATGAAGGATCACTGAGTGTGATCCAAAATGTTGATGGTAAAAAAATGCACATAGTTGAATAATGATTGATTATGGACTATAAAAATCTGATCTCTCTAATCATTTGAGATTGCTAGTGAGTTTTGCGGAAAGAAAGCTATGTTAAAGTGACATGTAGTGTTGCACAACCATGTGTTTTGGGAAGACTCTTTTTTAAACTTCATCCCATATTCCTTCCAAGTGAGCTTTATAGGGAAGAATTTTTGTTAAACAGGTCACCTTAGTTAAAATAACGAATTTCAGTCAATATCTTTTTGGGACTGACTTTGCAGATTTATATTCCAATGTTTTGTATCAAACTCTAAGGTTTGGTCCCAAACATCAATAATAAAAATCTATGAAAATAATTGATAAAGAGAAAATTTGTGTTGGTGTAATGGTACTAAATTTAACATTTAATTGTATTGTGCATAGTATATTTAAATTTAGATTTTGATATGGTAGTTTATTTAATAAAATCTTAAAATTTCTTATATTTAAATATATAAGTATTACAATTGATGCATAATCATGTGTTTTAGGAAGACAGTTTTTGGAACTTGATTGAAGATTTCAAGTGAGCATCATGGGGAATAAGTTATGTTAAAGTGACAAGTCATTTTAGTTTAAAATGTGAAATTTTTACATATCATATTGACTTTTAATCAATATTTTCTAAAAATCTACAAGGAATATTGGTTAAAGAAGTCATATTAGTGTAATAGTAAGATTTTCATAATTCATAATGATTTTTGCACAATCATGTATTTTAAAAAGGACTCTCTTAAACTTTGTTGAGAATTCAAATGATCATTGTGAAGAAGAGGTTATATTAAAATAACAGATCATGTTAGTTAAAATTGTAAAATCAGAATTCATATTGATTTTTAACTAGATACAAGACAATATCATCTTACATCAAAGACTTTATCTGAATTGACAATCACGATTTTGAGAAGACCTGAATCCTTTTATTAAAAAACAGGAGCCAAAAGAAAAATAAAACAATGAAAGAACAGTTGGGTGAAGATCTTGTTATCTTAATAATTTTTTAAAATAGATAATTTATCATTAAAAAGAGGTAGAATGAGCCGCAGATCAAGTTCACAATATCAGATATATTGTTTAGAACAGTAAAGCTAACAATAAGAATGCAAGTCACCGTAGACAGCTGAGAACATATTCAGTACTAATTTGATGACCGCTGTCACATTTGAACAAGGGCAGGGGCAATAAAAGGGCAGGATCTCAACAGAAATAATTAGCCAAAAGAAGTTATAAGTTTTACCAAGACCTTTACTGCAACCCAAAATAATAGAAAAAATCCACTGACACACATTTAGAATCCAAGCATTCAACACAGACAGGAAGATAGGCCAGACTTCTTTTGCAAAAAGGCAATTAAAGAAAGAGACTCTACAATTAGAGAAAGGGAGAGTCCTTGCATGATTGTATCTATCTTCAGAAGGAGAGTCCTTGTATGATTATATCTATCATCGTATTGAATAATGATAGTCTAGATCCAGATCCTCTTCAATCCCTTCAATATTTCAAAGCAGCAAAATTCTATAAAAACCACTTCTTTGGCCTTCTCAGAAACAGACCACAAACAAACATTGATAAATTCGGACTTGTCCAAAGGTGCTCTGAGTCTGGATCAGACCAGATTCTATCAGTTTCAATTCTCCATTAATCTCTAGTACTGAGAATAATAGATCACTGGACCTATCTGATCTTCTTTTTGTGCGTGAGAGACCTATTACAATTGATTGGATCAACATTCTTTTGGCTCAACGCTTTTGACAAGACTTAGATCGGGCATCAAGCATTGAGGTGTCAGTTATGGAGTCACTTTACAAAGTACAGAGATAAGTTGGATAGGGGAGGGAAGCTTCTCTGATAACATCTTTGTGGTTTTAGGAAACCACAAGCAGAGAATATTTTGAGCCATGAGAAGATACAAAGGAATACACCTGATCAAATACTTTGGCCTTTATAACTTGATTAAAGGATTGCAATGCCTCACAAATAACAGCAATGCTTGTTGCAAGTGCTACAACTAATTTGCTTCCCTTTATTTCAATAAAAAGAATTATATTTTCAATAACATATATGCTGTTGATCTAATATGCTGTTTATCTAATAGAATGTACAACATGGTTACAAATATATTTTCCCATCTTTCAATAATAAGACATTACATTGTTAACATTCTTTGAAGACTATATCACAAACTAATGATATCATACCCTCTTTTGTATATCAGAACACTATTACTAAATTGATCAATTCATTAAAAAAATTAATAATTCATTAACAAATATTATTTTCCATTAAAATAAATTTTACCACTTTTGACCAATAACATACCATATAAAGATTGTTTTCATTAAAATAAATTATACCACTTTTGACCAATAACATGCCATATAAAATTCATCCTTTTACAAAAAAAAAGATGGGAGTGAAAAACAAAACACGACCACCGAAAAACAGTTCAAAAAACAGCTGCAAACCAGCCATGAAACAGTCTACATTCATTTCCTTGAAACAATTATCAAATGCTTTACGTACATTGTCTTTGCTTTCATATTTTGGATATATGAATCTGTTGAAAGTTCTATTTGTAACACATGCTGGAAGAAACATTGGCAAAAATTGCATAGTCTGGTTTTAACCTCCTAATATATTTTGTCTAAATACTTTACCTGTCATTTTATTCTTTCACATTCTCCATACAAATTCGCAGAACTCGATACATTCTATTACAAACTAGACTAATACAACCATTTATAGAAAATAATTTCTAATACAACCACAAATTAATATTTTAAACCCTGTATTGATGGAACATTGTAAAATCTTTTAGAACCCTTTACTGATGGAGCAGCAAACAGGTTTCACTGGTTCAGGAAAATGCAATCAAGGAACCCCAGAAAATCTCAGAGCATGGGCAAAAGCTCGGTAGGATGCAGAAAATCTAAGAGCATGGGCAAAAGCTCAGTGGCATGGATAGATATTTTCTGACATTGAACATAAACGGGTAAACTTCTGGCCATATTTTCAGCTCCCCGCTATCTATATCTATACAAATTATATGGCTGACATAGCCCGGGGTTTCCTGAATTACCCAAATATAATCCCCCCCAACACAAATTACTCTAGGAAACAAATTTATGGGCGATTCAACTGCTTCATATTTAGATCTCCAATTTCCTTCATGCTCATCAAACTCATAAAAAATCAAAGCATTTGTATATGCTGGGAGTTGGAGTGGCTCACCTTTACAAACCATTATCATTCTGCCTTTGTACATAACAATTCCCAAGATCTGGTGCAGTATACCTTGCCTCACCAATGGATTCCAAAGATACCTGATATTGCCATCTCCATTCAGATCACACACAAGCACATCTGCCCCATCTTTATAAAACCAATAGATTTTCTGGTTCTGCATGTAAATGCTTGGGAAAAAGCTAACTGTCAAATGTCCACTCAATCTTTCTTCGAAGGGAACGTCTCTTATTTTCCATTTCTTTTCCGCAGATTTATAAATCAAAACAATAAATTTCTTACTTCTGAAAATGTTAAGATTTCCGATTATAACAGTTACCTGATAAGTTTTTTCCTTTGGATCAAAGTTGAGCTGCACAGCCACATCATCATGATATTTTTTCATATAATAAGAAAGCTTGCTTTTTCTGGTCAGTCTTGCATCTTCAAGATGATGGGACTGCATAGTCAGTGGATTGACCACTTGAAGGGTTCCATTTCTCTTACAGCTATATACCAAGAGGCCCCCATCTCCATTTCTCAGAAACCACTGTGAGTCGCTGCATCTCCACTCTTCATTAAATATCTTTTTGTACCTTAGCCTTCTACTGACATCATAGAAAACAAGCCCATTAGAAGACCCACTTGTTTTATCATAAAGTTCCATCACCAGCCACCTTTCCACATTGCTCTGCTCCCACAAATTGTGAAAATAAGCAGATCCGGAAATAGTACTTTGCCATGAAGTAGAAATGATTTGCATTTTGAACAGAGTATTGAGAGGAAGTTTGCAAAATATCATGGTCAAGATTTCCTCTGGAATATGACCAATAAAAATTGATTCTTCCCTGCCTTCTACTCTTTTTCTTGAGCCATCCTCACTACTTGATGAAGCCTCCCCTTTATTTTCTGCATCCTTGGTCTCATCCTTGGCATATATATGTTTGCTGGTTCCATCCTCAATGCATGAGCCAGATTTAAGGGTAAGCCAATTGATATAAGCTTCCGTTGATCCAGAATCACCTTCTTTTTGTGCAGCCATTACTTCACCCTTGCCATATGGATATTTGCTTGAGCTTGAGCCATCCCTCTCATTCTCTTCACTGAAAATGTTATCCCGACAGATTTTCATCCTCTTAGCATTATGGATGAACCTTGAACTGTCAGGTTCTCCCTTGGAAGCCATCATCCTTGTGAGGTCTAACAAACCCCCATGAGGTTTTTAGTCTCTTATGGTAAGCTTTTGTACAATTTGAATTATTTTTATAGAGGCCATCCACTAAATTGTTTTAGATACCGATATGGCCAAATTTTCTGGAGCACAATCCCCACCTCATATTAAAGTGACATGTCATTATATTAAAGTTATGAAATTTTCAAAGTTCATATCGATTTCAGTCAATATTTATTGGAATCTGAATGTCCAGATTTTCATTTGGCCTATTTAGTATCAAAATCTTAAGTTTGATCCCCAAATATCCCTGGTCAAAAAACTTAGTGACATTGATAAAAGGAAAAAAGTCATGGAGTTTAATAGTACTCTATTTAACATTCAATTGTATTATACATAATCTTTTTGAATATAAATTTTGATATGGTAAATTAGTTACTTCACTTTTGAGGTCATACACTAAACTGTTTTAGCTATGGATATGGCCAAATTCATGATAGTTAAAAGTATGAAATTTTCAAAGTTCATATCAATTTCAGTCAATATTTTTGGGAATTTGAATGTGTATATTTTCATTTTACCTATTTTGTATCAAACTCATAAGTTTGATCCCCAATATCCCTCGTAAAAAACCTAAGTTAAATTGATAAAAGGAAAAAAGTCATGGAGTGTAATGGTACTAAATTTAACATTTAATTATATTATATATATTTTATTTGAATATAATTTTTGATATGGTAATTTAGTTACATGGCTTTTACATATTCTTTATTTTTAAATATAAAAATATCATTATTGTTGTATAGTCATGTATTTTGGAAAGACACTTTTTTAATTTCCAGTGTTAAGATGAAGTTATTCAAGATTACAAGTGGGTCATACCACAATTTTTTTAATGTCAAAGTGACACGTCATGTTTTAGATCTTATTATGTAGACTTCTCTAATAAAAACCTAGTGATATATTGACTAAAATAATCATTTTATTATAATGGTGCTGAATTTAACACTAAATCTTATCATACATGTTATAAATATTTTAGTTATAGTTTTTTTAAGTTTATTCTTAAATATTTTAATATGTAAATATATAATATTGCTATTTCTTCATAATGAAGTGTTTTAGAAATAAATTTATATAAATTTTATTTGAGATTTTTAATGACTATATGGGGAAGAAGTTATGTTAAAGCCCGATCATGTTAAAGTTAAAATAGTAAAATTTCCATAATTTTATTGATTTTTGTACAACCATGTGTTCTCAAGAGGCCTTTTTCAAACATCATTTGACATTACAAGTGGGATATATGGTGAATGAGCTATGTTAAAGTGACAAGTCTTGTTAGTTTAAATTGTGAAATTTTCATAGTTTATATTGTTTTTAGACTTGACCATATAAATTTGTATTTCAACATTTGAAATCAAACTCTTCAATTTTATTATTTTAATAATTTGATGATGGATGATGGAGTTTGATTATAGAATCAGATTTTTATCTGCTCCTTGACAGCTACCACCTTCTAAAATGAAGGACTGAAAGTTTATATCTGTAACAAGATCTTCAAGCTTAACCATCCCTAATCTAACATTGATCTTACCATTCTGCCAAATATATTGTTTGGTGGATAGAAAAAAAATTCTTCTTGAGGGTAACCTCTTTTCAGACCGTAGTTGGTGGTGCCTCTATTGTGAATTCATCTAAAAACAAATAGTAAATTCATAGAGCTATGAAAATGAGATTTCATGAATGGAAGGATTCCCCCGTGTGTTATTACAGCCTTGAGTCTCTTGCCAAGAGTCATTTTGAAATTGTGCAAACTCTGGGTGAGAGTTGTCAAGGCTACAATAACAAAAGGAGAACATCCAATCCTTCAGATTCATTCAGTATAACTTTGAAAAAGAAAACCGTTTCTTGTGTATATGTCAATGTTACTAAGTTTCCTTAGCTAGTAAAATTCTGACATCTGGGAATATTATTCTACTTAGGAGCTGTGAGCAGTCAAGAAAATCAATATATAGAGCTTAATTGTTAATCCATGTCATTGAGTGTGTGCTATCTGTAGATACATATGTATGTATGTGTATATATATGTATGTTATATATGATTTCAGAATTAGACAACTATTTGGTGACTGCCGTCTTATAAAGTTAACTGAATATTTGCCTATGTAATCAGCAATATGAATATAAACAACAAAATATATTTTCTACAATTCATTTTCATCTCAACTAATATTTGATCTCAAACTTAGACAACTATTTGGTGACTTCCCTAAGTTAGCTGAATATTTGCCTATGTAATTAGCAATACGAATATTAAAATATATATATATATATATATATATATATATATATATATATACACACTCTACAATTCATTTTAATCTAGTTACTTCATAGAGTTAGCTAGTATTTGACCTCAGACAACTATTTGTTGATTGTCCTATTAATGAAATATTAAGTAAATACTTGTCTATGTAATAAGCAATATGAATATAAACGACAAAATGTATTTTCTACAATTCATTTTGATCTCAATTACTTCATAGACTTAGCTAATATTTGATCTCAAACTTAGACAACTATTTGGTGACTACTCTAAGTTAACTGAATATTTGTCTATGTAATTAGCAATATGAATATTAAAACAAAAATATTTTCTACAATTCATTTTAATCTAGTTACTTCATAGGCTTAGCTAATATTTAAGCTCAGACAACTATTTTCTGATTGCCCTTTTAATACGTTAAAGTAAATATTTACCTATATAATCAACACAACAAAATATATTTTCTACAATTCATTTTGATCTCAGCTATTTCATAGGTTTAGCTAATATTCATTTGGTGACTGCCCTCTTAAAAAGTTAACTGAATATTTGTCTATGTAATCAGCAATATGAATACAAACAACAAAATATATTCTCTACAATTCATTTTGATCTTAGTTACTTCACAGACTTGACTAATATTTGATGTCAGACTTAGACAGTTACTTGATGACTGATCTCTTAAAAACTAACTTGAATATTTATCTTTGTAATCAGCAATATGAATTTAAATGAAAAAATATAATTTTTATAATTCATTTTGATCTAGTTACTTTACACAAACTTGATTATGAATGCTCCATTAAAGTATTTGCCTATGTAATCAGCAATATGTATGTCACAAGAAATAGATGAGTTAAGCATGAAATGAGCATGAGAAATCTCAACCTTTTTTCTCTCTTCGTTTCTCAAATGGGGAAAAATAAAATTCATGTTTAAAAGACTTCTTTTTCTTTTCTTTTTTATCACATTCTATGCTCATGTACAAAATGCTTGAATGCCATTTTATAATTTCAAATTTATTGCGGACGAATCAGAGACTTGGCCTGTTTTTCCATTAATGGTCATGAGATTTCACGGCCCAGTCATGGCCTGTGGACAAGAATTATTGTCAACTTATAAATAGTTTGTGCTTGAGGTAAGCTGTATCAATGTCTTTTTTAACTTCCTATTTTTGTCTTCTGTTCTTAGGTATGATATTCTTTGGCTTAATTAAGTATTGGCTCGGTGGGACAATAACTTTTGAGTCGGTGAATGACTTAATCTGCATGATTCCTAGGTTGCTGCTAAGCTTCAGATATAATGTATAATATACAGTTGACTAAATTTCAAAAATCGGAAAATACAACAGATTTTCGCGAAATTTTCACTATCTGTTCTTTATGATCTGCACATTTTGTAGTTGAAAACCAAAAAAAAATTACTGTGTTTTTGCAAATCTGAAAAAAAAAGAATAACCTTTTTTTTTGTCTTTAGTGCATTCTATCTGAAACTTAGCCGAAGCTGTTAATTTGCAACTCAGTTAATTAGGTAGGAAGGAGTTTGAAAGTTTCCTTTAGCTGCTGTCTGTGTCCATGCCTTATTTTTATGCGTTTGTTTTATAATCTATGTTAAAGGTTGCAAATTAGAGAAGTTGGGTACTTTTTCAGTTGGTGGCGAGAGATCCATATCAGCCAGTGACAGGATTTGGGATCACAGTTCAGAAAAGGTTACTGTAGTGGAATCAATAGTGGTGCAGGATGATAAACTTGAGCACCCAAAAGATGAGCTACCTAAGCCAAAGCGAATGAAGAAAACAATTTCAGATGCATATTCTGCTCCCCTTTTCAAGCCCCAGGTAAATAGGTTTATATGGTATCCTATTGTCATTCATGTTAATGCTGTATTATAGAGTTAGCTTTAAGATTATTTGTGGAAAATGCTTGACAGATATTTGGGAAGTATCAAACGCTTTTGCTATCTTACCAGACACTTGGAGTTGTGTATGGAGATATTGGGACATCCCCGTTTTACACATTCTCTTCTATAAATATTCAGAATCCTGAAGAGAGAAATTTGTTGGGTATTCTGGATGGTAACAGCGGATTGCTCTAGTCAAGTATGTCTTCATTGTTATCAGAGTAGATGATCATGGAGAAGGCAAGTATATAGTAACCATCCATGTATAATATTTGACTAGGGCTACTTTAGAGGCAGTCTGTATGATAACCTTTTAGGTTTTATGTTAGTTGGCACTCTTTTTTATTTTTATTTTGTTAACTTTCAACAAAAATAATGAAAAATCCTTACCATACGCATTCCCAATTTCTGGGCCACCCTTAAATCACATAGTTGACTTCTAGGGAGTAATTTTGTCCTTATTTTGTGAGGTATGTACCAAGTTAACCCGAGGGAAGTAGCCAAAAGCCATGGATTGTTTTATAATTGAGAAGCTGGCTGAAATCAATGCTTGACCATGGATTGTATTATAATGGAGAAGCTGGTTGAAATCAATGCTTGACTAGCAACAATGGCGGCAATAATAAACATTGGCCAATACACTGGAGTAGGAACTGAGTTGTAGAATGCATTCTTCATGTCTTCTGAATGCTTGATCAGATAAGTTGTTTTCCAGTGTTTGTGATAATCAGAGCAGGGTTTACCAAGTTAGAGTAAGCAATCTACAATTCAAAATCCAAAATTTCCATATCAGTGGAACTTTAATCATTTATAAAAAGTTATTTATAGCCGAGTGAGACATTTCTTTTATAATCAAAGGAAAAACTGGATGGATCTCTTATTAAAGTGGCCCAAGTCGGCAAACATAGCCTCAGCACCTTGTTTCAATAAGATACAAAAAAGAAGATTTAATGAACTGACAGTCCTTGTTTTAAGTTATAATATCAGTATTCAAATTCTTTCCTTCTTTATTGGGGTGGAGCAAAAGTAATTTAATAATATATATGCATAAGTGAATATAGACCTGTTATACACAAGACAACACCTCCAAGAAGCATCCATCCATCTTTTTGTTACTTTTAAATGAAATAGAATATATAATAAGGTTTGTGACGCAGCATCAAGGAGTGAGAATCCCCAAAGGAGATACCCAACCTCGCAGCTAAGAGTAACACAGGGAAGAAACAATTCAAAATTTAGAGAAAAAATGTGTGATCCAATATATTCATTCAGAGATCAAACAACATACATGTCAAGATGTCAAACCTTCCCGGTTACGGACATATACAGGAAAAAGAATCTCAGATCCTAATTCCAATTTGCCAAAGTCTCAGATCTAGGTTTCCCTAATCAACATGACCTTCCCCTTTTCAAGATACATCGAGTTACTACATATAGGCAACACCTCTAAAGGTCGGCCAAGAGAAATTACATTCCCCAAGAAGGAAACATGTACAACAAATAGACCTGACCCAAAAATGAATCAAAGATCCATGAAAAGGAACAATAAGATGCGGGATCATAGGAAATGATTCACAAGAGATCCACGGACCACACGCTATGATCGCAACGGTCGGAAGCCAAAGATCAGGGACTACACATCGAATCTCTAAATAGGTCCAAGCAAGCAATGAACATGTTACCCACAGACACAAAATAGATCAAATCTCAAACAACCACGAACAACAGGAGGTGCGATCATAGGATGATGATCCTAGATAGGTCTAGAATAAGACTTTACAATCACACATGCTATCTCGAACAAATAACGATCGGCCAGCATAATCTCTCCAACTGGTAAAGAAGAAAAAAAATAATAAAGAATTATTTTTTATTGATGCAAGAATGCCATGAACCTAAGATGCCCCCAAAATGAGATGCCCAACCTCGCCAACTAACAGTAACACAGGAAAGAAACAACTCAAAATTTAGAGAGAAAATGCATGATCCAATATATTCATTCAGAGACCAAACAACATACATGTTGGGCTGTCAAGCCTTCCCAATTACGGCCATATACAAGAAAAAGAATCTTAGATCCTAATTCTCATTTGTCAAGTCTCAGATCTAGGTTTCCCTAATCAACAAGACCTTCCCCTTTTCAAGATACATTGAGTTACTACATATAGGCAACGTCTCTAAAGGTCGGCCAAGAGAAATTACATTCCCCAAGAACGAAATGTGTACAACAAATAGACCCGACCCAAAAATGAATCAAAGATCCATGAATAGGAACGACAAGATGCGCGATCATAGGAAATGATTCACAGGAAATCCACGAACCACATGCTACGATCGCAATGGTCGGGAGCCAAAGATCAGTGACTGCACATCAAATCTCTAAATAGGTCCAAGAAAGTAACGAACATGTTACCCACAGACAAAAAATGGATCAAATCTCGAACAGTCACGAACAACAGGAGGTGTGATCATAGGAAGATGATCCTAGATAGGTCTAGAATAAGACTTTATGATTGCACATGCTATCTTGAACAAATGATGATTGACCAACATAATCTCTCCAACCGATAAAGAAGAATAAAAATAACAAAGAACTATTTTTGGTTGATGCAAGATTGCCATGAACCCAAGATGCTCGTGCATCAGACACTTGGGGTTAATAAAACTGATGCTCTAAATCAGAGCTACTATACAACTTGAGAAGAATCCAAATGATCCAAGTCAGATTGGAAAATCTAAGGAGAGTCCTCAACCATTCTATTTTCCACTTGACCAAGTACTCCATGTAATCCTTTTCCCTTATGCTTCTCCCAATCCTTCTATTCAAGACCTTCTCAATTCCCTTTGTTTGCTTCTTAGGATATTCCTGCTTCATGTCTGTCTCATCATCTAACTCATGGCACTGATACAAATCTACAATGTTGAATATAGGTGATATATGCATGTCAACTAGTAACTCAACCTCAAAAGCATTACCACTGTCAAATTTCTTCAATATCTTACAAGGCCCAAACTTCTTCATCTTCATCTTAATCTAGAGTCCAACGAAAAATATTCCCTTCTTCAAATGAATCATAACTTCATCACCAACCTTAAAATTCTTATGTCTCCTAGATCGGTCAGCTGTATCCTTATATTTCTGATTGCTACGTTCCAAATTATACTTCACCCCATCATGCAAAGTCTTCATGAATTCAACATATCCCTCTGCTTCAGCACTTCTCTTCTCTTCTAGGCCAAGATCTTTCAAATCTAATATTCCTTTAGGATGCATGCCAGTAACAATTTCAAAAGGTTTTTTTCTTGTACTTCGATTAACTTAATTGTTATATGAAAACTCTTCTTGTGCCAAAACCAAATCCCAATTAGCAGGTTTATCTCCAACAAGACATCTTAACAAACTACCCAAACTCTTATTCACAACTTCTGTTTGTCCATTGATTTGTGGATGAAATGTAGAACTGAACTTCAAATTTGTACTAATCTTCTTCCAAAGTGTCTTCCAAAAGTATCCCACAAACTTACTATCCTGGTAAGAAACAATAATCTTAGGCAACCCATGCAATCTCACAACTTCTCTAAAAAATAGATCATCTCTATGAACATCTGATGTTTTCTTACAAGGAATAAAATATGACATCTTTGGAAATCTGTCTACCACAACAAATATAGAATCATTACCTCTTTGTGTTTTTGGTAAGCGAAGAACGAAATCCATGCTAATGTCTTCTCATTGTCTATTAGGAACAGGTAAAGGTGTGTATAACCTTGTATTCTGACTTACTCCCTTAGCAACTTGACAAATTTTGCAACTTTTGACAAATTTCTAAACATCCCTATACAACTGAGGCCAAAAGTATTTCTCCTAAATTAGACTCGCCATTTTATCAATGCCAAAATGTCCTACAAGTCCCCCACTATGTTTCTCCTTGATTAGATTTTCCCTCATTGATCCTCTTGGTATACATAATTGAATGCCTTTGAACAACATACCTTCTTGAATAAAGTAATCAACCCACTTACTTTGATTATCTGTGATTGGTTCCTTACATTCTTTTCAAGGTTCTGCAAAATCAAGGCCAGTTTCTACAAACTTTTCAAATCATCAAAACCAAGTACCTCAACTCTCATCTCAGTCAATATACTAATTCTTCTCAATGCATCTGCAACCCTATTTGAAAATCCACTTCTACGTTTCAACACAAAAGTAAAATTCTACAAGTATTCAACCCACTTCATATGTCTCTAATTCAACTTATTTTGACTACCTAAATACTGTTATGCTTTATGATCAGTGTACAACACAAATTCTTTAGGCATCAAATAATGTCTCCATTTTTTCAAAGTTTGAACAATAGCATAATTATTTTTTATCATAGACTGGATACTTCCTCTTAGCATCATTCAATTTCTCACTGTAAAAAGCAACAAGTTTACCTTCTTGACTCGATACTGCTCCAATTGCACTTCCACTTGCATCATAATCAACTTGAAATATTTTAGAGAAATTAGGTAAAGTCAATACCAGTAATTCATCTACCTTCTGCTTCAAGGTCTCAAAACTTTTGTCATCTCAATGTGTCCTCTTGAAATATTTCTTCTCTCCTCTCATTGTTTTTGTCATAGCATTACAAATAGAACTAAAATTTCTTATGAATTTTTGGTAGAAACTTGTCAATCCATGAAAAGATCGGACTTCACTAGCATTCTTAGGTGTAGGCCATTCCAAAATTACTCTAACTTTTTGAGGATCCATCTTCAAACCTTTAGCTAAAATCACAAAACCCAAGTACACTATCTCTTCTTTCATGAAAGAACATTTCTTCAAGAACTAATCAACAACTTTTCCTCTTTCAATCTCTACAATACTTGTCTCATATGAAACAAATGATCTTCCTTACTCATACTCATATCATAATGTCATCCAAGTAAACAATCACAAACCTACCCAAGAATTTCTTCAAGACCTCATTTATCAACCTCATAAAAGTACTAGGTGCATTAGTCAAACCAAAAGACATAACAAATCACTCATACAAACCTTCTCTTGTCTTGAAAGCAGTCTTCCATTCATCTCCTTCTCTGATTCTGATCTGATGATAATCACTCTTCAAATCAATCTTGGTAAAGTATTTTTCTCCACTCAAACAATCTATGGTATCATCCATCCCAAGCAATGGAAATTGGTATTTCACTATGATCCTATTTATAGCTCTTGAATCTGTACACATGCTCCATTCTCCACTCTTCTTAGGTTCCAACATAGCTAGTACTGCACATGAACTCAAAGTTTCTCTGATCAAACCCTTCTGCAACAATTCTTGAACTTTTCTATTCAATTCTTCATTCTCTATAGGTGTCAACTAGTGAGGTGCCTTATTAGGTAAACTAGCTCCCGGTATCAAATCCATGCAATGACTAATACTTCTAACAAGAGGTAACCTATCAGGTGTATTATTTGAAATGATATCTTAAAATTCTGTCAACAATTATTTAACTTCGAATAGTGAATCATCCTCCATCTTTACAATTGGCCTATTAGGAATCAAAGCATAACACACATCATTCTTCTTCAACTCCTTTATCAACTATTTTCCTTCAACCAAGAAAACTCTAACAATAGCGCAATTCTCACTCTTATATTCTTCTACCAGAGGTAACAAACCTTGTTTCTTCCCATTAGCCAAAATAGTATACCTATTCAATCTACCATCATGTATAGTTTGTCTATCATACTACCATGGTCTACACATCAAGATGTGACAAAAATCCATCAGCATGATATCATAAAGAACTTCATCATGATAGTTTCCAATCTTAAATTTCACAAGACATTGTTCACTTACCAATATTTTATGCTCATCCTTAATCCAAGCAATCTGATATGGCTTAGGGTGTTTCATCCTTGGTAGCTGCAACTTTGTAACCAGCTCTTCTAATGCCAAATTCTTTGAATTGCCATTGTCATTGATCACTTGCAACACTTTCCAACAAATTTGCATCTGGTTTTGATTAAGCCTCTCCTCAAAGGGTCTTCTTTGGTTCCTTCATTCCACAAAGCTTTTCTAATCATCAAGTTTTCACCACCCTCCCGTTTGTTCATTGAATCAGGTGAATCTTCTTGCACAATTGCATTCCTGCTACTACTACCAACCTTCTTACATTCAAATGCCCTATGTCCTTCTTCACCACACTTGAACCAAGTGCCCTTAAACCAGGTTTTGTCTTCTCTTTTATGATCATTACCTCCAGGCTAACTACCTCTTTCATAACCTCCTCTTCCTCAATATGAACCTTCTCCTTTCCATTCTGATTTACTTTTATCTTGAGTTTTTTTATCCTAATCAAATCTGCTACTTTATCCATAAGATCTACCTCTTCCTCTATAAAATCTACCACCTCTACCTCTCTGCCTCTGTTCATGCCTTTTGTTTAGCTTTTCTTCTTCTTTTAATGCAAATTGATAGGCTTCCTCAATGCTATTCATCTTGACCAAACTGATTTCATCTTGTATAGAAGTTCTCAATCCATTCAGATACCTTGCAACTCTTTCAACCTCATCATCCATATGTCCATATCTGATATCCAATCTGTAGAACTCTTCAATATGTTCCTTTACAATAGTGTCTCTTTGCTTCAAATTTTTCATTCTTCTCAACAAACTAACTTGATAGTCACCAGGTAGGAATTTACCCTTCAATTTGTTTACCATCTTGTCCAATACCTTGATCTTTTCCTTTCCTCTTCTCTGTCAATCAAGTTGCACATGTTCCCACCATAAAGATGCATTTCCTTTCAATTTGTACAAACTTCACCTTCTTATCCACCGGTGTACCTTCATATTCAAAATATTTCTCCATTTCAGAGATCCAGTCCAACAATTCATCTGAATCCAACTTGTCATTATATTTAGGAGGATTGAAATGTGGTTTTGCATTCACACTTGTTAAATCTCTCAGGAATCTTTATTCACCTTGTTCAAGAACAAGGGCTTGTTATGCTCCTACTTCTTCGGCTTCATCTTCACTAACATCTTCAATAGGTCTTCCTCTTCTTTGGGCTATCTCAACAACTTCAAGCCTAGCAGAAATTTGTCTCAACATATCCAACACAGCAGGATTAGCATCTCTCCTTCCATGAACCATTTTCTCAACCCTTTGTAATTATAGACTAGCCCGCAATCTACCACCCTACAACCCATTCAACTATGGCTTGTTACAAACAAAATCTTCTTTGATACCACTTGACACAGTTCCAAGGAGGGAGAATCCCCAAAGGAGATTTCCAACCTTGCAGCTAAGAGTAACACAGGAAAGCAACAACTCAAAATCTAGAGAGAAAATGCATGATCCAATATAATCATTTAGAGATCAAACAACATACATGCCAAGCTGTCAGGCCTTCCCGGTTACGACCATATACAAGAAGAAGAATCTCAAATCCTAATTCTGATTCGTCAAAGTCTCAAATCTAGGTTTCCCTAATGAACAGGACCTTACCCCTTTCAAGATACATCGAGTTACTACATATAGGCAGCACCTCTAAAGGTCAGCCAAGAGAAATTACATTCCCCAAGAAGGAAACATGTACAACAAATAGACCCGACCCAAAAATAAATCAAAGATCCATGAAAAGGAACAACAAGATGTGTGATCATAGGAAATGATTCACAGAAGATCCACGAACTACATGCTAAGATCACAATGGTTGGAAGCCAAAGATCAGCGACCGCACATCGAATCTCTAAATAGGTCCAAGCAAGAAATGAACACGTTACCCACAGACAAAAAATGGATCAAATCTCAAACAGCCACGAACAACAGTTGGTGCGATCATAGGAAGATGATCCTAGATAGGTCTAGAATAAGACTTTACGATCACACATGCTATCTCAAACAAATGACGATTGGCCAACATAATCTCTCCAACCAGCATAGAAGAACAAATATAACAAAGAACTATTTTTGGTTGATGCAAGATTTCCATGAATCCAAGATGCTCCTGCATCAATTTGAGTCCTTCGAATGTTGTTGGGTAATGTTTTGCAATATTGTATAGGGCAACGAAGGCATTGGCGACCAAAGGATCATTACAGGGGAGAACGAAAAAATCACCCTACTAGTACAAAATCTTTGAAGAAGGAATAGTAAAAGCAAGATTCCAGCTGACACACCCACATCTTGAACCAAAGGATTCATGATGTGTACGTGTTGAAGCCATTTTTGTGGGTGTGTCAGCTAGAATTCTTCTGGTACTATTCCTTTTTCAAAGATTTGGTACTGGTAGGGTGAGTTTTCTGTTCTCCCCTGTAATAATCCTTTGGCTCATCGCCAATGCCTTCGTTAGCCTATACAATATTGCAAAACATTACCCAGCAGCATTCAAAGAACTCAACCCTTATTATATATTCTATTTCATTTGGAAGTAACAAAAAGATGGATGGATGCTTCTTGGAGGCATTTTCCTACGTATAACAAGTCTGTATTCACTTATGCATATATATTCTTAAATTGCTTTTGCTCCACTCTGATAATGAAGGAAAGAGTTTTAATACTGACATTATAACTTAAAAGGACTGTGTGAGTTTGTTAAATCTGCTTTTTTGTATCTTATTGAAATTAGGTGTTGAGGATATGTTTGCTGGCTTGGACCACTTTAATAAGAGATCCATCTAGGTTTTTCACTAATTATAAAAGAAATGTCCAACTCAACTATAAGTAACTTTTTATAAATGATTAAATTTCCACTGATATGGAAATTTTGGATTTTAAATTGTAGATTGCTTATTCTACCTTGGTATACCCTGCTCTGATTATCACATACAATGGCAAACATCTTATCTGATCCAGCATCCAGAAGACATGAAGAATGAATTCTACAGTTCAGTTCCTACTCCGGTGTATTTGCCAATGTTTATTATTGCTGCCATTGTTGCTAGTCAAGCATTGATTTCAGCCATCTTCTCAATTCCTAAACAATCCATGGCTCTTGGCTGCTTCCCTCAGGTGAAGTTGGTACATACCTCACAAAATAAGGAAGGATGAATTTACTCCCCTGAAGTCAACTATGTGCTCATGGTTATATGTCTTGCTATTGTCATAGGATTTAAGGGTGGCCCAGAAATTGGAAATGCCTATGGTAAGGATTATTCTTTATTTTTATTGAATTTCAGTGACATGCAAAGTTGTCCTTCTGAGTAAAGCATAAAGAGATTTGTCTTGAACGCTAGGCTCTTGCTCCTGTCTCATTATATTAGTATGTAACATGGCTAGTGTGCTTTTATTTCTCTCTATTTTTTCATATACAGAGTTTTTGATATTGGGTATGCAGGGGTTGTTGTTATTGGTGTCGAGTTAATTACAACATGCCTAGCAAGCTTGGTGATGCTACTTGTTTGGAACAAGCACTTTCAACTTGTAATGTCATTCCTTGTTCTTTTTGGTCTCATTGAAAGAGTCTTGTCTCTCGGCTCTACTCAAGAAAGTGCCACAGGGAGGTTGGATGCCTTTTGTACTTCTTGCATTTTATGTGCTTATAATGTTCTCCTGGAACTATGGTAGGCAGATCAAGTATGGATATCTAACAGAGAGAAAAGTAAGCTCAAAAGAACTTCCTACACTCATTGCTAAGGCAAGAACTCATGTTCCAGGACTGTGTTTCTTGACCTTATTTATGGATTGCCACCTATCATAAGGCATTATGTGAGGAATATGGGTGCTCTTCATGAAATTATTATTATTTTAACTATAAGAGTTGTTACAGTAACAACAGTATTGTTAGAGGAGAGATCTATAGTAGAGAAACTTGGGCCTTGGGTTGTATATAGATGTCTTACTGAATATGGTTATGGAGATGTGGCTCCAAACATGGAAGGACAGGAATTTCTGAACTAGGTTATTAAAAGCATAATTGAACACATTAGAAATGAAGAAGTTGGGGATGGCTTGACTGATCACGAAAGAAATTCAGTTGTAGAAAATAGCTGCTCTTCTGCTTCATAGGAGGATTGCAACAGCTTGGGAGGGCGATAAATATAAAGGTTGTGTGTGTTTTGGGGAAAACTACACTGAGAACTTCTAAAAGAAAGGATTTTCTCAAAGGATGGATCGTTGATTGGTATGGGTTTCTGCAAACCAATTGTAGATCAATCATTTCTACAATGCAAGTAATACCTGGACGGGCTACTTCAAGTTGGAATGGTATATGAGCTTTAAGCTTCATACGAAAAATACCATCTGTACATATGTTGAGATTGTTATCATTATATGACTTAGTTGTATGTTTTGAGTTGGAATGGTATATGAATTTTAAGCTTTCATAAGACAAAACTCATGATAAAAGTAAAATGTCTGCCAATGTTGAGTTTCTTATCCTTTTATGACTTACCTTCTAATTCACCAATAGGGATAATCAAATTGAGGCATGGACAATTTTTATGACTAATCAACACATCTCATGTTTTATCCCCAATGAATCATACTCTCATCTTGTATTTTATAATATTAACTGTAATGGCACGATAATGCTCAAGTGGTGGTGGTTTGCTAGTTTTAAACGGTTTCTCAAAATATGAGTCTTTTTTTGGAATACAAATATAACGTTAATGAAGCACAAGTGGCCACATATGTATCCCCATAGCTACTTCTTGTCCTTGATGTGTACTCTTTTGTCACATTTTTGTGCAGCCATGCATTTGCATTTGAATGGAAATTAAGATAAGATTAACAAACAAATAACTTCACTTCCAAATTATTGATAAAGTGTAGAAATATGTACACCCCAGCTAGATTTGTATCAAATATTTAACTATCAAAATGAGTGGGTGGTTAATTCTCTCACGATGAGTGGGTGGCTAATTCTATCACAATGAATTGGCAGCTAAGTCTACAAAGAGTTTTAGAAAGAGCTTTATTATATGTGATGGCAGAGAAGAATCATGACATGTTGCAGGAGACACAGTGAATATTGCCCTGAATTGTGGAAGTTGTTTCTATTCATTTTTTCTTGTTTTTTTTAGATTTTAGTTATAAGCATACATGTAAAGTCATTTCTAGTTTCCTTCTGCTTGGATTAGTGGCTTCTGTCAAAGTTTTCCATTTGGTTTGTCTTGATGGTGTGTTTGTGTGCATGTTTTTGTAATGCAGTTTTTGCACACAAACACACCATCAAGACAAACCAGATGGCAAACTCTAACAGAAAAGTTACTAATTCAAGCAGAAGGAAAGTAGTCTCCTGCAGGATATCATGATTCTTCTCTGCCATCATATTTAATAAAACTCTTTGCAAATTTAGCCACCAATTTATTGTGAGAGAACTAGCTACCCACTCATAGTGATAAAATTAGCCACCCACTCATCGTAACAGTTAAATATTTGATACAAATCTAGCTGGGGTGTTACATATTTCTACACTCTTTCAATAATTCAGGAGCCAATTTATTTGTCTGTTAATCTTGTCTTTGGTTTCTATTCAAATGCAAATGCATGGCTGCACACAAATGTGACAGAAGAATACAAATCAAGACAAGAAGTAGCTATAGGAAAACATACATGGCCATTTGTGGTTCCTCAGAAATTATATTTGTAATTCGGAAAAAACACTCAGATTTTGAGAAACCATTTAAAACTAGCAAACCACCAACACTTGAGCATTATTGTGCCATTACAATTACATATTATTAAATTCAAGATGAGAGTATGATTCATTGGGAATAAATCACTAGATGTGTCAATTAGTGATAAAAATTGACCATGCCTTAATTTGATTACCCCTATTGGTGAATTAGAAGCTAAGTCCCTCAATTTGATTATCCATTTTGGTGAATTAGAAGCCAAGTCATAAAAGGATCACACACTCAATATTGACAAAGCCACTTTATTTTTATCATAATGCTAATCTTATGAAAAGCCTAAAGATCATATACCATTCCAATTCAAAACATACAGCTAAGTCATACACGATAACAAACTCAACAATGGTAGAGATGATGTTTTGTCTTAAGAAGCTAAAAGCTCATATACCATTCCAACTTGAAGTTGCTGTTGAGGTGGTACTTGCATTGTAAAAATGGTTGATATGTAATTGGTCTACAGAAATTCATACAAATCAGTGATCCATCTTTGAGAAAACCCTTGCTTTTAGAAATTCTCAGTATGGTTTTCTCCAAAATATACACAACGCTTACATTTATCACCCTCCCAAGCTGTTGCGATTCCTCCCATGAAGCAGCAGAGCAGTTTTTTCTACAACTGAATTTTGTTTCATGATCAACCGAGCCATCCCCAACTTCTTTATTTCTAATGTGCTAATTTATGCCTTTGATAACCTAGTTTAGAAACTCTTGTCCTTCCATGTTTGGGGCCACATCTCTATAGCCATATTCAGCAAGGCATCTCTATACACCCTTATGCCCAAGTTTTCTACTATAATTCTCTGCTCTAACAATACTGTTGTTATTGGAACAACTCTTATGGTCAAAATGATGAGAATTTCATGAACAAGCACTTATATTGTTATTCCTTATTAGTTTTGGTCTCATTGAAGGAGCCTATCTCTCGGATTTTCTCAACAAAGTGCCACAGGGAGGTTGGGTTCCTTTAGTAATTTCAGCATTCTTTGTGCGTATAATGTTATCCTGGAACTATGGCAGGCAGATGAAGTATAAATATCTGACAAAGTGAAAAGTAAGCTCAGGAGAACTTTCTATATTCATTGCTGGTGTAGGAACTCATGTTCCAGGAGTGTGCTTCTTGTGCAGTGACCTTATTTATAGATTGCCAGATTTATGTGACGAGCATGGGTGCTCTTCATGAAATTCTCATTATTTTGACCAAAATAGCTATTCCAGTAACAACAATATGTCACATCCCCACGTCAGCCAAACTTGATGGGGGCCTTAAATAAAGAAAAGAGATAGGGGTGCCAGTTGAAGAGAGCAGCCCATACCATTAAAGCGGCATGTTGTCCATGATCTAAGTAGGAGTGCTGGTCAGAAAATGGAAGAAAAAAGGTGCCAAGAATTATAGAAAATTCCTACAGCCCCTTCCCTATTCGATTGACCATTATTTTCTATTGGGGTTGAAGAAGAAAAGTATGGTATGAGAAGGCAGAGAGAAGGGAGATTAGAGTCTGAGGTATTTGGTCAAACAATTCAGGTGCGATGTTTATTATTCCACATTTTGCCTACACATTTACCAAATTATTCCCAACCATAATGTCAGACATATATCTTTCTACCATTATACTCTAAGTGTGTCCATCCTCTATTTCATAGCCCTTGTTTTGGCACAATATGAAAGGACACAGACGAAGGATTTGGCTTATTACCTACCATTTGCATTTTCTTGAGAGTTTCTAAAGTTTTTTTTATCAAATTCCTTTTCTGTAAAATCTTGCAATCATTACAGTCCATGAGACGACGTCTCTTTGAGGCATCATGTAAAAACAATTGTTTGTGCAGCCATACTTTGCATACTTATCAACCAGATTTTTGACAAAAATCCATACTCTATATGCATTGATGGATGTCATACCCTTTTCCAGAGCTCTTCGTTTTGCACAGGCTAGAATGATGCTGTCAAATGTTGTGAGTTTGGCTTCATAGCCACTAACAACCTTGTGAGGGTTTCTAAAGCCTTTCCACAAACCTGATTTTGTGCATAACCCGCCATTATTGCGATCCATGCGATTACATGTCTTTGAGGGTTTTTGTCAATCAGTGTAGTTTCCTAGTCTATGCTTCCTTAGCTTGAGAACATGTCTTCTAGCGCACTTGCAACTGCAACATCTTACCATTTTTCCCTATCCTGGGAGGTTCCCATTTTGACACATGCGGAGGAGAGAGCCAAAAAAACGAAAATATACAGAGAGGCATTTTGGAGAGGTGATCTGGAGGGAGAGTTGAGACCAACGGTTAGTACAAATTTACAATGCTAAATTTCGCTTAGTGTTTCTAGTTTTGATACAAAGTATTGAGGCTTGTTATACAAATTGTTCCGAATCTATTAATACAAAGGAATAAATATTTCTGATACTAAAGTCTGTTAATTTAAATTTATCATATTAACGTGGGCATTTTAGATTTATTGGTAGAAAACTGGTAACTCTAGTTGCCATTGGAAATCGAGCAGATATGGAGTTGATTATTTTATGTGGTCAGACTCCAGCTTCTAATCTTCTTTTATTAGTTGTTTTAAATCTTGGAAATCTTTCTAAGATGAACTCAATCAAGATCCTTGGTCATCTAATTCATTCAATAGGGCACATTTACATTTTAATTAACTATAGGTTTTATGAGGCATAGATCATTGTAACTTCATGTTGTTGACTGAGATCACTTTTTAAAGTAAGAAGATGATATAAAAATATTTAAACATTTAGTAGGATCAAAATTTATTGTTGGGAAGGGAATTATAAGACAATGCAAAGAATTCAAATTTAAAGTTTATAGTTTGCATTTTTAAAATTAGAAGTTATTTAGTGTTATACTTCACATACAAAATTCAACGGGGTCTGTAAATGGTACAAATAGAAGGGAAATAAATATTACTTCATAAAACTTACATTCATAAGTCATAATGTCTACAACAAGTACTAATGTCCATAGAAATAAATAACTACCTATAAATAAATCTTGTGACTTATTAATATTACCACAATATGACAAGATTGATATCACATCTTTTCACCATCAATAATTATAGTATTGTATACATTTGGGGAACCTTGAGTTGAATTTAACATAACGCACAAAACACTTATTGATTCAACAGTTAATTTCTTAGAATCTATATCCTTCTTAAATGTTTGGACTAAGAAATAGTCAAGGCCATCCCGAATGCTAAATGTTGAGGATTAGCTATAAAGTTTAAAGGAGCTCAAATGTATATTGTTGGTGTATGTTTTTCTTTGTAGTTGCATCATAATATAAGAAATGACAAATTAATTTAGTGTTACTATACCTACATGGTACTAAGCATAATTTAAATATTTCATCTTGACACTTTAGGTAACCCACTTGGGATTTGAGGGTAAATTTTAGACATGACAACATGAGGTCTATCAATCTTAACCCTAAGAACCTTCATACAAGAATTATCATGGGAATGAAGGAAGGACATTGAAGTTGTAGGAAATCGTGATTTGATTTCATATTAAACAAAAAATAACTACCATTTAAGTTAACAATGTTGAGATTGAATGAAGAGATAAACCCTAAATAATAATGCTATGTAACATCTCTTGATAACTTGCTACTAACCACCAGGGCCATAATCTATATATATGGAAATGATGAATAAGTTATTATCTATCCTATAGTCTAGACTAATATAAGGACATGGGGACTGCACCAAATGGTAAATGGATTTAGAAGATTAAGAATACCTTTGATAATATTACTATCGGATTAATATTTTGTAGGTTGGTCCAATGGATGCAAAATTGCTAACTTTATTTAGTAAGATTTGAACATTGATTATACTTCAAACAAGTTTATAAAGTTGTTATCATATGCCTTTCAACGATACCTACAATAGATTCTTAAATGCTTTTATGTTGAATTAGGATCAATGTTAGCATGAGGTCAAGTTGAGAAATGGATGACCATGTTGGACATTCCTCTCTATAGGTTTATCTTATTTGGGAGTTTAGTTATGATTTCCTAACCACTATTAAGTGTTGCTAGTTATGATGAAATATTGGTAATGATAACTTGTGTGTAGGTATCCTTTGAGAAGCCTTGTGAGGAGAGCTACACATATCTTTGGCTCCTTTAGAAGCGGGAACTGTTGGCATTAACCGATAAGGATGTAATTGGTGCATGGTAAAGAGGTGTTTTCATTGGTGTCTAAGGATGCAAACATTGTTCAATCAAGAACAATTGACAATTAACTAGTACATGGCAAAGAGGTGTTATCATTGATGTCTAAGGATGCAAACATTGTTCAATCAGGAACATTTGACAATAATAGGATAGTACACAGCTGCAATGTACAAGAGAGACTGGTTAGGATACCAATGACACATATTGAGCAAGAAGGAGTACTGTTACTATGACCGATAAATTTCTTAGAACTGATCATCAGAGAAATTGGTAACCAAGGAAGGTAACCGGAGCATCCATAATAGTGACCAATAAAGTATATATAACTGAAACCAAAACTCAAATGGGTATAGACAAAGAAAGGGGGAGTGACAGGTGATGGCATTGACTTGCACATTACCTAAGGATAAAAATCGATCATCTCTTATCAGTGAGATATCATCAAGACTAATGAACTGGTGTAAGTTGTAGTTGACCAACACTTATCAAACTCTTCAACTAAGTTTTGTTGCATAAAATCTAGAAGACTTTGTGTTATAAAGAAGATCGGAGCAAGGTAAAATTGAAGGATTTAATGCCGACAATTAAGGAATTAAAATATGGAGAAAACTCGTGTAAAGGAAAGTATGCGGGACGCATCTATCATTTCCTTTACAAAATAGAAAAAGCTATGGCATGCATCTATTATTTTCCTTTGTGAATTGACACTCAACTAGATGATGGATCCAAAGGAGATCTTTGTGGAGGTTGTGCATGCAAAAAGAGGGAAGGGCAAGAAGACTATTTATTCTTCATCCTATGAAGAATATCTTTTGTCTTCATTCTACCAAAAAGAAAAAGAGTGAACCTGTATGTTGAGAGAAGCTACGAAAAAGGTGAAAAGAATAAGAAGAGAAGAGTGTGCAAGGAAGCACAACAATCTGTGGAGAGCATACATGTGGTGTTTGGTGATGACTCTCAGTTGATAAACGCAATGATTTTATCAGGCTCAATAAAGCCATTTTAAGAAGATCAAACCCTCTATTGCTCTCTAACAATTGCAATAGCAAAATCTCAGTATTTGGGTGGACATTAATAGGTGCCTTGTATTAAATCTCTTAGCCAAGTGACATATGTGTAGATGTTTTAAGTCATCTAACAAGGAAGGCTTTAACAATCCTTATTTCTTAAATCCCTTAACCAGGTCACATCTAACAGTGCATTTGTAATACTTTAACAGGGAAGGCTCCTAACAGGGCACACTTCATAAAAGTGCAAAATTTGTGAGGTCTCCTCACACCGTGGTTTTCTCCCGATTTGGGTTTCCACGTGATATATCTGGTGTTGTCCATTGCTTTAATTTTGTGATAGCTATTTCTGTGATAGAATCTGTTCTGCTTACAATTTTAGTTATATTATATCATATTGATTTTTAAGTTTTTAGTGGGTGTTGATTCACCCCTTCCCTCTTAGCACTAGTTGGGACCATCAATTGGTATCAGAGCTAAGTACCTTTTCTAAGCTGCTTAACTACAACAAGGAAAAGATCTAATGATGAGAAAGGAAGGACCCAAGTTTTCTAAGGAAAACTTCACCTTATGGTGCAATAGAATGAAGTTGTACATGAAAACCATCGGAGATCAATACTGGACTCATGTAATTAATGATTACATCAAACCCACCAGTACCTTGATAGTTGATCAATAGAAGATCAGTAGTGAACACAGCTACAATGAATATGATAACAAGTATGCTACTTGACCATTTATATTCATAAATTGAACATCTAACTATTGCTTGCAAAATGTGGGCAAAGCTACAAATTGTGTATGGAGGTGACCCACATGTTCAAAGAGAAAAGGTAGAAAGCCTTAGAGGAAAATATGATGACATGACAATGAACGAAGGAGAAGACATTGAGCAATACAATAATAGAATAAATGAAGTGATGAAATCCATCAAAAGCGCTGGAGGAACATTGAGTGAGCAAGATGTGGTAAGAAAGATACTGAGGACACTAAGGCCACAATATGCTATCAAGATCTCATCCATACAAGAGCTTAGCTCAGTGAGTGCATCTCAAATCACTCTTGACTCTCTTATCAATAAGTTGACTTCTTTTGAATTAAGAAATTATGATAACAACTTACTCATGTTAGATGTTGCTTTTAAGTCCTCTATGAATATATCTTCCACCAAGAAAGGAAGAGATACTGATAATAGTTCTACCGGTAAGTCTGGAAATTTTATTGAAAATCTAATTTCTGAATAACTAGAGCAGGATGAGTTTGAAGCACTCATTGCAAGGAGATTTTCAAGAGGAAAAGGGAAGTATAAAGTGAAACTTCCTTTAAAACACTTTTCTTGCAATAAGATAGGACACATTGTTGCAAGGTGCCTAGAAAATGAAAATAAAGAAAAGATCAACCAATTCAAGAACAAAGAAAAGGAGTGCTACCTTACTGAGGAAGGTGTCATGGACAATGAATCTAAAGAATCAGGAGAAGATTAAATTTCCTTTGTTGCAATAAAAGAAGAAAGAAAAGTGATAAGTTAAATGATACTTATCTCAAGATCTCATCAATGTGATGACTGGATCATTGACAATGGATGCACTCACCACATGACTGGTGACAAGAACAAGTTCATCAACCTGAAGGTTAATGATAGTGGATTGATGACTTTTGGTAACAATACCCCCTATGCAATCAGAGGCAAAGGCTCAATATCACTTAGCAATGAATTTGTATGTGAAGATGTGTACTAGGTTGAAGGACTTACGTACAATCTAATAAGTGTAGCTCAATTAAACAACAAAGGATACATGTTGGAGTTTGGGCAAGGTTCTTGTATTGTCAAGAATCAATCAGGAGCTCATGTTGCCACTGGTAGATAGAGTAAAGGGAACCTATTCTACCTAAACTCAACCAAGGGGGCTTTCCTCATTGCTATGGCAAAAGGGGAGACAAGGAAAATCTATCTCATGACAAAAGAGGACAATAGCTAGTTGTGGCACAAAAGGCTCTGCCACATAAAATTTGATAGTATTTTCAAAGTAAGCAAGAAGAATTCAGTCTAAGGGCTTCCTGATATTACAAAGTCTAATAGGGCTATGTGCAAAGAATGTCAGTTAGGCAAATTGACAGGTAAAAGCTTTAGCAGTAAGTCTTTTTCTGCTAAAAAAGTGTTGGATTGGATCTTGTTCACACAGACTTATGTGGTCCTATCAGGATGAAGAGCTACTATGGAGATAGGTATTTTATGCTCTTTGTAGATGATTTCTTAAGGATGATGTGGAAACTCTTAAAGAAAAATTAAAGGCCTTTCAGATGTTCAAAATCTATAAGGCCCGAGTGGAGAAAGAGACTGACAAAATCTTGAAATGTATAAGGTCAAATAGAGGAGGTGAGTACACCTCTCAAGATTTCACTCACTACTATGAGGAATAGGGGATAAAAAGGCAAATGTCTACACTAAGAACCCCGCAACAAAATGGAGTCGTTGAAAGAAGAAACAAGACTCTAATAGACTGTGCTAGAACTATGATGATTCAGAGGGATCTTCCCCATCACTTTTGGAGAGAAGCAATCAGCACCAATGTGTATACACTGAATCAGGTTCAAGTCAGGAAAGGAATCGGTAAGACTCCATACGAGTTATGGTTTGGTTATACCCCAGTTGTAAGCTATTTCAGAGTTTTTGGTAGCAACTATTACATCAAAAGAGATGTGTACTCTGGAAAGTTTGAGCCAAAGAGTGATGTAGACATATTTTTGGGTTACTTTACCAAAAGTAAATCTACTAGTATTTGAATAAGAGGACAGGAAAAATAGTGGAAAGTGCCAATGTAAAGATAGATGAATATTCAAAACCAAGGGAAAAGAACAGTCATGATGAATCAGACATTCACTAGGATCATGATGTTAATAATCATTTGGAATTCAATGAAATGATTGTTGTTGATGAAGAAGAATAGGTAATCAAACCCTTGTAATAAGGTAATGTTCCTGAGCCAGGAATGGATCAAAACATGAGACCATTTGAGGAAGATGAAAAGGAAATTGTTCGTGATCTCACTGGAAATGTCTCTCAACCAGAAAATGAAGACCTGGACCACCGACTATTTTTTCCAAGGTATGTCACATATCACTCCACTGATAACATTACTAGTGACAAACATGCTAATATTATGACCAGGAGAAAGGCTAGAGAAAGTATCTTCTTACTTTCCAGTATAGAGCCCAAAACTACTAGAGAAGCTCTAGAGGATGATAACTAGGTCAAGGTGATGGAAGAGGAGCTTGAGAAAATTGAAAAGAATGAAACATGTACTCTTTTTCCTAGACCACAAGACAATAATGTCATAGGGACCAAGTGGGTGTACAAAAACAAGCTAAATGAAGAAGAAAAGGTGGTAAGGAACAAGGCAAGGATATGCACAAGAGGCAGGACTAGATTATGGAGAAACTTTTGCACCTGTGGCAAGACTAGAAGGAGTGATAATTCTACTTATTTATGCCACTCATAAAAGGTTCAAAGTATACCAAATAGACGTAAAGTCTGCATTTTTGAATGGTATATTGGAGGAGGAAGTGTACATAGAATAGCCAGAAGGCTTCTCATCCACAAAGAAAAATGGTATGGTCTGTAAATTGAAGAAGACACTCTATGGGCGGAAACTAGCTCCAAGGGCTTGGTATGAAAGGTTACATTCATACCTCCTGACCATAGGATTCACAAAAACAAGAGATAACAATAGTATGTATCTCAGGACTGGTAAAGAAGGAAACCTAATTTCTGAAATATTTGTGGATGATATCATCTTTGGAAGAGATGACAAAATGAGAAAAGACTTTGCTGAGGAGATGAAGAAAGAATTTGAAATGTCCATGATTGGAGCTATAAAATTCTTCATTGGTTTGCAAGTTCATCAACTAAAAGAAGGTATTTTTATTTCTCAGTCCAAGTATGTTAAGGAAATTCTTAAATCATTTGGGCTAGAAGAATCCAGACCGGTTGGCACACCAATGATAACTAACTACAAGTTATCAAAGGAGGAGGATGCTAAAGAAGTTAATGAGACATTGCATCGGTCAATGATTGGCAAGTTATAGTATGTTGTACATAGTAGACTTGATATTGCACATGTAGTAGGCATTGTAGCCAGATTTTATACTAACCCAAAAGAGACACATTTAATAGCAACGAAGAGAATCTTCAAATACTTAAAGGGTACTGAGGAATATGGTCTATGGTTTCCTCACAAAGGAGGTTTCAAGATAAAAGTGTTCACTGATGAAAATTAAGCTAGTAACATTAATGACAGAAAAAGAACAAGTGGAGGTGCATTCTTTCTTAGAGAGAATTATGTCTTGGATGAGTAAGAAGCAGAACTACATTTCACAGTCCACAGCAGAAGCTAAATATGTTGGTGCAATAATTAATTGCACACATGTGATCTAGATAAAACAGATATTGGAAGGAATCCAAGAACAAGTACCTGAACCAATTGCAATATACTATGACAACACAAGTGCAATAAATATATCCAAGAATCCTGCCATGCACTCAAAAAAAAGCACATTGTTATAAAGTATCACTATTTGAGAGAGCACGTTGAAAATAAAGAAGTGAAATTGGAATATGTTCCCACAAAAGAATAGGTTGCCGAAGAGTACCTTTGAGTATCTTAGAGGTAAATTAGGGGGAGTGCCCCTTCTTGATCTTCAGTAAAAGGACTCAGAATCATCAATCCATTGAGCTTCAATAGAGGACTCAAACCTCATCTTCATAGGATTGGTGACAAAGGACTGATACTTGAAGGGGGAGAAGATTTCAAAAAGGGTAGTCACTTGACTAGCCTTTGGCATTATTGTCAAAGGGGGAGATTATGACTGGTGAAGGATGTGGACCGGTAAGGCACATTTTCCATCAATGCCAAAGGGGGAGATTGTTGGCATTAATCGGTAAGGATGTAACTGATACATGGAAAAGAGGTGTTTTCATTGATGTCTAAGGATGCAAACATTTTTCAATCAGGAATAGCTGACAATTAATCGATACATGGAAAAGAGGTGTTGTCATTAATGTCTAAGGATGAAAACATTGCTCAATCAGGAACAGTTGACAATAATAGGTTAGTAGACAGCTGCAGTGTACAAGAGAGACTGGTTAGGATACCGGTGATATATATTGAGAAAGGAGTACTGTTACTATGACTAATACAGTTCTAACCGATCATTGGAGAAATTGGTAACCAAGGAAGGTAACCAGAGCATCCAGAATAGTGATCGATAAAGTATATATACCTAGAATCAAGGACTCAAACTGGTATAGAAAGAGAAAGGAGTGATAGGTGATGGTATTGACCTGTACACTACCTAAGGATAAAAAATGATCATCTCCGATCAGTGAGATATCATCAAGATTGATGAACCGGTGTAAGTCACAGTTGACCAACACTTATCTAACTCTTCGACCAAGTTTTGTTGCACAAAATCTGAAGACTTTGTGTTATAAAGAATATCAGAGCAAGGTAAAATTGAAGGATTTAATGTTGACAATTAAGGCATTAAAACATGGAGAAAACTTGCGTAAAGGAAAGTATGTGAGACACATATATCATTTCCTTTATAAAATAGAAAAATCTATGGCATGCATATGTTGTTTCCCTTTCTGAACTGAGACTGGACTGGATGATGGATCAAAAGGAGATCTTTGTGGAGGTCGTGCATACAAAAAGTGGAAAGGGAAAGAAGACTATTTATTCTTCAACTTGTGAAGAATATCTTTTTCCTTCATTTTGCCAAGAAGAAAAAGAGTGAACCTGTATGCTGAGAGAAGCTACGAAAAAGGTGAAAAGAAGAAGAAGAAGAAGAAGAGAAGAGTGTGCAAGGAAGCACAAAAATCTATGGAGAGTATACTTGTTGTGCCTGGTGATGACTCTCAATTGATAAATGCAGTGATCTTATCAAGCTTAGTAAAGCTATTTCCAGAAGATCAAACCTATTGTTGCTCTCTAACAATTACAATAGCAACATCCTAGTATTTTGGTGGACATTAATAGGTCCCTTGTATTAAATCCCTTAACCGAGTGACATCTGTGTAGATGTTTTAAGTCCTCTAACAAGGTGGGCTTTAACAGGCCGTATTTCTTAAATCCCTTAACTGGGTCACATCTAACAATGTGTTTGCAATCCTTTAATAGGGAAGGCTCCTAATAGGGCACACTTCAGAAGAGTGCAAAATTTGTGAGCTCTCCTCACACCATGGTTTTCTCTCGATTTGGGTTTCCACGTGATATATCTGGTGTTGTATATTGTTTTAATTTTGTGATAGCTATTTCTGTGATAGAATATCTTCTTCTTACAGTTTTAGTTATATTATATCATATTTATTTTTAAGTTTTAGTGGGTGTTGATTCACCCCTCCCCTCTCAGCAGTGGTTGGGACCATTAGGAATGTAGGCGGTCCTTGGGTGAAGGATACCCTTGTGACCTCATGTTTGTAGGGGGATGATCTAGGGGCTTAACTCTAGGTATTATAGGTCATTCCAAATATGTCTTATCTTCTCCTTTTTGTAGGCTTAAAATGGAGGCCACCTTGTATTTTTTTTCTATTTGTTATGTGTTTGTGAAGCTTAACCCCTTACTTATAGAAATCTATGGATACACTCTTAAATTTATCCATTATTTTATATGTATCTATATTTTTAGCACTAATTATTGTTATATATGACCCTAACAAGTGTTAACCATTGGGAAATTAATGCAGAGATAGGCATCCATTGGAATGTGTCAATGATCTATGTCTAGACACCTGCAAGGGATTAGTCGGCAATCACCTAGTTCATGGAGGTGAAGTTTCTAAGGCTACCCTAGACATGATATGATAAAAGATAGGAGGTTTTCATTAGGTCGTGCCAATGGATGATGCCTATAGCTACTGTTGTATCTTTTGGACTAGCCACCCCTCACTTGATTCACAGACGTGAAGGATTGTTAGGGGTTATCCATGATTTGATATAGTAATGGTTACTTAGGTAGTTACCTTACTGTGTGGGTAGCAGTAACCGAAGCTAACTATGGTATCAGGAGGGTTCATTAGTAGTCACATGTAGCATGGGCATGATCAAAGCTAGGTTTTACCTGGGATTGTGAAGAAGATAGCTAAAAATATCACTAAGATCACCAAGTGTAATGTGTTAAACACTACTTCTTCTTGGTTGGACAGACTTGTCACTAGTGGCCTATAGGTGATTGAAGTCAAAATCCACTAGGCCAGGTTAGTTTACTATTCGTTAAATCCTTTGAATTGAGGACAGACCCACAATGTAGTATGAGATTTATTTATTCCTCTTCCTAGTTGTTTGATGGTATACTTTACCCTATTGGATTGAGGATGGACCCCCGATATAGTATGGGATACACCAACTCCTCTTCCCAAGTATCTGATGGTGTAAAAGACTAGGGAAAGGAATGGGACCCATGATGTACTACTCAATGCATTGACATTCCTTCGCTTTGGGATGCATTATGGATGGGGGATGGATATCCATAATGTATGAGCCACTCACTATTTTATATGTTATGCCTATATGAAACAATAGGTATTGTATTTTTTACTTATGTATGAGCCCGTCACTATGTTATTTGTGATGCTTATATGAGCCAGTTACTAATGCCTTTGTGATTAATTTATGAGCTATCTACTATCATCTTTGAAATGTATGTTGGATCTAATCACTACATATGGGATGTATAGTGAAGTTATCCACCTTGTGTACTTGTGATGTACATATGAGCTAGTCTTTCATGTGTATATAATGTATGATCGGGATAATCATATATGTTTGATTTGTGATATGATCCATATGCACATTTGTAAGTTGGTATAACTAATGATTGGAATGACAAGTATGGAACCGACACCTAATGAAAATTGGTATCTTTTATTAGGATGGGACTAAGTTAATAGCATACACTTAAATAGTAGCCATCATCTAAAGAGAGATCAGAGATCTCATTGAGAGGAGAGATTAAACTCCCTCTTAGTGAAAATTACAAAGCCTCTAACTTCCCATGAGAATATAAGTAGGTATGGTCATCAATAGTGAACCATTGAGGCTTAGGTCTAGGTCTAGTGATGTCTTCATCATGGAAGTTTAGCATTATTTAGTGTAGGCATATATTTTGATATTGAGTCATTGATGCCATGGTGAACAAATGAGTTTTTAAATCACTAATAAATTAAATGAAATTTTTTTGGTTGATTAAATTAATGGATGATGTTAAGCTCAAGAAAAAAACATAGTAGCCAAGGGGTGGATATTACACAATATTGGTAAAGGAGAGATTTGTAGTGGAAAAACCTGTGCATGAGGGTGTATATAGATTCTTTGTTGAATATGGATATGGATAAGTGTCCCCAAACATGGAAGGACACGAATATTATGCTAATTATATTGATTTATTAATTTTTCAATATTAATATTTATAAATTTTTGACATACAATTTGTTTTAAATATTTTTAGTGACAACACTAAACACATATTGCTAACAATCTCCCGCTTTCATTGATGAAAACACCAATGAAGAACACAAATTGATATCTTTCCATTGTCATCAATATCAACAAGTTTGACATTAATGATGACACAAAGCTAACAACCAACAATCTCCCCCTTTGTTATTATTGGCAACACTTGTGCAACTCTCTTTTTTTCTTTATTTGTACAATATCTCTCTCAGTTGTATCTCTCCACCTTTGACATCAAGGACAATTGGAATAACACTAAAAACTCTAAATAGTTCTAAACTACTTCAAATAACTCTCTCATTTTCAACATTATCTCATATAATTAAAACACTCCCCATGTTAGGGATATCTCATCTTTGCAACATATTTTGTACAACCAAGAAACCACCATCTTCACTGCTACCCTCGAGAGCAAAAATTGCAGCAATCAAAGAGACAGAAGATAGACAATAAGTATCCCCTTAGAAAGATGTACCACTCTTATGCATCTAATTTTAAGAAGTGGTACTAACCCCTAACTTATGTTGGAGATACTTAAAAGTATCCTTTGACAGTGCCTTGGTGAAAATATTTGCAATTTGATCATGTGTGGGCACATACTCCAATCTAACTTTCTTATCTACAACTTTGTACCTCAAAAAGTTATACTAGATAAAAGTGTGTTTAGTTCTTGAATGCATCACCAAATTCTTTGAAATATTAATAACATGTGTGTTATCATATATAATCAAAATTATTTCATCAAAACAACCTTGATATCTCTAAGAGTCTATTCCATCCACATTACTTGAGTGCAAAAAATGTTGCAATGTATTATACTTTTTATATAGACAATGATAATGAGTTGTGTTTCTTACTCATCCAAGAGACTAATTTGTCTCCCATTAAAAATTCTCTGCCACTTTTACTTCTTCTGTAATCAGTACATCTAGCCCAATCAACACTTGTAAAATATTTTAAAGATAAATCATTGTCCCTTTTGTACCACAAACCAAAATCTAGAGTTCCTTTCAAATATCTCAATAATATTTTTAGTACATTGTAATGATATTTCTTGGGATTAGGTTGATATCTTGCTACTAAATAGGCTACATGCTAATATCCCATCTTGAAACAATTAAGTACAATAGTTCACCTATCATAGATCTATAAAGTTTATATTCAATTTATAGAGATTCGTCATCTTTTTTTAGATGACAATCAATAACCATGGGAGTTCCAACTTGTTTACAATCCTCTATTCCAAACTTCTACAATATTTCTTTGATATACTTGCTTTCAGAAATGAAAATAGTATCTTTCGTCTAAGTAACTTAAAGACCAAGAAAGAAGGATAATTTACCAATCATGGACATCTCAAATTCCTTCTACATTTACTCACCAATTTTTTTGCATTCATCATCATCTCCACCAAATATAATATAGTCTACATACACAACTACTATTATCAATTTATCACCATCAACTTTGAAATAAAGAATGATATTCATTGTACCTTTCTTAAAGTTATGTGTCAACAAATACTATCAAACCTAGCATAAAAATCTCTATGGAACATGCTTGAGTCCATATAGTGCATCCTTAAGGATGAAAACCATGTCCATATCATCTAACAATTGAAACCATCTTGTAGTTAATGTATACTTCTTCTATATCTCCATTCAAAAATATAGACTTGGCATCCATATAATGTGCCTTGAAATTCTTGTATGTATCAAAAGAAAGAAACATTCTTGTAGCTTCCATTCTAGCTACTAGAGAAAATGTCTCCTCAAAGTCTATTCCCTCAATTTGTGTATTACCTTTACATACCAATCTTTCCTTGTGCCTTACGACTTTACCAACTTCATTGAGTTTCGTCTAGAACACTAACTTTGTTCTAACCATATTATCATCTATTGGTCTAGGTATCATTTCTCATGCCTGATTATTTTTTGTTAGATCCGGCTCTTCATTAATTTCTTTCATCCATCCATCATCTTTTCTTTCTTCAACAAAAGTCTTTGGTTCTACCTTAGATAGGAAATAGTAATTATCATTCCCACTTGTCTTAGCAAGTCTTCTCCTTGTCTAAACACCTTTGTTTTTATCTCCAATGATCTAATTTTCTAAATTATGTCTCTTCACATACTTTAAATATGTCTTTGGTTTTTTTTCAAGTTCCTTCTCTTCTTCATCTACTCCACCTTTATCTATCAAATAACTCATTTCTTCAACAAGAGTAACAGGAACATCATCAAACTCAAAATCAAGCTTGAGAGAAGCCTTATCACATTCTTCAATCTCCAGAGTAGCATGATCCCATTATTCACTTACCCAAATATGTTTACTCTATATAATCTTCTTCATCCTCATGCTATAGAATATATATGCAATGCTTCTTGTATTATATCCAGAAATACTCCATCTAATTTGGCATCAAAATTTTCCAAGATTTTCTTCATCTCTTTTGATGTAGCACTAGCTTCCAAAGATTCTGAAATATTTAAGAGTGGGATCCTTTCCAAACAACAACTCATAAGGTTTATTTATATGATTTACTCTCACTCATACTTTGTTTGAAAGATAAACACCAGTATACACAACATCTCTCTAATACATGTCAAGAAAGTTAACATTTTTCAACATAGTCCTAACCTTCTCAATGACAATCTTATTTTTCTTTCATCAGCTCCATTTTTTTGTGGAGTTCTATGAGTAGAAAACTATCTTCTAATTCCATGATTCTCACAAAATATATCAAACTCAATGTAAAATCACCACCTCTGTTAGAATTTATAAACTCGATCCTAACATCCACTTGATTTTCAACCAATTTTTTTTACTCTTAAAATCTATCGAAAGCCTTTGAATTTCCTCTTAGGAAAGTAACCCATGTCATTCTATAATAATAAATTTCACCATTTAGTCCTCTCATCCTTTTAGGTCCGTACAGGTCTATGAATTAGCTCTAAAGCTCTTGAAGTAGAATACTCCTTTTTCTTGAACTCATTCCCTTTTTATTTTTCCAATTAACACTCTTTGTACACAATGTTAGAAGGCTTTATAATCCTTGGTAGATCTCTCACAGCTTTAGAAGAACCAATCTTCACCATATTGTCAAAACTCATGTGTTGAATTCTCTTGTACCATAACCAACATTCATTTCTCTGCACCAACAAAAAAAATTCTCCTTTTTTCTCTTTTATATAAAATACATCACCATTAGCTCCATGCCTTTTGAATCAACCTTTCAAAAACCCTTTCTAATCTCACATCTAGTCCCATGAAAATTAAGTTTATAACATTTATTACACATATGTCTCACACTTAAGAGGTTGCATATCAAACCCTTAACATAATAAACATCATCAGTTATATGCTTACCATCAATAGATATAGCTCCCTTACCACAAATAGGTGTAGCTTCCTCACTAGAAAATTCAACTAATCCACCATCATACTATTCAAACTCAAGAAACTTTCATCTATCTCCTGTCATATGATTTGATCATCTAGAATCATCTAGCTGGGATATGGTTCTTCTAAAGCATGTAGGGTAATCTTCACAAACATTAATTTTTTTGCAAAATTTTGACTTTCGGACCTATTTCTACCATTCTCCTTAATTACCAAAAATAGAACTTCCTCATTTGAATAATTACCTTCTTCCTCTAATTAATGTGATTGTATTAAACAAAGACTCTTCTCACACTTATCTCTATTATAATTTATATCATTCCTTCTATAACTAACCACTCTATCATCACTCACAAGTTTCTTATAATTATCTTTCTTGAAATTAAATCTAGTTGCATAACGATCATCCTTCCATAATTAAAATATTTCAAGGGAAAATTACCATTATAAAGTTGCTTCTTCATCATCCAAAACATTTCTAGCATCAAGTACATCTTTAATCTTCTTTTTAATTTTAAATTGTAGCATCCTTCTTTTCTTTTTTATTATCTTCAAATTTTGCAATCTAAAATGTAGAACCGGATCCATAGAGCTAATCCAACATGTATATATCCATATCATGATTTTATTCAATATCATATATCTTCAATTTGTAGGCTTTACTCATGGTTCTCGTCACTTTCCTCAAAACCTCATTATCATCCATAGTTTTTCCAATATTTTTTATTGCACTAACTACTTCATTCTCTTGATGCAAGTAACTTTAAATATTTTGATCTTCTATCATCCTTAGGTTTTCAAACTTTTTCATCAAATTTCGCAACTTGACATGTTTGGTCTTATTTTATCTTTCATATAGGCTACTTAGATTTTTATAGATCCCCTTTTTCACCAATGTAGTTCATGACCTTTAGAAATTCAAAATCACTTAAGCTACTAATGATAACATTTTGTATCCTTGTCATTTTTCTCATGTTCCTTGATCTCATTCAAAGTAGAAGAAGCACTAGTTGGATGATTGTACCATTTCTTCACACTATCCCAAACTCCAAAGGGCATAGAATTCAACTATGATTCCATCCTCACTTTCCAATAGGTTTAATTTGATCCATTAAACTTCAATACTTTGTGACTAGTTTCAATCGTCATCCTAGATCTTCCTAAAGTGATTAAGCTTCTTTAGAGGAACTCAAGTCTAATATCAATTTTTGAACACACCACAAGACTAAGAGGGGGTGAATAAGTCTTAAAAAAACTTAAATTTTTTTATCACGAACACATATTACTTATTTTTATCCAACTAACCATCAATGAAAGATGATGCAATAAACACACATACACATGATCACCATAATTTTACATGGAAAACTCAATATGGAAAAATCCACAATGAGAATCACACTTACAATACGAATTACTTCAATACAAAATTTTAGGCTCAAGGCAAAGGAGCTTACTAATCTTGAAAACAAATTTTGCACTAAGGTACACTACATTAGTAAAGAAACAAGAACTTGAAAATCATTGAAGATCAATTTTTCTTTAGCACAAGATACAAGAATACAAGTTTCCAAAATAACTCACTTTCTTTAAGAAGGCATGGGAAAATGATGAATTGAAAAGATGTAGGATCTCCTGATCATGCCAACAATTCATTGCTACAAATTTTTTCAACTCTGAAAGATATGATCATTTTTCAAGTTGAGTCTTCCACATTTGCATCATACTAATTTCACATTTAATCCAAAATCAATCCATAATCAACTCAACATCTGCATTCATTTATATATCAACTTGATCATAAAAAAAACTCAACTAGGTCAACTATGGTAAGGATAAGAAGCATTTACACAAATTCTACCACCGTGAATACTTTCACCCAATGTAGTCCACCCTAGAATATAAAGGGGGACCAAATAAACCATAAAACATCTCCATCATTTGAATTTACCAAAGTGCATGCAACACAACATTCTCTATTAGAAACATCAAACATAATGTGTGGCAAAACATTAAAATGTGTTAACAACTAGTTGGCCAAAAACTATTCTCCATTGCATATTTCATAATGTGGATCTAACCACAACATGTTAGGATCCATAAAAAACTCTTTACTCTTCCTCCAAAGTATTTCCAAACAAAAAATACATTAATCAAATCAACTCATGTACTTAGTTGACCAAAGGTCAACATAGATAAAGATAATGAACAAGGAACAACATATCTTCACTTTGTAGAGAAAACCAACATAAAATATCTGAACTAGAATATTGTATAGAAATTAAGAACAAGTCCACCAAACCACACACCCAAAAACCTCAATGCATAGCATTGTCCAAACTAGTCCTAACAATCATCCTTACTGTCAAATAACAACCAAACACAAATTTAACCTCTAAAAATCGGTGGACCTAAAAACATGATAGCGCAACATTCAAAGACCATAATTGTTAACTCTAGAACTACAAGACTCCAACTTCTTATATGGAGAAATACAAAGCATTCTACCATACATACTTCAAATACTTTTTCCTACATATTTCATCTTCCCACATTGTCACATTTTGGATACACCACATACTAACTAAATATCATCGCCAAACACTAGAACAACATCTAAACACCCAATACCAAAGCTCTATTATCTTCCACTCATCAAGAAGCATGTCTCTTTATTAGGTTTACGTCAATGCAAATAGTTAGTTGACATCAATGACAACATTGAACAATATTGCTAACAATCTCCCCCTTTGTCATTGATATAAACACCAAGGGAAAAAAAATCTCTTTCTCATAGCCATCAATATCAACAAGTTTGACATCAATGAAAAGACAAAGCCAACTACCAATAATTGGAAGACATAAATAGCATTTCCTCTAGTTGATTGGTTATAAGAATATATATGCTTGAGGAATATTATTAGATACAGGAGACAGAAGTAGGTGTACCTACACAAGAAGGATAAATGAACTTTATGCTAGAGGTTCTAATGACCATTTTCAGATGTATGCAAAAGGAAAAGAATACAAAATAAAATCTACAATTTAATTAAAATTAGCTAAAAATGTATGTAAATAGATTAGGCCCAACCAATATCTCAGCCTCCCATTTGCGTTTACAAGAATATCTAGATACAGGACAATTTTCCAATTTAGACTCGATCATTATTGAGTGGTAGAGAGAAATAGATGAAACAAGAGAGAACATGATAAGAATAGTTTTCAATCTCTACCATTGAATGGTTGGTTAGATAAAACTATTGTATAATATGATTACTAGAGAGGATGGGGGGATAGGTATTGAAGAGACAATTTTGATGTGGGATGACTATCTCCCAATTTTGAAGAATATAAAGAGAAGAAACCCCAACTGGCTTCCTAAAACAACTATTTTTAGCATGAAGATGTGGGTCTTCCTGTTGAATGGTTACAATAAATCAAAGAAGTTATCAAATAGTACAAAAATATGACAAGTAGCATTTTTTAAAGGAGGGAGAACATAAACATTTTACTTTAACATGCTAAGGATTTTGTAAAGGAGATTTCGTACACTTTTATGAGGTAGAAGATCAAATGAGGGATATAGACAACATAGTACAATATTTCAAAGATACACTCCATGGAGATTGTACTAAGGAATTTCTCAAATGAATAGTCATGGTAAAGCATGAACTTCTAAATATGAAGAAGGAACTCCCTCGATTCAAAGATAAGAACAAAAAGATAAAGGAATTTAGAAAGAATAAATACGTCTCCCTCAAATATATGAAAACTCCTGACACATATGAAATCAATGCAGTAGTAAAATATTTCAAATGAACATTCCCAAAATTAATTTCAAACTTGTAAATAAGGGGAATGCAGTTTTCCAAAAGTTTTGATGAGTTTTTTTTATTGTTGGCAAGCAAAAATCATGACCCACAATTACATTCAAGTTTTTTTTCCTTATATTTTTAGAGGATTGAATTCATGTCAAATTGATGGTAATAAATTTGGATAAATCCAAAGGTTTAACTAAGTGGAAACTGAAGACTTTTTATTGTGAAGACTCCAAAGAACTTCAAAAATATATTTGGGCTGATTTTCATTTCTATTGCCCAAACAACCAATGATTTCTAATATTTTAGGGGATATATTGATGAAAATAAGACCCCAACATTGTAATAAACATCATGATAGATTTATTTAGCCTTTAACAATATAATTAACTAAAAAAGTAACATGTACATGTTTAGATCGTTAAACCTGTTCACATTTTTTACCCAAAAAAATACTCTTTATCGCATGAGTTTGCAACATGATTTTCAAAAATATGTATGCATTATTAACACTATAACCATTTACTTTTTTATCTTATTTACTTCTTTTTTATCCTATTTACTTCATGTTGTATCTAATTTTCTTTATTTTTTATCTTATTTACTTTATTTATTGGGTAATAATCGTTGCTGGTGTATATTAAGTATAGAGAGAGAGAGAGAGAGGTTCAATTTGTATCTCGTGGACTTCATTTATTGTGTAATAATCTTGTTTTGTGTTGTAGACACCTAAAAATCCTTTGGTAAATAAAATTTTTTTTATTTTATTTTCCAAAAACCCCTGATGACATCATCATTTGTTAATTAATTATTTATTTAATTTATTTATTTATTATTATGACATTTAATCCTCCTATCTTAATTAAAAATATTTAATTAAGGAATCCCCTCCAAAAATGTTTAAATCTTATTTAAACATCATTCCCCCCAAAATATTATTAATTATTTAATAAATTGACCAAAAAATCCTTTAAATAAATAAAATATTTATTTAAATCCTAGAACCCTAGAAATTTTCTAGAATGCCCTAAACTCTTATAATCTTTCCTAAACCCATCCTAAACCTAATTAAAAGGTGATTCCTACCCTTTTTAGTCCTAACCCTTCAATCTTTGACTTTTTGGTCAAATCCCCTCATAAATGACCCTTACATCCTCATTAATGACTCTTACAAGCCATTAATGAAGCCTATGTCCCCTCTTTCCTCTTGGTCCCCTAAGCACACTTCCCTAGTGTTGCTCACACATGTGAGCAACCTTAACCAAGGTCAATCTAACCTTACCCCTAACTCTACTCCAAACCTTACCTCTGACCCTGAATCCTCTTCCTAACCCAAGACCTTGGCTTGAATCCTATAAATACCCTCACTTCTAAGAGCATATCATCAACTCATCTTTTATTTGCATAATAGTGTTATAATGCTATAGTAATCCTAGATCTTAAGCTTTTATCATATATGCAAGTTTAAACTCATTTTCAAGCTTTCTTAACACACATCATAGCTTAGATAATATGGATTAACTTAGTTTCTTTCATGTTTATGCTTTTCATCTCATCATATCATGTTTCATTTGGCTTAAAAAGAACTCTAGATTAGTCATTTGTAGCTTAATTAGGATTTCATACTCATTAGGCTCCTTAAGGCCCTAGGGACAAATCAGGTGTTCTATACTTGATTGTGTGCCAATATGGAGTTCTTATGGTCCCTAATCCATCCCAATCCCTCCTAATATGCATAAGGGATAAGGTCCATGTGTTTTTGAGAGCACACCCACATACCTCCTATCAAATCAAATCAAACAGTGCTTGGGTGCATCTATTTTGGTTCATTCTGAGGTGACTTTGTTGTATGTCTCTATTTTTAACTAATATAAATGCTAGATTAATCTAACATTTTCCTTGTCTATGCTTGTTCCGAATAGATATAGATAACCTAGTCTACATGTGTATATCAAGTATAGAAGAGGTAAAGAGGGGAGAGAGATGGAGAGGTGGAAGGGAGAGAGGGGGGGAAAAATAGGGGGATTGAGGAGAGACAAAGACACGGTGACACATAGATAGAGAGAGATCGAGAGAGGTGTTCATTTGTATCCTATTTACATCATTTTATATCTTGTTTACTTCATTTTATATCTCATTTACTTAATTTTGTATCTAAATTACTTATTTTTGCGTCTCATTTACTTTATGTATTGTTTAATATTCTCTACATATCAGCTACCACTTCTTCTTTGGGAGAATTTATCACATATCATGATGATCAAGGACGTGAAAGATCAATCTATTACATCAGAAGAGCATTGGTATCCTATGAGCTAAAATACACAGTCATTAAGAAGGCTTGTTTAGCAATGATGTTTGCTTCTCAGAAGTTCTAACACTATAAGTTGGCTTATTCTACATAGCTGATTGCAAAAATTGAGCCTCTCAAGTACTTGCTTAGTAAAGTGATATTAATTGGATGGTTAGCAAAATGGGTAATGATCCTTAGTGAATTTTGCATCACATATGTTGACAGAAAGGAAATCAAAGGATAAATCTTGGTAGATCAGTTACAAGATGCACCTTTACAAGATATACAACCTCTCGTGGCTAAATTTCCTAATGAGTCCATTCTACATTCAACGTAGAATCCTTGGAAAATGTACTTTGATGGTTCATTCATGCAACAAGGAGAAAGTGCGAGAGTCTTGTTCATCTCTCCTCAAGGCTAAAAAATTCATAAGGCCTATAGAATGATCTTCCCATATACTAAAAATTTGGTAGAATGCAAAGGTTAGGCTAATAGACTTAAGTTGGCTATTGAATGGAAGATTTAAGAACTTCATGTCTATGATGACTCTCACCTTGTGATCAACCAAGCCATTGATGAATATAAAAATAGAGATGAAAATATCTTGTCATACAAATACCTGGTTGATGATTTAAATAAGTACTTCGTGTTCATCACCTTCCAATAGTTACTATATGTAGAGAACAAAACAACAGATGTTATGGCTACCTTAGCCTCAATGCTACAACTGGAGGAACACCAATTATTTTATGACTTCCTAGTGGAAGAGCTTCCTTTCTCTACCTATGAAATGCCCAAATCCCAAATTGTATGTACCATCATTTCTCTTGATACTTCCTACTATAGCCAAATGTACACCTACCTCAAGGACCACACCATCCCTAAATATCTTTCCTAGAACAAAAAATGGAACCTCATCTGAAATGCCTCCCGATATGTCATCATTGCAAATGACTTATTTCAGAGAAGTCTTGACAGTACCCTTCTTAGGTGTTTAGAGTGTGAGGAGTTTCAGTGAGCTCTTAGGAAATTTCATGAGGGTATTTTTGGATCACACTCAAGCAGTCTATCCTTAGTGAAGAATATACTTAGAGTGGGCTACTACTGGCCTACCATGGGAAAATGTGTCCCATTTGCTAAAACTTTTCATAAATGCCAGTTTCATGGAAACCTAATTCACTCTCTTGCTCAGGACCTATTGCCTTTCATTACTCATTGGTCATTTAAAAAATGGGATTTTGATCTTGTGGGTCAAATTTATCCTACATCTTCCAACAGGTACAAGTTCATTATTATAGCCACTGAATACTTTACTAAATAGGTTGAAGTTTTACCTCTTGTTTAGGAAACAAGAAACACGTGGTCATGTTCATACTCAACTACATAGTTTGCATGAACAGAATCCCCTCTTCAATTGTCATAGGAAATGAAGGATAGTTCAAGAATAGCGACATTGATGAGCTCTATTCTAAGCTTCACATCACGCATCATTCCTCCTCTATTTACTTTCCACAGTGGAATGGGCAGTTGGAAGCTTCAAATAAAATAATCTTTAAGATCCTACACAGAACAGTTAATAAATTAGGAAGGGATTGGCTTTTGCAATTGAATCTTGCTTTATGGGCTTATCAAACAAGCATCAAAATGCCTACAGAGGCTATGCCATTCTCATTGGGTTATATTTATGAAGTAGTCTTACCAATTGAAGTTGAAATACCTTCACTAAGGGTATCACTACATGGGCTCATCACAGATGAAGATTACAAAATCTCTCAACTTCAAGAGCTTAAATTACTTGATGAGTGTAGAAAAGAAGCATTTGACCATTTGAGGATCTATCAAAAGATAATTTATAAAGGCTACAAAAAAAGGTTCATCATCGTGAGTTTCAAGTTAGTGATCTCGTTCTGAGAGAGAACCCAAAAAATCAACAACATAAAGAACATAAGGGAAAATTCAAACCTAACTAGTTGGGTCCTTTTGTCATTATTACAACTTTCAGTTCTGGAGCTTATCAACTAGTTACTCTAGAATGTGATGTTCTCAAAGAGCCTCTCAATTCTCTTCACCTGAAATAATTCTACAGCTAGACATTTTGCATCTGGTACAAAAACTTATGATCCTGAAAAAAATCTAAAAATTATATAGTCCTAAAAAAATTCTAAAAATCATATAAGATACTAAAAAATCCTTAAAATTATATAAAGTCATGAAAAAATGGTCATCCTGGTGAAAACCTGCAAATAGGCGCCTTGATGTATCCACCAAAAAAATCAAAAATATAAAAAAAATGAAAAGAAAAAAAATCAAAAAATGAGAAAAAAGTGCCTTGGTGAAAACTTGGAAATAGGCACCCTAGTAGAAATAAAAAATAAATCCCAAGTGGTGAAAACTTGTAAAATGGGTGTCACTTGTAATCAGCGCTCCATCTATCAACATGTGGTTGAGCTCTCATGCTTTCATCATCCTAATCTACTTCCATCTCTCACTTTCCATCTCCTTTAGGTCGTCATGGACTGGAACTGGTCTTAGTTTTTTCCTCGGTTCTTATATGTTTCTTGGGGGAAATCGTGTGTTGCCTATCTGAGTTGTTAGTGCTTTACCACTTGATTGATCTCTTGAGCTTAAAACAAGTCATTATATCAATCATTCCCGAAGGACAATTTTCCACTGACACACAAATCATTTTTTTCTCAACACCCCAATCCTATAATGTTTCTTAACACTACCAATATGGACATCATTATGTTTCTCAACACATATCAGATCCTTTTGTTGGAAATATATTGGGAAAAGTGAGACTAGCAGGGGGGTGAATCAGATATCAACCAATTGTATTCATTTTTGACATAAATAAACTTGCAAAGTATAAGCATAAAACTTAACATTGTAACATTTCTAATATCCTAATCATCATCCATAAAGATAAACATAACACAATGATTTTGGTTACCCAAAAACCCTTGAAAGGTAAAACTGGGGTGGGGATGACACCCACAAATCTTCACTACTGCAGTATTAAAGTTTGCTTGTTAGGGCTACAAGTTTGATCACAAAATATGATCTACCCTGTGAAGGGTGTGCCCTATTAAGAGCTTTGAGACTTATACAATCTACCTTGCAAAAGGATTTGAAAACTTACAACTAAGTAAGCACTCAGTTAAGAGATTTACTAAGGTCTGTCAAAACCACTCTATTAAGAGATTTACCCTAATAAACCTGTTAAAATGTCTCAGTACTTGATCCTTCGGTTTGCATTGTGATGCTGATTACAAATATCCTCCTTACAGTATAGATTTGATCTCTTCTATCAAATATGTCTCTATTCTGTCCTTCACTTCTTTGCTCTATTCTACTCAATCAGTGATCTCTAAAAAAATACTTCTTTGTTCTAAAAGTATGATATCTCCTTCATACTCTCCTCTTCATGATATTCTTCTCTCACTCTACATTTTAGGGTTCGGATCACATCTTATATAGACAATTAACTTTTTCCAAGATTTAAGATCTACTATCTAGATTGTCTCCTTTTGCCACTTAACCTTTCACTAATTCTGATTGGTTCCATGTGTTGCATAGGGATTAATGATTACAACATAAGAGCATAATCACCTTCATGATTTCCTCAACAAATAATAAATAAAATTTGAATGTCAACCAAAATGATTTACCTAAGTGTTTGTGCCATAAAAAACACATATGTCAATTCCGGCTTGCTTGGCATTTGATATCTATGGAACTCGGCATTAACTAGTCTTTATACCCTGGTGCTTAGCATTTCCATCTTTACATAACTTGGCATAAGCTGACTCGGCTAATACTAAAGTACTCGGTGACCACAGTTTTACTTGACAGTGACTACTACACAGTAAATGTACAATAAACATGACTCGGCCTATATATGATGACTCGATCGTAGTAATGACTGACCAACATTTCCTAGAAAATGACTAAGTGTAAGACACTAATAGACAACAAAACTTTGGGAATCAACAATCTCCCCCTTTGACATTAGTGGCAAAAACACTTCGCCATGACATTTTCATTACATTTACAAGAGTACTTAGTACAAAAAAAATGTTTACAGAATACTCCCCCTAAAACTTAACTCGATCTTCAAAAAGAAAATTTACATATGTACACATAAGCTTTCCTTATTTGACATATACTCGAGTACATTATACATTTACAAAACTAATATGCCATACCATTCATTTATGCTTTCTTCATTCTGATTCTGCTTTCTAATATCTCACATGTTGTTTCCCCTTGTGACTTTTCATGTCATGTGACTCTGATTTCCCCCTTTTTTGTCACTTGAAGTTCTTGGGGTGTAGGGATCTTGAAATACTGGTCCAAAAATGGTTTGTGAAGTTGCATGACCATATGCAATTTGTTGTCCCAGCCAGACATTGCAAACTTCAAAACCTCATACTTTACTTCTAGCTCGGCAACTAGCTCAACTAGGCTCTCGGCAATAGAAAGGTGGGGATCTTTCTGAACAAATTCCTTTGTCGTAACTAACTCTCTTTGCATAGCCTCTAGATGAGGTGTTAACATGGTTTGAATGGAGTGTAAACTAGCCCTCATCTTACCATCATTAGCCATCAACTCAGGTAATCTCCTTTGAGCATTTAGAAGCCTTGTAAAATGCATAGAGCTCAAACTTTCGTCCATGCTCAATGAATGACCTATAGACTTGATATTTAACTATAGCGTGTCTACCAGATCCTGGTTGTCCTTTGTAAACACTTCTACATCACAAGTTATTGTACAAAGAATGTGCATTTTGTACAACTTCTGAGTTTTTTATTAAGGTATAAAGTTCTACCTATTTCGCTACAATATCTGTAGAGACCTTATTAAGTACCTTGGTCTCAAATTTCCTTTCTAACTACTGCAACAACTTTTCATTATCCTCGCTGCTGTCATCAATCATTTTCTTGACAATGTGAATAAGTTGTTCCAGAATAGGGTCAGAGTCATTTACATCAGTCATATCAAAAGCATCTATGAATATACCTTTTATTTCATGAAGCACTTGCTTTTGTTGATGTTCCATTCTCATTTCTTCCTATTTTCTCTTCTTTTTCAACAGATCTTGCGGAACTTGCATTTGATCATAGGTCAAGTTATTTGTGTCCCATTTAGGAATCACTATAACTTCCTCGAGTGTCACCTGTGGAGTAGGAGATTTATCCTTCTCTTTCTGTGACTTCTTCCTAGGTGTTATACCACTCGGCATCTATATAAGAGATTTTGTTGCCTCTTTCTCCTTAGGCTCTTGAATATCCTTGACTTTTTCTGTCTCTTTCTTTTCATTTTCCTTTTCCTTTTCATTTTCATCCACATGAGGATTTACTACAATCGATGCATATTTTTCTGCTTGCTCTTTACTTATCTCCTCGACAGATATAGGCTTAGGTGAAATTGTCGACTTGTCTTGTTCCTCGATAGTAGTATTGTGACCGGCTAGCATATCAACTGTAACTATATGTGGGCTGGAAATGATAACTTTAACAGTTGATGTGTCTGTAATCTGTGGATAATATAGCACTTGTAATAACACTAGATTATTGCTCAACAAAGATGTATCTTTGGATGCCTCAGCTTGAATTTCTTCCTCGGTCAATATATGAGTTTTCACTGGAGTGTTTATAGTACCCCACCCCTAGTCCGATTTTATAAATGTTATGATTACTTTAGGATGATAGATTGTATGTTAGGAAATCATTGATGCGTATGATTTTATTGACCCCATACTTGCATGTGTATGGTTGATGTGTTTGTTTTATACTTCTGTTTGGCATGCCTGATGTGTTTGAGGGACAGAGTTGTAGTTACTTGCTTGCGAGATCCACATGATCGACCGATCTCTGCCATTGTCTGTTATATATCTCTCTCTCTCTCTCTCTCTCTCTCTCTCTATATATATATATATATATATATATATATATATATATATATATGCACATGCTTATCTCTTATGTAGGTTTGCAGGTACCGGGCATCGACTTCCTTGAATTGTCAGGATGAGCATGCCCTATCACTAATCTCAATGGTAAAAGAGGGGAGATAATATTCAGTTCCAAATCCTAACCTAAGCCAAATATTGTCCTAAAGTAGGACTAGGGGACAAGATTTTGTGTTTCCACCTTTCTAAACTCGTCCATCTGACATGAGTTTATACCTATGTCCTGAGTATGAATGTGGGTCTTTAGGTCTTTTTAATTCTTTGGATTTGTGGTGCTTGGTGTGATTTCTGTATTTAGATCATTATATTTGTAGCTATGGGATATTATTTAATTGGTAATTAAATAGATGCAATTATTTAGTTTAATTATTATTTTTATTGTATAGTGGAAGCAATAAATTAATTGGAAATTAATTATATGTAATTATTGAGTGTGGTTGAAATATTTAATTAATGAGAATTAATTAAATATCTTCATCTTTGGAATATTTAATAATAAATTTAACCTATGTTTAGTTAAAATGTATTTATTAAATTAAGGGTTAATTTAGCATGTGGTAATTATGTTAAACTAAATGTTCTAATTTTTAATTGTTTAGATGCATTAAGTTGCATCCATAATTGAATGAAATTAAATTAATAATATTAGTTTAAGTTTGGTTTTGTGCTTTCAACAAAAGTCGAAGTGGAGAGGAGACTCTAGTTCAACTGAAACTAAATTGTAAACTAGAGTCTGTTTTCATGCAAAGCTCTCTTGAAGTCGAGTTTGAACTCTTGCATGTGAAAGGAGATTCCTTTATGTGTTGAGAGTTTAGCCATTATTCGATGACACAGTTTTGGAGAAGAAATTTGGAGACAGATTTGGAGAGAGCTCTTCGAAAAGCTTGGATTCTATTTCTTCATTTTGGACATCATCGAATCTATATAATTGATTTGAGGTAGGTTTGATTTTTCTATGGTTATTTATTTTCAGATCTCTGTAGGAAAATAGAGTGTCTTCCTCGTGCCTACTGGATCTGAATGCTTGAGAAGTTTTGAATGTTTATTGCAATTCAATTTGAATATTTTTCCAATTTGATTTGAAAGTTATGATGGCTTTGCAAAATCTGTGGAAGAAATATTAGAAGACCCATATGGATTAGGGTTTTTGATCCTTGTTGGGGATTAGTCGAGTTAGTTTTTGTGTTAAGAGAGTTTTTGTTATTGTGGGATATTTTTAGATATTCATGTATAAATGTTGTGTTTTTATATATAATTTATATCCTAGTTTGTTTTGTAAAAATTAAATTAATATTGGAATTGGTTTAATATTGAATTGGTTTCTATTTAAAAATATATATATAAATATCAAAATAGAGAATTTTTTATAGTTTATATATATTAAAAAGAAATGTTGTTTCTTAAAAAATTTATTAAAAATGAAATTTAAATTTAATAAGGTTTGAGGGGTTGTGAACCCCCCCCAAACCTTTGGCCTCACGGCTCTCCATAAAGAGGTTGTCTTGCGGTAGTACCCGAGGGTATTGTAGCACGATAGTCTCCTTGGGAGGGCTATCGTGTGGCAGTACCCAAGGGTACTATCGTACGACAGTCCCCAGGGACTGTCGTGCGGCAGTACTCTGGGAGTACTGTCGCATGAAAAAGTGCATAAGTTTAACTTTTTTTTTAATATTATTAAAGATCAATCTTCCTTTTTGACTTTTGTATTTTGTTTTTAAATTTATTTATTATTAAATATTAATTCTTTATTACTTTAGTTAATTTCATTTATTATTAAAATTAATTCTTTTGGTAATTTGGTTAATTTTATTTATTATTAAAGATTATTTCTTTTATTAAAATTAGTTATTTTAATATTTGATTTATGTATTTATTTATTAAAGGAAATTAGTTTAATCTAATTTTTAATTTAATTCTTTTGTATTATTAAATGATTATTATGAGGTGAATAATTATGGATCTTAGTTCGTACTTTAGTTATTTTACAATTGGTTTGTAAATGTATTATCTCAATTTGATTATAAATTTAATTTGATAAATTTTGTTATCAGATTATTTATTTACTAGATGTATTTGAAAGATAGAGTAATTTCATATTTCTTTTAATTGATTATATCTAGCTAAAATATTAGGTTGAGATTAAATCTTGTGTCTATTTAGATTGTTATTCTTGTGTATATAAGTAATGCAAACATTAGTAAACTTATGACTTCATATGCTCCTAGGCAATTTGTCTTGGATTGATTATTAGGGTTTGTAGTTGACTTTTGGGGATATAATCCAGAGGCAGGTATATCGGGTGTTTGGATTGTCTCATTTGTTTTCCTTGCATACTCTGTTAAGGTTGTATGTGTTGTTCTAACCCTAGGTGGGTTTGTTCTTGGTGATTTCTGGTCTTGCATGTTGGATCTAGTTATTGAGATTCTTGAGTTGTGTTAACTCAGGGTTATACTTGATCTTGTGAAACCCTAGGGTAGGTCATCTGAGTGTATAGCAGGAAGTGGCTTATAATTGGTGCCGAAGCCCGGAAGTGGCTACCAAGAGATCCTATTACAAGTAGCTTAAAAAGTGATAATTAAATAACATTAAGAGTTTAAAATGAACCTAATAAGATATTATGTGCCTCACCCGTGCGTGAGTTCCTGATTGAGTTTTGACTAGGATGGGAATGAGAAGATGCTTGCCACCTACGTGGACTGGATATGGCATAGTTAGTACCTTGTCTACATGAGGGGTTACTAATACCACATAGAGTCACTAGGGCGTCGGGGTCTGAAGAGACTACCAGGATAACCTTAGAGTTGGCTCATGTGATGACACTTCCTTTATGCATCTTAGGTTTCCTACATGTGTTGGTTGCCTATGGTTGTGTATGTTGTACCTTTTTAAGTTAGAAGCTTTTAGGATCTCTTCTTTAGTTTGTTCTGTTGTTGTTTGTTATCCGAGTGGGATCTGATGTTATCTCCTCAGCACGGTGGAAGTGGACCATTTAGGTTCACAAGGTCGGGTGGTAGTGATTCTTTTACCATTTGAGATTCTGACGTTCATGTACCAGTGTTGGATGATCCCTATGGCAGTTGATTCTTCTTGTTCTTCTTTGGTGGAGATGTGATCTTCTTCCTTTTTGTGATCTTGTATCATTGTATCAGTTCTGCAGAGTTATCATGTCGTACTTCTTTTCAGTTATTGTATTCGCATACCCTACAACATGTGCAGTGGATGTAGGTTATTATGGTTACCTTATGGTACCATTTGTATCTATGTTATCTTTTATGTGATGTTGTATTTGTCTTTCATTTGTTTATATGAGTTTGTAATTATGTCTAATCTAAATTAATTAATTTTATATTCATGTAATCTTCGTCATGGAATCCTTGAGAGTTGTAACCTATGTGAGTTGTTCATTTCATTGTATTGCTTCCGCATTGTAAAACTTTGATGTTGAATGTTAACACTTTTTTAAAAAAATTATTCTGCAAACTTAGATGCATGTTTAGGTTAAGTTCTCATGGGTTCCCTGGCGGGGCATTACAATGTCCTCAGTGATATCAACAATGGTTATTTCAGATTTGTTCTCACATTCCTCAATCTTCTGGACTGGTTCCTTCTAAATTTGATGTTCACTCACATCCTCTTTATTATCTAATTCAACTCCCATAGATGTGGTTGCCTCCTATTGTGCACTCTTATTGATTATAAGACCAAAAATGATCTTTCACACTTTTAGGCTTTGTTGAACAACATCTTCAACCTTGTGTTTAAGGATAGAGTATGCCTGGAGCTTGGGAATGAATTTATTCTTGTACTATTCCATGTAATTTTCAATGTACTCAGGAGATAAGTTGGGTGTGACTTGAGCAAGAGTGATCTCCCTGATTTGCTTTTTTATCATAAGGGCATATTCCCATTTCTATGCTATCCTTTGATATAACTCATCAAGAATCAAATTCCCCAATTGAAGTGGTGTCATCTTAAATATACAGAGAATCTTAATCATTTATTATTTTACTCTCTCCTTGTCCTCAATACTCATCTTCTCAAATTTTATTTGTTTGAAGTCTGCTAGGCCAGCAGTGCTCTTGATGTTGTGGCATATTTCATCCATAGTCATAATTTTCTTCTGTGATGGTTCCTTCTTCTTTATTTCCTCATCATTGTCGGTTTCCTCATCATCCTTTTTCAAAATGAGTTTTCTCCTTGGTTTCTTTCTTATCTGGCTTGGCACCGCCTTAGATTGAACTATTTTTGTTTTCACTGAAGTACGAGATTTCTTTTGTTGCTCGATAGCTACAATAGTAGAGGTTGCCCTAGTTCTTGGCCTAAGTACTGGTGAGGAGATGGGCTTTGGTTTATGTATTATCTTCCTTAAGGGCTCATAAACTGAGGCCTTCTTTCCTTTCTTTTCTACCACTTTCTCCTCCTCTTCACTTCCACTTGACTCACTTGAATTATCCTCTCCTAATCCTTGAGTCAGTTCTAGAGGTGCATCTACCTCTTCTCCTCCTATCAACTTCTCAATATTTTCACGGTCCTCTTCCTTTTTCTCTCCATGGTAGCAAACTTTAATCCCATTGTAATCTTGGCCTTAGCTTCCTCATAGGTTCCAAAATGTGTGGCCTTCTTATCAACTTCCTCAGCTAGTAGGGTTGTTATTGTTTTCGTTGTTTCATCAATGTTTACTTCATAAGGTAATGGCATTAGCCATGATACTCTTGGTATTATTGCTTGTGCTTATGTCTAGTCAATGTCTACTAGAAAACATATGTCCTGATGATACTTCTCTACTAATGATATAGGAATTCTACTTGTTTTCCTCATTTTCTTCTTAAACTCAAAAAAGTAGTTCTCCATTATGATTTCAAAATTATCACCCATTTGACCGATAAACTCATTAACCTGTACTACCACTGGTCTATTATTATCTCATTCTACTCCTCCAACAGTAGGAAAAAAATTTTGAATGTGGAAAAATAAACAAACAAGTAGGGAACTGAACTTACACATAGAATTATTTGCTTTTCGGATTGATGTAAAATTCTCAGGAAGTTGTGTCAGTTGGAGATCGGCAGGATCGTATGCATGATCCTTCTTTATTATCTTCCAAGGTTGGTCCACTGCCATGCATGGGAAGTTATCCAACTGACTAGACTAATAAAATTTGTGTGCTATCACCCTTACTATGAATTCAAATTCCAGGTTTGTGATAGTAGAGATAGTCATGCCTCACTTGCTCCATACCACCTGGGTGTTTTCTTGAATGTCCTCCTTACTTTGACATCTCATAGTTTTCTTCCTAGTGAGCTTAGGGTATCCAGTTACCTAGTGAATCATATCTTTGGTGATTTGGACAAGTCCATCCTCCAACCAAATCATCATATTATGTATCCTACTCAGTACAATCTTGATCCACTCCACTTTGAAATTTTGTGGAAAATCAAGGGCATGAACCAACCCTTTCTCGACAACCTTCTGGTGTTCCAGCTTCAACACCCCATTGCTGCATAGTTTATCATACACTTCTCTGAGTTTATAATCACTGATTTCTCCAATCTTACATGTGTAACATGAACGAATATCATTGATCATTAAGACTTTCTTAGGAATTGACGACAGGGCTCCAGTCAGATCTCCCATGATTGCACTTTCTGAAATGGCCTGGAACTTATGTGACTTGCATGCCTCGTTCCTCACTAATTGAACATTGAAAACCTCTTTTCCTTGTTTCTTCATTGCAGCTGATGATGATGATGCCATATCTTTTAACTTAAGGGGTTTGAATACTGAAAAGATTTACTCGATAAAATACCTTGCACAAGTGTTCTTCAGATATTTGTCGATGACACATTGTGAAGATTTCTACTAATCACACTTAGCACTAATCGCACTGGTTACTCGCTCTTGAATCGCTCAAAAAGTTCTCAATTCACTGGTGAAATGAAATAAATGGTAACTTCCCGCTTTATAGACTTCAAATAGTCAGATTAGGGCTTCATTAATGATTCATGCACTTTCTAGGTGAGATACAGTTGTCTTGGCAATCTCATGTTAAACTCAATCAATACAAACATTCGGTTATAGCTCGGTGTACATCACATCTAGGCTATCACAAGTACTCAGCAAACACTAGTGACTCAGTCACTATAGACTAGAATACTGATGCTCAGCATCAAATATGCAATGTAGTTCTTTGCTCAAAATTGTCCTAATGCATCTTAATCTATGCAGATATGGATTTTTTCTCATCAAATGTTAGGAACTGATGTAAAGTAAAACATTATAAAATTTAGTTCCATACATACCTTCTTTGCTTAATTCGAAGTAGTGTGATCACCTGATCCATCAGATTGGGTGACCACAAGTGCACTAGCTTCACTACTGCTTGCCTCTTCTTTCTTATTCCATGTCTTGTTCATTTGATTTCTTATCTTCTCAACAGTTTCTTCATTCTTGCTTTGATCACTGCTTTGTATGTGTGCTCTGAAATCTTTCTTTAGGCGACCAATCTTATTGTATTTATAGCATACCATACTTCCATTCATCCAACTCTTGTATTTACCTCTAAAATGTGTCTTCAAATAATTTTCTCCAAAGTGACCATATTTTCCATAGTAATGAAAATTGTACCAAGTGTTGTAGTCCCAATTGTATGTATTACCCTTCTTAGGTGACTTAATATGTTTATTGGATGACCATTTGGGTTTGGATCTACACTCAAATGCTCTATGTCCATATTTCTAACAGTTGAAATAGTGTCCTTGAAATTTAGGTGAGGTAGGTGGATTACTAACCTTTGTCCTACATTCATGTGCTTGATGTCCATGTTTCTTATAGTCAAAACAATGTCCACTAAATTTTGGTTTAGGATCAGACTTACCATGCTTGCTTTTGCAGATGTTGGTTGTATGTCCTAGCTTTCCACAGTGATGGCATGTGGGCTTGTTATTCTTTGGTTTAGCATTTCTTTTCTCTCCACTCTTTGATGATTCTCCTTCCTCAGTTGATGATAAGTTCTCATCATGTCCAAGTCTAGATGTATCACTAGATCTTCTAGGTGACCTTAATAGCTCTTCAAAGTATCTTACAGCTTCATTAGGCTTGTTCATCCTTTCATTGATCTCCTTTTTAGATCTCAATTCATTCCTCAGTTGATTGTTTTCTGATCTAAGATCGGTGATTTCCACAACTTTCCTGCCCAATTCTTGATTAACTAGTAACAGTTGATTTACCATGTCTATTTGATTTTTTGTCAGTCTTTGCATCTCACTTGTCCTCTCATCAAGTCTCATTGATATTTGTCTTTTGTCTTGTTCATCCATTGTCTTATCTTCTTCAACTTTCTTTTTCTATTCTACAACTTCACAAAGTCTTACAAATTGTATTTCTTGTTCTCTCTTCAAATTTTTTATGTCCTCATTCAGTATGCTATTTTTATCTAGCGGTTATTTTATGGCTTTGTCACTTTCTGCAGAGTTTCCACTATCAAATAGTCCAGTAGTATCCTCTTCTTGATATTGTGTTTCATTTTTTTGAATAGCTATTTCTCTTCTTCTGCTTAAAGATTTCTTCAGTTCACCTCTGGCTGCTTCAAGTTGTTGTAGTGCAAGCTAAATGTCAATCTTCTGATTCTCTATAATATTTCCCAACTTATAGACTTCCATCTCAAGATCTTTATCTCACAAGTGGTTAGACTTCTTTAAGAGACTAAGCTCTAATACCAATTGTTGGAAATGTATTGGGAAAAGTGATACTAAGAGGGGGGTGAATCAGATATCAACCAATTGTATTCATTTTTTACATAAACAAACTTGTAAAGTATAATCATTAAATTTAACACTATAACAGATATAATATCCCAATCATCATCCATAAAGATAAACATAACACAATGATTTTGGTTACCCAGAGACCCTTGAAAGGTAAAACTGGGGTGGGGATGACACCCACAAATCTTCACTATTGTAGTATTAAATTTTTCCTGTTAGGGTTACAAGTTTGATTACAAAATATGATCTACCATGTGAGGGGTCCGCCTTGTTAAGAGCTTTGAGACTTATACAATCTACCTTGCAAAAGGATTTGAAAACTTATAACTAAGTAAGCACTCAGTTAAGAGATTTACTAAGGTCTGTCAAAACCACTATGTTAAGAGATTTACCCTGATACACCTATTAAAATGTCTCAGTACTTGATCCTTCAATTTTCACTATGATGTTGATTACAGATCTCCTCCTTACAGTATAGATTTGATCTCTTCTATCAAATATGTCTTTGTTCTATCCTTCGCTGCTTTTCTCTGTTCTACTCGGTCACTGATCTCTATCAAAATACTTCTCTATTCTGAAAGTATGAGATTTTCTTCACTCTCCTCTTCATGATATTATTCTCTCACTCTATGTTTTAGGGTTTAGATCATATCTTATATAGACAATTAACTTTTTACAAGATTTAAGATCTACGGTCTAGATTGTCTCATTTTGTCGCTTAACCTTTCACTAATTCTAATCGGTTCCATGTGTTACATAGGGATTAATGATTATAATATAAGAGCATAATCACCTCTTTGATTTCCTCAACAAATAATAAATAAATATGAATGTTGGCCAAAATGGTTTACCTAAGTGTTTGTGCCATAACAAACACATATGTCAATTCTGGCTTGCTCGGCATTTGATATCTTTGGCACTCGGCATTCACTGTTCTTTATACCCTGGTGCTTGGCATTATCATCTTTACATAACTCGGCAAAAGCTGACTCGGCTAATACTAAAGTACTTGGTGACCACAGTTTTACTCGGTAGTGATTACTACATGGTAAATGTACAATACACATGAGTCGGCCTATATATGATGACTCGGTCACAGTGATGACTGACCAACATTGCCTATAAAATGACTAAGTGTAAGACACTAACAGACAACAAAACTTTGGGAATCAACACCTACACTTTCTACTACACACACACACTTTGACACAAGCACAAAGGTGTTCCTAAACACTAGGTACAAACCTAAAACTTAGTCAGGTGAAACGACTCTGATATGTTGAACTATTTTCTTGTGTTTTGTATGTTATCATTGATTTTTTCTTGTTATGTCTTCTAAGGTCACTTGACTATGTCTACTTGACTAGAGATTCACGACTGGGGGAATAACATATTTTCTTTGATTTCTCTTGTGGTGTGGTTTCAATGATCCTAAGTTGTCTAATAAACTAGGTATCTATGGTAAGATCTTCCATCATGATTGGAATGTCATACATACCTCGACTGTCTTTATTTGGAAGCTTAGGTGAGGTTGGAATTATCTCCATGCTTGTTGCTTGTGTGTGGCATGTGATATGACACTTGGCTATCTTGATAACTTGTACCTCAATACGGGCCTTATCTTACAACATCAAACTAGAAATCATGTTCAGGTCATCTCGGCTCTTGTGCCTTGATGCTTACATGTTTTTCCTATATCTTTTTCGATAAGGTCTTATTCATATCTCCACGGTCGCTCTGACACCAGTAAAGGTTGTAGTGACCTCTGATGTCCCAAACACTCAAATGATGATACACAAATGGCTACAGGATCAATGACTTGACTTGTGTCTTAGGCTACATTTTCATTCTAGGGCTGCATTTTAGTTATGCTTTTTTGGTCCCTCTTAAGCCATTCTTCCTTTCTCTCTTCCGAAGCAATCAAATATGACATCTTCTATTGACTTTGACTAATATTTGCATGAACTAAGGTCAGGTACATCATAAAAGGGCCTCGAGTGTTAAGTTTTCATTATCACATATATGTTTGAGTATGAAAAGGAGCAAAAAAGACTACATATCAAAGCATACATGATATCAAAGAAGAAAGCGGAAATACTATCCACATCTATACTATGTAGTATCAGTAATAAAAGCATGAAGTAAACGCATATGAATCAACATCATAAACATGGCATGAGATATATTAAACAAGGACATAAGCATATATAACAAAGGTAAAACACATATAGAGAAGAGAAAATGACTATAAATCAGAATATCCATCATATATATATATATACATATATACATATATACATATATATATATATACATATATATATATATATATATACATATATATATATATATATACATATATATATAGACATATATATATATACATATACATATATATATATATATACATATACATATACATATATATATATATATATACATATACATATACATATATATATATATATATATATATATATATATATATATATATATATATATATATATATATACATATACATATATATACATATATATATACATATACATATACATACATATATATATATATATATATATACATATATATATATATATATATACATATATATATATATATATATATACATATATATATATATATATATATATATCTCAAGAATGGTACCTTGAGTACAAAAATGGTGCATCCTCGATGCAGGTACAACAAATGAGTACATCAAAATCTTTGAGAAGGGGATAAGATAAGAAAGGGGAAATTCAGGATTCACTCCCTCCCTCTGCCTGATCTCAGGGCAGAGGATAAGGGGCATCTTCTCTAGTTGGCAGTAGTGTTGGCGTGGCTCCCTCTGACTAGGCATAAAACTAAGTATAGGATAGTGTCCTAGTAGTAGCTGGTACTGCACCAATGTACAAAGAAGAAATACGTGGCTCTTGATGCCTTCTATGTGGCAGTCTGCTGGATTGAATCTCTCACACTTTGTAGCTCATGTACGCTCATGCAATGAAATAGTTGACTCATATTTATCATATGTTGAAACTCTCTTAATGGTGCAATATGATTTATCAATACGATGAAGTTCCCAGTATCGTACGATATGTAGGTACCTATCATGTGATAAAACTCATTAAGCCATGTGACATACTTCTTCCAATTAGTTTACCGTATGACAGAACCCAAAAGGGTGTGCGATAAATTCATTTTTTCATACGAAAACCTAGGCTAAAAGTCCTACAAACATGTAAAAAATACTACAAAATGGCTAAAATCTACCAAATCACAAAGTGGGGTCGATTACTTATTGGTACACCATATACCTGAGGCCGGTTGTGGTGCCTCTGCAACTCGAATCAATGATTTTAGATTGGAATCAACATCTTTGGCTCTCTAGAGGTATTTGAGCTCTCAAAGTCAATTATAGAAAATGAATTGAAAATTACCCCTCTGGGCCCCTTTTATAGATTTTGACCTAAATTTCAAAGTTCTCAAAATCCAGTGAAAATTGCACCCCTAGCTAATTTTGGTGTGCTGAATCTATTTTTGAAATCAAAATCAAAATCTAAGATCATTTACCTACTCAAATTGCAAAGTCAACTCTTATTAGTCAAACACAGTTGATCGCTAATGTTATCACTTTCCAATCGCTCCCACCTTCACTTCTCGAACCTCTGAGGTCAATCTCATACAAATCTATCAAACCCAAGTTATTTCAAACTGGTCAAACTTGGTCAAATCTAGTCAACCAAACCTTGAAATCACTCAAATTAAGTATTGTTCTATTCTAAATCTACTAACAGCCTATTCGATCAGTCAAATCAGGATTTAACTTCTCTACCTCATTTTTCTTTTGATCCCCAAGGGGCATGAAAATATTACAAACATTCTTCTATAATCAACCCTAATCATCTAATCAATCCAAGTTTCATGGCTTGGGGCATCTTAGCTTCATCAGAAACCATATCAAGTTGAGAATCTTCGTATCTCTCAGAAAGAGTGATCTCATTGTTTCATATTAGATCACTCAGATATGCATCTATTTGATCTCTAGGGGCATGTCGGGTTCATTAGGACCCATATCAATCTGACATCGTTCCTGGGGCATATCAGGGTCATCAGGACCCATATCAATATGACATCGTTCTCAAGGCATATCAGGTTCATCATGACTCATATCAATTTGGTATTATCTCTCAATCAGGTGATTGGCTTCCTTAGAATCATTGTTGAAGTAGTTATCTCGAAGCTATTTGACAAATACTCGGTCCCATCGATTCATATCAGATTGGATACGCTGGTCTCTCTCATCAGTCTTCGATCAATCAAGTCCAGAGATGATATCTTTAATCTTTAACCAACCTTCATTCGATCAAGTTTAGAGTCGGTTCTCTTTATCAGAAATAGTCTCATCGCTTTACATCGGGTTGTTCTTTGATTTTGCTTCAATCTATTCTTTGAATCAATGTGTTGCTCGAAAGTTGACTCAAAGAGGGGCAAATGTAATCACCTAAGAATTTTCTAGTAAAACCAAAGCCCCTAATTTGATCAAATTGCCTTAAAACAAATTTGTAATCTCAAAGGCATAATTCACTTGACATAATTATGTAACTTGAATAATCCCCCTTGCATAATTAAATTATTTCTAAAAAATCAAGCATAAATCATTTCTAATATCAAAGCTTAAAAATCATTTAATTGTCAAAAACTTCATTTTAATATAAAGTCCTAGCACTTTTATTAATGCAACTTAATCTTGATTAATTGACAATTAAAAGGGGATTTAATATTTCTTTTTATTCTCCCATCAAGCTTGGAAAATCAAAATTATTGAATCCTCTCACATAGATTTATCTCTCTCACTACTCATCTCTACCTAACATCTTTTGCCTCTTACTCTCCACCCTCCATTCTTGAGGCAATTCCTTTAAAAGGGACTCTCTTCCTTGGCTCAAGGGTTCCATCTTGCATTCTTGGTGACTAGCATTCTTGCAATCTTGCATTCTAGAGTAATCTTTCTATTTTGAATTCCTAGGTGTTAGTTGCTTTCATCACAGTCTTTCAACTCTTAGTTCTTTTGCATTCTTAGCTTAGCTCATTTTTTAGAGTAATTTTGCATTGTTATCTAGTTTACTTTCTTAGTATCATTGCTAATCTTGCATCCTAGTTTCATTCTTTCTTTGCATTGTATTTAAATCTTCCATTTTGGAGTAGTCAAGTCACTAATCCTTCATGCCAATTTGATGAGCATTAAAAAAGGATTAAATTATCTTTAACTAAGAAACAATAAGCTGCTTTTGACGGTTTAGTTGGTTCATTAGATATGAACTCTTATAGCTAAATTCTTGAGTTAATGGTTTATTGAGTGTTGGTTGCATTCTAATTGAATACCAATTTTGTACCACACACCAAGTAATGAATTTTTTTTTGATAAGATGAACACTTTGATATTTTTTAATACAATTTTATATCTCTTAGGCACTGTAAGAATATATGCAAGTGTTTCTCATGTTCCTCCATGTTTTTGGAGTAGATCTAAATATCATCAATGAAAATTTCTACAAACTTATCCAAGCAATATTTGAACACACTATTCATTAATTTCATGAATGTCGTAGCAGCATTGGTTACACCAAAAGGTAAAACTGCAAACTCAGTGTCCATATCTTGATCTAAATACAGTCTCGGCTTTAACTTCCTCTTTGATCCAGAGTTCATGGTATCCATATCACATGTCAAAATTTTATAACATATTTTCCCCTTTATTTGATTGAATAGTTCATCTATTCAAGGAAGCGGATATTTGTTCTTTATAGTCACCTTGTTAAGCATTCGGTAGTCTATACATAACCTCAAGGTTCCATCTTTCTTCTTCACAAAGATCGCAGGTTCTCCCCATGGTGAAACACTAGGGTGTATGAACCCTTTGTCTAATAGTTCTTGTAATTGTGTTTTTAACTCATACATCTCTGTTGTTGTCATTCTATATGGAGCTTTGGATTGCGGCTCTGTTCCAGGCATCACATCTATAAAATAATCAAATTCCCTCCTAGGAGGTAGTTCAGGTAGTTCTTCAATAAATACATCCTAGAGCTCTTAAAAAATAGGAAAATCATTCAAGCTAAGAGGAGTGTCAAGATCCTTTGCGTAAGCTACATCTATCATGTGCCCCTTCCTCTTAAATTTATTCAATTGCATGGTTGTTATATGTCTTAATTCCAAAGGCTTCTTTATACCCTTGAAAAATGTATGTATACCTAAATCATCTAAGCATTCAATTGATTTTTCCTTGTAATTCACAATGGCTTTATGTTCAGCTAACCAATTAATGCCCAAAATGACATCATAAGATCCTAATAGTGCAACATAAAGATTAACTTGTGTTTGAAAATTTGGAAGTTCCAAATTGTTGCAAGCTAGACACTGCTCAACCCTACACTCTACCCTATTTTCATACTCTACCATCCAAGGTTCAGACATGAAACCAGCCCTAACAGGTAACTGAGAAATAACATTGGGATCTATGAAACATTCAATAGCTCTAGTATCAAATAAAACAATAGCATTGCTACCATAGAGCTTACCAGCTATCTGAATGGGAGTTGCCTAAAAATTTTCTTGATGATGATCAACAACTACATGTATCTAATGTTGTACCTAAGAGGATTTACCCTCTCTCTTAGCTGTATTTTGAGGAAAATAAGAAGCATAGTGGTTACCTCCATAATTGAAACAACCAGTTCTTGGTCCCTGTCTATTCTCAGTTATGTTCCTCCAGTTATTTCTATTCTTGTTGTTTCTCTTGTTCTAATTTTGATTTTGGTTCTAGTTCTGAGAGTTATTGGAATTTCTACCTCCACTTACCTCTCATATTCTGCACTTGCTAACATCTGTTATTCATTGGTTTATCATTCTCAAACTTCCTCTTGAATCCTTGAGAATGTTGTTTCTCGGTGAAGTTATCATTGTGTGTACCTTTTTCAATTTCTCTTCCTATAAAAATGCCTTTACATATGTGAACTCCATAGTTTTTGGTTCATGCATCTCAACCTCAGACCCAATCTCAGGACATAACCCTAATACAAACTTACGCCTTTGAAAATACTCATCCTCTAGGAACTGTGGAACATATTTTACCAAATGGCTAAATGTCTCATGATATTTAGTTACAGGCATAACCCCTTGTAATATCAAATTCTAAAATTTAGATACTTTCTTGTTATAAAATAACTAAGGTAGCCATCATTTCTTGAAAAGAGCTATAAAGTCTTCCCAAGATATATGTTTGGAATGTAAATTCTTCTCATCCATCTCATTGTTCCACCAAGTAGCATCTTCACCAATCAATTGAATTGCACTCCATAAATCTCTAGATTGTCCAAAGAGATTACAGACATGAAAGTACTTTTCCATGGAGATAATTCATGCCTCTATATCATCCCCTATAGTCTTACCATCAAAAGTAGGTGGTACAACCTTTTTAAGGTCCTTGATCAATTCCTCAACTATATGTTCATTGTTTAGGTCTCCAGCATTACCCATGGCATCAGCATTCCCTGTCAATTGTTGATATATTCTCCTATCCTGTTCTTCCTTTCTAAGAGCTTCCAACCTCTAGTCCTCTTCCTGTTTCCATTGAGCTTCAACTCTCCTCTCTTCCTCAAGTTTCCTCTGGGATTCTTCTCTCTGATCCTCATTCTGCCTACTCCTCAGATCCTATTCAAGGTGATCCATATGTTCATCATGTTGTTGAAGGAGGTTTATGTGTTACATCAAGAGAGATAAGATCTAGTCTAGCCTCTAATTCAGAATAGGCTCATCATTATTACTAGTTCATGTATTATTATTATTTCTGGTATTGATGGTGAGTGATCAATTCATGCACCAGGCATAAGTACGCAACTTAGCAATAGTAGACTAAGGTCCTAGTGTTTAAACTAGGCTCTAATACCACATGTAAAGACCGATTTTACCACATAATGTCATATCATCAAATAAGTGAAAAAAATAAGCATGGTTAAAAACGCAAAGACATAGTCATTCATTGATAAGACTAGTCAAACATAAAGTTTTCCATTGTTTCAAGTTCCACATACATGATTTGACCTAAACCTTCGAATAGAAGATAATACAATTCATTTATAATTAAAATAAGTCAAATCTACCATAATTACGTAGACGTATATCCAAGTACATAATGCAATTTGAAACTATAAAGATTCCGACCATTTGTTGAGCATCAATACATTATAAAATAACATGATACAACATGAAAGGTCATAGCATCCAATCCAGATCATCAAGGTCATAGTAAACACAGTACCACATTGTTAGCATCCATGTCTCCTAAGCCTGTAGACAACATGTCCACCTACAAATCCTAAGACGGGAGTGTGGACCGGGCGCTTTTTCCACCCAACCACAGAGTGGTTAGCTCCCCAGGGGCTCATGCTAATATGAAAAGTGCACTAACCTTGCTTGAGGAACCTAGCACCCTGGCATTGATGGATCAGAAGAATATGGTGTAGCTATGAATCTAACTACTTAACTATCTTTAGTCTAAGTAGAAATCATATTCATAGGGTGGCAAAGAGAAAATGAAACAACTAATCAAGCATACAAATGAAACATATGCAGATTAGCTTTGGCCAAAGCATCTTTTAAAACACCAAAGATTTATTGGAAGGTAAATAGACAACTAATTTACTCATTTATGTATGTTCGACATTACACGCCAAATTCCAAAAATAAAACACCTCTATTCCTTTATAACCTAATTCAAAATTTGATTCAAGATTGATAGAAATATAAAGTACACAAAGTAAATGTCGATAAATTTATGATTAAAAGTAACTGCATCCATATAAGTCATATGCACGTTGTACATTCATGTTGTTTTGGTTAAAATAATAGATTTTTTCTTTTCCTCAAAATAACTATACCGGCATTTATATCCAAGATTTCATGAAATAATCTATGCATTTTGATTCCCAAACTTGTATTTGAAAAATATATATATATAATTTAAATTCAATATAGTTTTATCTGGGAATGCAATGTTACAAACAAAAACTAAATTCAGATTAAGTTGTCAAGGATTATCACAAATTTAACGAACTGGAGCACATAGAGAATCTCAATTATTAAATCCCCGTTTGAGAATCATTAAAATCAAGCATAATTAACAATATTTTTTCCATTCCCTAACATGATCACCATCAACACATATTATTACCCACATGTCTAAAAGCAAAAATAACTTATCAATATATCTATAAGCTAACCATAACAACTTGGGTCATCAACATCCGACCAAGTCAACAGAAGTCAAACAATGTCGCTAATTAATACTAAAATATAGGAGTCTTCATAATCGGCTTATGACAGTGATGTTATTTGCTTGGTAAGATTTCATTAGCACCTCTAGAGGGACTCACTATTATTATAGTAGCTATAACTTATTTTATTAAGTGGTTCATACCTATCCCCCTTAAACCCAACACACCAACCAACATTTCTGTTATTTCATGGATAGTATTATTTATATATTTGGTTTGTCATCTATTATTATTGTCAAGGTTCATTGTACTCATCATTGCTCTCCTTTATCGATAAGTGGGCCCCTTCAAAAGCGGTTAGAGTGTGACAACAGATGGAAACGTATACATATTCAAGAATAGATAAGAGAAAAAGTTATTCAAACAAAATCTATATTCAACAACATTTCTCTATTGCTAACTATCCACAAGCTAATGAGTCAAATGCTACTTTTGACAAAAATGGTTGATAAACATGGTACTAATTGGTATACACACGTTATTCTTGTAATATGAGAGTATCATACAAGTATCCACATTCTTATTGGTATACACCTTATTGATTTGTTTAAAGGATTAAGATAGTATGCTCCTTTAGCTTAAGATGCCTTCTTCATGTGTTTCTTTTCATGACATTATTGAAGATACTACATATCGAGTACAAAGGTAACATGCACTTGAAATGCCTAAGAAGATGGCTAATGTTTCAGTATATTAAAGAAAATGTAACTATTTTCACCTTTATAACTTGGTTCTTCATGCTAACATTAAGAATGCAAATGCCAGAGAAGTGTTATGGGTGAATTTCATCCTAATTAATTAGGTTTCTACATTATCACTTCCAAATTTGGAATTGTTATTTTTGGTTTATCTTCTAAAAAAGGAAAATCAACTAATATAATGCATTTGTATTATTAGTGACAACCACTAATTCACTTATACAAGGGGTAGTTACTAAATATGCTAGAATTGTTGGCCATTTGTCCTTCACCTATTCCTACTACTCATTGGCATACTTCCATCATAGGTGATCTTATCAATTGTCTATCAAGAGCCCCTTTGCGTTCACATCTTTAGATTATTATCTTAGATATTGCAATTGGAATCATTTACATATTCCATAACCACTTGTTCTACTTTGGCATTCTTCCACCTAATAGTTTGTATGCACAACAAATTGCAAGCATAACATAATGGTGAAAATTTAATGCTCCATGCCCTTTCCCCCTTATGTTTTAGGCTTGCTTTAATTAGTGTTTCAAATGCGATAACAAGTTTATAGTATCATGTTCTTATAAATTTGTCTCGTGACATCACCATATCTCAAACTCATTATAGTTTATCACCAAAGATTTTATCATAATTCTTATATCCTCCATTTTTCACACTAAAAAACTCTATTGCCACAATCTTAACACTAGAACAAATCCATGGGGACAATCTTTACCCAAGTTACATCCAAAGTCACATATATAAAGTCCATACTATTAAAATCCATATTCATCATAAATCATGTTATCTCCCTCCTATTAGCCACTCTGAGCTGACCTAACTCACATATTTGTGTTGATTTGTGTAGTTGGAGATTGTGTTTAGCTTTAATTCATTCATTCATTAAATTAAAAATAGTCGATGATTTATATAAAGCCTTCTCATAGAGCATTAATGTAAACATAATAGTGCATTATCTCAGCATACGTCAGTACACATAAATAACTTTTCCAAAAGGTATCATCTGAATATCAATTGTTCCTTTCAAGTCCAAGGCAAGCTAGTTTCAAATAATAGGTTTAGCTCAGATTAAATCCACGTCATGTTTAGATCCACGCATCATATTCAAATCCATGTGTAAAAATCACTTAAGCACACGTTAAGTGAACCCAAAAATTAGTCTCTTTTATCAATAAATGACAATCAAAAAGTAACATCACTTATAATAATATTTTGTTAGGCTTGATGTTCAAACGTAGGATAAATTGTCAACCTAATTCAAACACCGGATAATGAAATTCCAATTTATGCCCAATGCTCACATCTCAACATATTTTTAGTAAGAGGCAGCTCGACTAGGCAAACCAAATGATAACTATTCATTTTTCCAATTAATCTGAATTTAATTGATAAAAAAAAATTTAAAATGTTAGACTAGCATTGTTATGCATCTCAGAGACGCCATTTAATTTGAAAATCACTGGCAATAAATGGTCAAAGTTATAACTATTCATAACTATTCAGTTTTCCAATTAATCTAAATTTAATTGATAAAAAAATTTTAAAAATGTTAGACTAGCATTGTTATGCATCTCAGAGACGCCATTTAATTTGAAAATCACTGGCAATAAATGGTTAAAGTTTTTAAGCAGCTCGACTCGGCAAACCAAATGATAACTATTTTCCAATTAATCTTGAATTTAATTGATAAAAATTTAAGAAAATGTTAGAATGGCATTGTTATGCATCCCAAAGACGCCATTTGATTCGAAAATCACTGGCATCTAATAAATGGTCAAATTTCTCTTCAGAAAGGAACTACGTGACCAATAATAGATATCTACAAGAGAAACACCCCATAAGGAAAATGGAAATTTTAACCAATGTAGCAAAACTCTGCCAAAAATTGCACTTACAAGTAATCTACACTCTTAACAAGATTCAGTGATCCAATTTGACTTGAATCACCGATTATCCCTTCGTATAAAAGCACAAATCCAAGGCACCAAAATGAGTTTCGGTTGAAACTCAATTTTATTGCATTTTTATCAGCAAAATTATAATTTAAAACCAATTTGATATAGGGATTAAAAAACACTTTTTTTTCTGGTTCGATTGACTAAAATATCCTGTTGTGGGCAAAAGAGGTCACAAGGTCCAATTGCCCCCATTCCCATGGTACCGCAGGGCATGTCACACTAGCATCGACAGTCGTGTGAATAAATTTAACAAACACAATGCAGTTTATGGGGGCGCTACCTGATTCCTACAGTCTTCAAAAACACTATTTTCTCTCTATTTTTATGAATTTCACAGCATTTTAAGTTTCCCACTTTTTCTTAGGTTTTTCCAATTGAATCCTGATTAATTGAAAAACTATTTACCATTTGGTTTGGTTGGTCATTCCTCTGAAAAAAAAATTCTGCTTTGTTTCCACCGATAAGATGATATTGTAGAAAAATATAAACTAGCACTTGCACCGAAAGAAGGTGCAAGGGATAAGCCGATAGGTGTTTGATGTGAAAGCAAGCATAATTAAGGTTTACATATTAAAAGGAAGTGTGAAAAATAGTGCAGTTGCATTGGAAGATAACCCAAAAGAATGGATTGCCGAAACAGACAAACATTCCATTTATCTTCCTCATTTGATCATAACTTTTTGATATTTTCAAATTGCATCCATTCTTTATGATATCATTAAAACTGATAAAAGAAGATCACGTATATGCAAGCACTATATTTACTATTGAAATAATAATGTTCAAGAAATTCTAAATGTGTTAATATTTTATTTCTTACAATTCTTTTACCGTAAGAATTTGTTTCTCTCAATATTGCTAGTAAGTGAGAAGCATATAAATTTTAATCAAACATTTCACTTGCAAATTGCCAAAGTGATTTTTTGTCAGTGCATGGTTCTGGCAATAAGTGTTCAATGTTTTTGAAATCAACATTTACAATCATATGACATGATCCATAATCGAGAAGAGGAATACGTGTCGATTAAAGAGCATGGCCATAACCTTTCCTCTTTCTTTTTAAGGAACATGCTCTATATCATATGCACATTGTTACTCCCTTCTTGATAATGGATCACAAGGTGTTATCCAAATATTGATATTAAAATAACTACACAATTAAGGCTAGAAGTTGGCACTTGCACTATGGTACATCTCATCTTACAACTCAAAACACTGCTTCACAATTTACACCTCTAGTTCAATAGTTTTCAAATTTTATGACTCTAATTCAATTATTTAACAAAAAATACTATATTTGAAATAATTATCGGTCCTATGTCTCTCACTAAAGATATTAAAGGATTAGCTAACCAAGTTTCTAACCTATAACTGTGCAACCCTTCAAGGAACAATCACCCTTGATTGTAAACAATTTTCTATTAGACCGCCAACATCCCTCATACTTATAACCAAGTAGTTTGATAAAAATCTTGATCATTCAGATGGGGATATGGTGCAACATATTTGCACCTAGCCCCTACCCGTGCACATGCCCTGCCGTGTTGTCCTTCCTCTGTGACTACTGTACTGTGACTAACATGAGAAAATTAATTATTTTTGCTTTCCTTCCTGCAAAATAATTTCGTCCCATCAAAATAATTTTTTCAATAGTAAATTTTTAGTTCACTTAAATGTATTATTATATAATATTAATACATATATACATATATATATACATATATACATATATATATATATATATATATATATATATATATATATATATATATATATATATATATATATATATATATATATATATATTCAAATATATTCAAATAAATTTTAATTGTAAATAATTTAGTATTAATCTATAAGTAAAAATTATAGATTAATATTTTTTATTTGAATATTTCAAATGATATGTTAAAGAAATATTCTCTTTAGTTTTAAATAATTTTTTCAATAGTAAATTCTTAGTTTTCACTTAAATTTATAATTATACAATATTAAAAAATATTATATCTTTTAAAAAAAATATAATTTGTAATTACATATTTAATAAATAAAATTTACATATCATGTTAGTTTTAGATTATAATAAAACAAATATATAATACATTGTAATTTCAAATGACATAATTATAATTTCAATATTTTGTAATTACTTTACTTAATTTCAAGCGAATATAATTCACAATATTATAATGTATTATTTGAATATTAATTATGCATTACCTATTTCACCTATTTAGAAATAATTAGTATATATAATTAAAAAAATTATATTATCTTAGTATTATTTTTTATTTTAAAATTATTTAAAACTAAACAAAATAAGTTTTACATCTCAATATGACTATACAATAAATTAAACCCTAAAATATATAAAAAGAGTTTGGAAATTTTACTATTGAAAAAAATATTTTAAGCTAAAATTTAATATAATTTTTAACAAATCTATTGTAAAAAATAAAATATAAAAATTAATTAAAACTAAAATTTGTTTGAATATATATTTTTTTAAATAAGTGTCTACATTTTAATATGCAAAAATTAAATTATTGTAACAAATCTATGTAAAAAAAAAAAAATTACCTAGTTGAGTTATTACTAATCATTAATTTTTAATTTTTTAATTATTATTTAAATTCTATCTTAATATTTAAAATAAAATATAAAAAATTATTTAAAACTAAAATTTGTTTGAATATTTTTTATTTTTTTTTAAAAGTGTCCCCTTGGTAAATATATCAAAATATTATGTTTATTAATGTTGAGAGGTTTTCTACAATAAATTATTTATGTTACTACTGTACTAATATGTTTCTAAATAATTTGTGTTACTAGTTAAAATAAAAACCTATAATATTAAATATTAAATTTCAGATCTGTCAAATATAATATAAAATTAAAATTTCTACAAATTTTAAGATGACCTTACGTTTTGAAAATACTAGATGATTATGCGTAAAAGACAAACTTAAAATAAGCTGAACCAATGTAAAATGATCATAACCACTATCGACACTTGTGCATTAAAATTAATCAAAATCTTCAATAGACAACTCAGCATTCCCCACCACTAACCCCTAAATGTTTCTTTTCAACATTTAAAAAATTTCTCCTTTCCTCTTTAATTCCAATACTTTCGCTCAGCAGCGTATAGCCATGGAAGGATATAAACTACTTTTACTCCTGCAATCAAGCTTATAGTACAATATGATCCATATTTGATTCATATTTCACCAGCAAAAATAGCAGACGACCCGTATTTGCTCTGAACGCTGCCTCTCGCGACTGTGGATTTAAGACTCATCCCGTTGACGACTGCAGGTGTGCAGAATAGTATTGTTTATTCCATTTTCGGGTGCCACACAAATTTCCGAGCTCGGTGTGAGACAAATCCGGCCAGCGTATGAATTATCCGGCCTGGCCGTACGCAAGCTTCCCCAAAGGGGAAGCCTATCGGCTAATTACTTAAATGGAGGGCATCGTGATAAGCTACCTAATATGTTCCATAAACATCTGTTTAGAGGATATCAACCAAAAAAACCTTCAGAAATTGAAAAGTTGAGCAGATACAGTATATCATGTCCCTAATTTCCATTTTCTAAAAGCTACCTGGTGGAAATTTTAATTTATAATGCCTAGGGCCAATATCTAGATGTTTCTCACAGCACAATGTTATGTGAACTATAATTTTAGCATAAAGAAGAGGAAATTTTTATTTTTTTAAAGAATACTTTCATTGACACATTAATGAAGATACACTTGTTCATTACAGGTGATAGCGTCAACAAAAATGGGTTAATATAGCACATCATTCTCGCTCCAATCATCCCTAGGTAGACCATATATAGTATATACTCTCTTTCGCACCACCTATAAAAACTAGTCAATGAGAAACCCCTGCATTGGCATTTCGGGATAGGGCACATAATTAAGCACGGGTTTTCAAAATGGAGAGACTCCAGGCATAATATGACCGAGACTGACTCCCAATATATGTCAAAAAATACTCCGTTCTTTTGCATTGTGTATTTCTGCCTGCTCAGGAAATGGAATCCATCAAAATAAGCAACCTTAGCATTATTAACGATTTGCTTTCTGCATCTTGAATCTTGAGACAGGTCTTGATGGCTTTGATTCTGAAACCTGCTCAGATCATAAAAAAGAAACAAAATCAACATAAAAGTTCGTAAATGCATCTTATCTCTTTGAATATGATTTAGTCTTTCACAAGAATCCTCACCTGTGAGGTATTTAATCCTTTCACATTATCAGAAACCTCACTCACACCATGCTCTACAACAAGACCTGTAAAAGCCTGAAATATAGGAAAACTTTAATGAGTAATATGTTGCATAAATAAATACTTAAGTTGGCAGTGAAACACTTATTGAATTAGAATTCAACTCCCAATTCCCTGCAAGGTTTCTTTAGCTTTTTCATATCACCTAACTTAAAGAACAAGAATCAATTTCAAATCTCAAGCATGGACCATGCTCTTGTAAAACTACAAACTAGTAAAGAATAGAGTTCGCTTCATGCCTTCCTTGCATCGGTTTGTCTTTCGTCCTCATGCTCAACTTTAGGATCCTTGGGAGCCTGCAACCAAAAGTTAACAAATGCCATTCATTATATAATATTCACATATTCTTCCTCAGAATATTTTTAGTCGAAACTGAAACAACAAATCATACAGGAAAAATGCCTTCAAATTCTCATAAGTTGGAAAAGTGTCAAAGGCAGAAGAACATAGGTACATAAACTTGGAAATAAGTAAACAAATTTGTGAAAACTCATCTAAGAAAATTATGATTTAAGACAACTTGAAGCATAGCCCCAGGTAAATAGAATCAAGGTCCAAACTCCACAGCACCCATCGAAGGAAGAAAAAAAACTCATTCCTCTTTCTTCCTGGTTTCTCAAATGACGATGTTTTTTCTCCCAGTGAAACATTCTCTATATTTGTTGAGCATTCTCATTCAAAACATGCAAATCAGATCTTTGTCTAGGTGTGCAAAAAATTCACAAGCAGCACCATCGAATATGCCTCAATCAATTCCTATTTCTTGGTACTCAAATTCCCCCATCACACCTACCTTGCTTTGGGGCTACATCCACAATCAAGCTATTCACAGGAAGAAGAACAAAAGAACAGGGTTTAAAGCCAGATCAAATCTGCTCCATTTGTTTTAGCTTATATTAGACTTCTTGTTTTTAATTTGTTTAGACTTCTAGCTTTGCTTATTGTAAGTCACTTTCTTTAGATGGATTAAAATTTTGTGTGATTAGTTTGTAGTATTGTGTTAGAATAATTTGTATCTTCTTTTATATTTAAATTGGTTGGGAATAGGTTGTTTCTCAGAGATTTCAAAACCAGAAGCATTGAGATGTATAATCCAAACCTCATACTCTCATTCTTCACAAGAAAAAAAATCTGGTTGTGCTAGGATAGATTTTCAATAGAACTATGTGCTTTATTCTGTTTTCTTCAAGCAAAAGTCAATTTTCCAACTTAGAACTGCCATAACAAATTAGCAGTGTTGATTCACTTCATTCACATTCCCAAGTGGACTTCCCCTATTCTGAAAGACTTAGGGGTAAATCCTTAGTGGAAATTAACTTCAAATCTTCTCAGACAGTTTCCAGCATAGCAAAGTTTGTTGCAGTGTCCTTTCCAGAGTGCTTCACATTTCAAGTTCTCATTAAATATTTGATTCTCTGTTGTAAACTTGAGTTCATAGAAGATTTAATTTCTTGTTCAGAAGAGCTAAGTATTTCCTGTATTCAAAGAAAAGAAAAAAAACCTGAAAAATATAATTAATTGTATTTAAATTGGTTGCATGAATTTTACACTTATTTCCCCCAAAAAATGAAAAAATAAAAGCATTGTTAATATTTGTTTATTATTCTTGCATTCTAGAATAGATTATTTTTAATGTTTACTGCTTGCAATTAGATAAGATCTATTTTCATCTAATTGTGGCTATCAAGTCAACTCGCAACCAAGATCACCCTAAAAGACCTCATGAACATGACCGATATGGGGTTGGGAGGGATATGGGCTAAATTATCTTAAGTCGTACCACTAACAATACCATATGAAGTTATGAACTAGTAGCGAAGGCAGCAACTTAATTTTCCCAGCAATTGAATTTGACTGAGCAACTTTGTCCATAAGAATAGGAAGTTTGAAAGCAAGATCGTACCTTGCACCAAGCAAGTGACAAGGTTTGGATCATAGAAATTGCACCTGTTGCAACAAGAGATCCAAGTGCTATGGGCTTTCTACTTAAATATGTGAAAGTCATGGTGGGATTAATGGTGAAACATGATAAGGGTTGACTGAAAGTGACCAATAACCATAACATTGACAAAAGGTACTCCCTTAAATCACCCAAACACGCAACGCAACAGAGAAATAAACAGAAAATTTCAGGAACAGAAACACTTGCTTTCTATTATCTTCAATGACATGACATTATGACATTTTAGAAATAACTTGCTACAGTCACATGGGCCTTCTTTTTAAAATAATCTGCAAGCCAGAGCCACAATCTGCACTACCACAACTGTCTCTTGTAACCCCCATTTGTCTTCTTTATATTGGGAAGTTTGAGTGTCCTACAATGTTTTAGAACTAACTCCCTCCTTTTGAGGCCGATCATTTTTATATTATTTTTCCTGAGAATATGCCCAAAATGGGTCTTGGTGCTCACTGAAGTATTTCAAGAATTTTTATTTTTCCTCCTAAAGTATCACAACTTCCAAAGGTCATATCTTTTAATCCAAGCACTGGAAGCACTGGATTTTCAATTATCATACACAGTTGGAAAGCTCACTAAGAGATCTACGCCATGCTTCATCAAATTTGTAAGATCTACACTTTTTGGTCTGATACAGTGCTTCAAAGGCCCTCAAAAATGCATTTGAAGTTTTTATTGGAGAAATTTCCCAAAAAAAATCAAATATCTCCCAAATGCCACAAGATATTGGAATAATTCTTTCACCATTAGCTCCATTTCACTGTTTCAGAGGTCTATGAAATATTTTGTGCAAAACTGACAACTTACAAAAAATAGTAACCCTACCAAAAATAGTAACTCTGCCAGAAATAGCCCATATTAACTACTAAACAATTTTTTTGGGGGTGATGGAAGATTTCTCTTACACCCTGGATGCTCCTGCATCAACCATCCCAGTGTTCTGTGGAAAAGCTGTGCACAAGGCAAAAAGGAGAGAAAGGGTTCTTTACAGTGTCCACTTCACAGGACTGGACCCTACAGCCAAGCCTGCTGACATGCAGTTGACGGAACAGCTGACTAGGAAGGATCTAAGACCTTTGAATTCAACCCCTAAGATGTGAGCTAAATATTGTCTAGTTGTTGGTTCTTTTGTGCCACTATGCATGGTCCACATTGTGTGGTCAACATCTTTATATCTGTCTAGTTTTTTGGTTCTTTATTGGCTTGTCATTGCAGTTTTGTCATTTCTTTGTTGGTTTGTCAATTGCAGTTTTGTGCATGAATACTTTCAGTTGATGGCAGTCTTTTTTGTGGTGGAGCAAGGCCATTGTTTTTTGGCTCACCAATCAGGATGCAAGGCATTTTGTGGGTGCTCATGAGGCATTTTGCTAAGTGCCCTCACGTTTCACCTTTTTCCATTTTTCAGTTCTGCCTTGGCTTCTTAGTACTTTTTCATTTTTCTTGGATAGGGACCCCTATAGGTTTCCCCAACAGCTTAATCTAAAAAACAAATCTGGTTGATACAACTAAGGTTCAATCATATGAGAGATACTCAGATTGATGATTTTCCTGTTATTTGTAAAAGAAAAGCATCAGCAATGGAATTTCTCATCTCGTTGCACAGCTGGATACAAAAATGATCTGGAACATGCTGATATTCTGGTCGGTAGATACTATAACATATTCTTGAACTTGGATTCAGTCAAGAAGAGAACTACATTACAATCTCATTATATCTTGACTGAACCTCATTAAAAAGATGTTTACTTGCATAAAGCATAATTAGCCAGAAAATATTTGGCCAGAATGATGGGAGTATAATTGGCATTAAATATCAGAAATGATATGAATGCCACAGATTCAAGCAAACACATTCATGTAATGAACTTACAAAGAATTCCCTTGGGCCTTCATTTTCTTTCAATTAAGAATTGTATTCAGTATAGATTTTCAGAAAATGCAATCAAAATGTTTGCAAATAAACACTACAAAATAGTGGCACTGCACCAGCAACCAAAGGCTTTGTTCTGTTGATTTTTTTCTTTTTAACTATATTTATCTAATTAATAAAATAAATGACCAAAAATAATGCATCTACCAAATGCGATGTAATTTTTTATTATTCTATTCAGAAAATAAATGCTTTAACACTAAACTTACAGAAAAATAAACCCATCATATGTATAACAACAAAGACCAAAAGCAAAATAAGACAGTAGTTTATTATTGATGCTTTTCACTTTTTTATACTCCATGACACTGTAAACAAAGAGAACACATATAAACCAGGAAAAGTGAGTAACACCTGAGTCTTTGATGGAAAAGGTCGCTCATAATTGTCTTGAAAACTCGGTGTTTTTCCAATCTCCTTTTCTGCCTTCAATCCTTTTATAGATGTTGATTCAACTGGATCTAACTGGAAAGAAACCTTTTTCTGTGCTATACGATCTACATCTAACACAAAAATAAACTACCAATAATTAGTACAAATATATTAAATTAATGATTCCATGTTGATGCACTCAATTGAGCTGGAAGGACAATATAACAATAAATAAAAATTGCATTAACTCAATTTTCATGTCGGCTCCAAAACATTATTTAATAACTAGAAAATAGAAAAATGGAAAACATGAGTGTAGAATAGTTACCAAGACATAAGATATGAAGCAGAACTTGTAATCAATGTCACGAACAATACATTAAATGCTAATATCATCAATGGAATAGCATACCATACCAGGATGCCAACATACCAGAATACCAAGATGGCGAGGAAATGTTATTTCTTTATTGATACTAAAAACCAACAGTTCAACATAATAAGCAAAAGTGTTTATATAATAGTCGGTTGGTTGGGGAAACCAACGGACGCACCTCCTCGCTCCTAACTACCCTCCCCATATAACATAACTAAGTCTAGTACAATATTACTTTATTTGTACTATATATATCCCCCCCCAAAAAAAACAATCGTCTTCCAGACAACACTACTGAACAAAAATTAGACTTCAGAGTTGGGTTGTGAAGACATCCCTGGATTTGGAGCTTTTTCCCGGATGCGTAAGAGGTCTCGTTCCACAGTCTTTTGTTTGGCCCAAACTCCTTGGAGGACCCGTAATGCACCCATCTTTTTTGCTTCAGCTAGTGCTACTTTCTCTTCCAGGCCAGCTCGTTCCATCTGCTATTTAGCTTCCCACATAGCCTTTTCTTCTGCCCATTCCTTTTTCATGCGGTTTGTCAGATCCCTTTCTTGTTGCAGCTCAAGGTAAATCCTCCTAAAAGCCCCCTCTATTTCTGTAAGGGAGTGCATGAGTGGTGGCTGCTCCTATACTACCTGCGGTATAATGCATGGGGCTGTCCAGATCTAAGCTATTTCTCTCTCCTTGTACCCACCCTGCTGAAGTAGGCTCCACTCTATATGGCAAGTTCCTGTCATGAATGTTGCCAAGGACTCTGTTGCTCTGACTATGGCTTCCACATTTTGACTTCTGGCCTGCTGTATAATTCCCACAGTTGTGTGCTCCATATCTTGCAACTCTTTGAGGAATCTTGTTGCTTTGTCTTCCAGTGAGCTTTCCTCCGAACCATTCCCCGTCTTGTTTGGTGATTATGTCATGTTTTCTTCCTCTAGTTCCCTCTCGTGGCGGCAAGGGTGAAAATACCAACCCAACCTCCTCCAGAAGTTTATCTGCCTCTTCTTCGAGGATTGTGTCCTCTCCCGTCTCCATCCCCTCCGTACCTAATGTCACTGCCTTTTCCACTCTTGGAGTACTACTTGCATGCACTACCAATGCCACTGGTTGAGCCGCCTCTATACCCTGTGGTTTGTGGAGCCTTATATTGCGCCCATACATTTGTTGACCTCTAAGGTCTATGACCTTGATATGAGTGTGCCGATCTGTAGGAACAGGGTTGGCTGTGCTAGGTAAGGAAAGCCTTGTGGCCCCCCACCGAGGAATCATGTGTTGTGTGCCTCCTTCCTCCTGGTTGCTCGGTTGTTCCTTCTCCGTACGGTTATCCTCTCCTGTACCCGGGGTGGTACGGACACCTTCCAGCGTACTCGGAGTGGTATGGTCGTCCTGATGAATTTGAGCTAACTCAGGTATGCCACCTGGCAATGGACCTTCTACCTCTGGTAAAAATGTAATGTCTGTCGGTGTACCCTTGAGATTGCCAAAGAGGATTCTTTCTTCTTGGGAGTCTGAGGATGTTTCTGTACTTGTCCCCTCCTCTTCGAAACTTTCTCCATTCTCCTCCTGGCTTGATCCAAAGGGACTTTTTGCTGCTGCCTGTTTTAGTTTCTTTTTCCGTGGTTCTCCCCCACTTGCTCCTACTCCAAAGGTATCCAAGTGAAACCAATATGTCATGGTTGGCTTGTAGGGTTCTACCCTGTTAGCTAGGACCAAGGCTCCTCTATGTTCAGCTACTACCTGAGTGCGCACTGCCTCCAAAAACAATGCTATGGCGTGATGTGGCATATAAAATGCCTTATGTTTTAGTTCCATGAATTCTCGGAGCCTCTGTGAAAGAAACTACGCCCAATTGTATATATGTCCTTTGTTTAGCCCATCCACCACAAGTAACATCCATATAGCTATGTCTGAGGTACGGCTTCCCTCAGTAAGTTTACTTTTTACCAAGTCCACAATGCAATGCCATTCTTCATTCGCTATGAAAATTTTCTTTAGGCCCCTGTTGTTTCTTTTGTGGAGAATGCTTCCCCATTCTTGTTTGGTGAGATTCTTCCTACACATTAACTCCAGCCACTTCTTCTTTTCCTCCCTTGCCATTGGAGTTTTTGTGAGTTCCTGTCCCCGGTTAGGTATTCCCAATACCTTGTTTATTTCTCTAGCAGAGTAGGAAATAGTTACACTTTGATGGGAATAATGGATTACAGATTTGTGATCCTGCCTATCATAGCCAGCCACCATAGTTCACAATATTGCTTCAAATTCTTTCAAATCAAAAATGGGCAGAAAGATGATTTTGTCTACCTCTGCTTTCCGTAGAGCATCTTTCAGTATGTGCTTGTCTTCTGCATTCTCCCACCAAGCGTGGCATCCACTTCCTATTACACTCTCAAAACTGATATTGGCAGTTGTAATTCTTTCCATGCTCTTCCCTTTGTCCTTTGTGCTTGTCATCTTCGTCACCTTTCTCACCTATAAGGGTGGATTTCTCTGTTTGGAGTCAGTAATTTTCCCTTTGCTTTGGTTTCCCAAACTTATCTTCACCATCTTATGGTTTCTCACCAACTGTCGTATGCCTTTATTAACTATTTTGCCACAACCGTTTTGTGTATGGTCTTCTCCTCCCAATGTGCAACCTCCTCCACCTTGCGTACGAAACCACCTTCTATGTACCACCTTGTCATTCATACGTCGTACGGTTTTGTTTTCCCTCTGGCCTTCTTCTGTACGGTCCTGCAATTCGTATGTCGTACAGCTCTGTGGTCTACACAACCCTATACCTACTTCTGCCTTTGTACGTCTCTCCTGCAACCCGTACGTGCTGCCTTCCGTACGTGCACCCTTCCGTACGAGCTGCCTTCTGTACGTGTTGCAACTTGTCTGTACGTCCCTATGAGCACTTATGTACGGCCATGTGCTGCCTTTCGTACGGCCTGTCTGTACTCTGTACACGGGCTGGTTGTCTAATTGACTGGTTGTGCTCCCACGTGTGTTCTTCCGTACGCCTCCTCTTGGCTTGATCTTGTACGAACGTACTTTCTTCTCCTGAGTGTTGTGAAGTGTGAAATGGCACTAAATTCTTTTATAAGGCTTGTAGATGTTAGGGTTTGCCATTGTTTCGTCTCCTTTTGAATTTTTCATTGCTTTTTCTCTTATTTCTTTTATTATGTCTAAGTGACATATGGGATGTGTCTCTTTTTCTAATTTGGCCTCCTTGTATTCTACCTTTTCATCAAATATGTGTGTTGGTTTGTCATTGATGGTTGTGGTGCCCTCTTTGTACTCCTTGTACCCCTCTGGGTAACTTTCTTCTCGTTCCTGAATTTGCAACATGTTGCATTCTGGCTAGTATACCTCATAGTCCCCCATCTGCAAGTGGAATAGGCCATTAAGGGAACTAGTTTCATCTTCAGAGTATTCACCCAGTCGAAGCACTCCCTCTTCATCTAGTTCCACTCCTTCCAGGTCTTCTCCTTCTGAGTCGGATGCTAGATCCTGACTTACACACTGATTCCTCAAATCTATTATGTATTTTTTCCCATCTACCTCTATGGATAGAGTATTCTTTTTCCAGTTGTGCGTAGCCTTTGCTGTGATTAGCCAACCTCTGCCCAACAAGGCATCATAGCCCTTCTTTTCGAGAGTAATCACCACAAAATCTAGGAGGAACTCTTGTGTGCCAATCGTTACCTTTTGTTCCATCAGGGTTCCTATTGGCTTGATCCCATGTTGGTCTGCTCCTACCAATTGGAATGTGGGTGGCCAGAGTGTGGGTTTTCCTAGAGCCTTCTAAGTCTCTTCTGGTAGGACGTTCACACCAAACCCCCTATCCACAATAGCATTGGATAGTTTGCATCCCATTATCTCCATTTCTACTACTGCAGGTGTCCTCCCTGTCCCTATAATGAGTATGGTATTAGTCTTCTCTACTGTTTCCTCTTCCTCCTCCACCTTAAGGGTTTCCTCCTAGTTTCTTATTCCTTGTAATATTGCTACCCGAAGCTGAGGTAACGTTTCCAATAGATCCACAATTTTCACAAGGATGGTGGTTTCCAGTACTTGTTTCATGATGCTAGGTACTGACCCCTTGGTTGAGGATTTAGTCGTACTTCCTCTTCCTTCTTTTGTCATGTTATTCCTAATGTCTTTTGCGGTTTCTTGAAATCTTTCTCTCTGTAACTATGTCAAGGTGTGTAAGTGTCTTCGCCTACATTCTTGTGATGGCCAATACTTCCTTCTCAGAGTCAATGTCAAGCCTGTTCACCCCCTTTTGTCTAGGACAATTGGCATCCTCATGGTTACCCAATCCACACCATTTACACATCCCTTCATTTTGTCCTCCCCCATTCTGGCAATCTTGTGCGAAGTGTCCCCATTTGTTGCATCGCCTAAATTGGATCATGGGTCTTCCTTTAGAATCGTACTGGATTGCTCTCCGGGGTGTGTTGTTATTACTGTTGTTGTTGCTTCCTTGTCTATTGTTTCGATACCCTCCTGGTGATGCTTCTGTATTAGTGTTGCGTGGAGGAGTGATGGGTGGTGTGGATTGTTCTCCTTGGGTGAAAAATACTTGAGCATTCCGTGCCTTTAGGTTATACGGGCAGTCTTTGATTGCGTGGCCTAACACCTGACAGATGTCACAGAAGACTTTGCACGAGCATGTTCCTTTTGTATGTCCCTCCTTTTTGCAATCTATACACCAGAGTTCCCTCCCTTCTCTTTTCTCTCCCTTACCTCTCGTGACGTCCATCATCAATCTCATCATGTCTCTTCTCAAGGCTTGGATGGTCTTGGACTCGTCCCCACTTTCTTCTGAACTCTCACTTCCGCTTCCCTGTAGCTTGGCTTTGGAAGTTTTATTCTCGCTTTCTATATCCATTGCCCAGGTGCATGCTTCTTTGAAGGAGGATGATGGCACTATCTTCATTTTTCGTTTTAGGGATGGGGTTGACCCTTCAATGAACCATCTATTTTTTAATCCGTCAGCAAGTTTGTTATCCAACTTCCCTATCAATTCTTTGAGTTTCCTTGTATAACCCTTAACTGACTCATTTTTTCCTTGTCTGGTATTGTAAATTTTTGCGGCTATCTCGTCATCATCACATAGGAGTCTGAGTTCCTCCTCAAAGGCAGTACAAAGGTCCTTCCATGTGGCTTTCTGGCCGGCCTCCAAATCTGTATACCAATCAATAGCGATCCCCCTTAGAGTGGCCGGGAAGGCTTGTAACCATTCATCTGTATCATTTTCTCCATTGGCCTGCCATATGGTGATGCACGTTTTACAGTGCCGGGCAGGGTCCTCCGACCCATCTCCGGTAAATCTAGGAAGTTTTTGCTTAACTATTGCCATTCTCTTTCCTCCTGTCGGGATGCTCCCTCCTAGGATGCCTATCGGGATGCTCCCTCCTGGAATGCTCCCCCTCTGTTGGGACGCTGCCTCCTGCCAAGATGCTCCCTCCTATAGAAGTAGTACTCTCTACTTCCCCTTGTGATTCTTCTGTCCCACTTCGTGGTTGTTCTCTGTGTGCAAGAGTTTCAGGATTCTTCCCCTCTTCCTTCCTGAAGTTTCTGAAATGGCTAATTTGGCTATACCTTCTATTGTACTTTCAATAAGCCTTTCCTCAGTCTAGCTTGTACTAGGGGGTTGATTCACCAAGCCTCTTAAATAGCGACGCCTCTCCTCCGACTGGCGTAAACCTAGGATCCGCCGAGCCGCTTCCCCTTCGGTTTCTTCTTCCGATCGGCGCTTGGGATACTTATTTGGAAGCACGGGCATGAATTAACGGACGAGTTGTCAGAGTGGAGGAATTCCCCCAAGTAGATCCTACACTGCTGGTGGTACCGAAGTTGTCCGGACTGTGCTTGGAACCACTCTCTCTGGCTTCCCTTCGCACGTACTTACTTCCCAGGCTACCACCAAACCTTGTGCCACTTGATCTTCCTTTGGTATTCCCTCTTCTCTATGACCTCTGGGTCCAAACTTAAGCAACAGCACCAAAATGTAGAATAGTTACCAAGACATAAGATATGAAGCAGAACTTGTAATCAATGTCACCAACAGTACATTAAATGCTAATATCATCAATGGAATAGCATACCATACCAGGATACCAAAATACCAAAATACCAAGATGGCAAGGAAATTATATTTCTTTATTGATACCAAAAACCAACAGATCAACATAATAACCAAAAGTGTTTATATAATAGTCGGTTGGTTGGGGAAACCAACGGACGCACCTCCTCGCTCCTAACTACCCTCCCCACATAATATAACTAAGTCTAGTACAATATTACGTTATTCGTACTACAATGAGCTATGTTGAACATGAAAAACCACTATAGAAGTCCTAACATGAAATGCTAGATTGGGTAAAGCTCGTATTAATAAAACCCTACCCTCAGCCTCACTCAAGCCCAAGGCTGTCAACTATGTACTAGATAGAGCACATTGGGCCTAGCCAATACAAATAGGAATCAAAGGCAAAGAATAATGGACTTGCAAAAATCAATTGTGGCTTAATTGGAAGTATAAAAACGCATGCAAAAAACCTCCAAACCAAATTTTGTTCTTGTACTCAACAATAAATATGGTGCTTTTGTTTTGTTGTTATTTCTATGTTATTTTTCACTATGTTTTAGACAGCAGTAAATTTCATCGACATGAAAAATGTAAACAAGTTTCCTAGGATAAGTCAATGTGCTTTGGCATTATTTATGTCATTTATGTGATTAAAGTTTATTTTGATAAGCCAATGAAAGTAAGTCAACAATGTTTTGTGATCCAAAAATGAATCAAGTTACTACAATTAGTGAGCTTAGTCATATAAGGTTCTCAAACTCATCCTTCTACTCCTCAATCTTAAAAAAACAAGACACTAACTAAAACTTGGTTGCGGAGATCAGAATCTCAAGGCATAACAGAAACAAGAGCAGAGCATAGGTGACTGATTCAACTGAAACTGAACATATTCAATATGTTTGACCCTAGTCAAAATCGTTTTAAGCAGAGATATTTGAAAAAGACAAGTTTAACTCCAGTTGAACTCATCCCCACAGGGCAAAATGACAAGTCTGGCATTTTGGGAAGCTGAAATGATATAGATTATTTGATTTCTGTTACAAATATCTTTGGGCTTCTTAGCAAGCTCCTCTTGCTTATGTTTTCTTTGTAGATCTCCAAGCTATGCTCCGGTGGGGCACATCCCCTTTGCTGGTACCCCTGTTCCCATACCAGAGGTGGTACTGGGATGCGGGGACAGCATCTCGAAGGTACCCTCAGTCCCCAATCTGTACAGAATTTTTGGAAATGTGTCCAGGACATAGCACATGGCCAGAAGTCCCCGGGACAACCAAGGGACTCCTGGCCATCCCCTATGGTCCAAGACTCCAAGCTACCTTTTGGATGGCTAGTTTTAAAAAAACACATTTATTCAATTTGAAAAAAAGGCTGGTCGAACCCACAAGGACACCCAAACCACATTAAACAATACCAAAACCTCATCTAAGCATAAGACAATTAAAAAGAAGAAAAAGAAATACATTTTCACATTTGCAAAGAAGGAGAAGAGCAGCAAGAGGAGCAGCTGGTCGAGGAGTTAACAGCAGTTGAAAGAAGAGGTTAGGGCACCGAATCTACTTGATTTAGACTCTTAGACCTACCATCTAATGATTATGGACAGGGATATATTATTATATTTTCTTAGTTCTATGTTTATTGTTTACAATTTATGTCATCTCATGGTTCACACTAGAAGCCTTTGGACATTTTTGTTATAATTCAAATATAATATGATGCACATTCACAATGAAAGTTTCTACAATGATGAATCAATTTTCCAAATCCTTCTTAATGTATTAAACTTCTAGAATGGCTATGATGAATGCTTTATCAATGTTATGATATGCATATTTGAAATTTCTCTATATTTTTAAAAATTCTCTTATTTTTTTAACAGCTGTCCCCTGCCGTCCCCTAAAAAATGGCCCAATAGCAACCACATACCGGAAACACATTCCGCCATCCCCATCCCCAAAACTCAGTGGAACATAGCCTCCAAGAGGGTCAGTTTGGGCAATTGGAAGTAACTTTCCTTAAAGCTATTGTTGCTTCAGCGTATAAATCTTTGAGTGCTGATAGTGGGATTGAGAGCATATGAAACCTAATAATAGATTTCTATGCTACCTTTGGATTGCTGTTCTTGGGGAAAAATGTCCTTTAAGGCCTGAGAAAGCAGTAAACAATTAATAAAAACTCTTGAGAAAGTGATTTTAGGAATTTAACACTCTTGTATGGTTTTCCAAAACAATGTGTTTATCCTGGTCAAATTGTTGTGGTCTCTGATTTCTATGAACTCTTGTTATTAAGTGTGTCTTAACATTGCTAGATTTGTTATCACAGGAACCATTTTTCTATAGTTATGAACATATAACAGCAACTTCTCCAGTCAATTTGCATTGAGACTGGAAAGATTCATATTAATGATTGATGAAGTGACATAGCCACAATAATTATAGATCACTTCAGGAAGAGAAGTTTGGAAAGTAAGAACCCAAGGAGTAACATCATATACAATAAGAAACCACTCGCGCCACATTGATACAAAGGCTAAACAAATGGCAAGTGCAATGAGAAAAATAGGTTTTTTATAAATGAAGAAATTTGAAGGAGCATATTTTGTAAGAGAAATCCTTCTGTTCTTTACAATAGAACATTCCCTTTCTGATTAAGGCATTGTTTTCTTTCAGTGGAGCCATTCTTCCTATCTATGACTGGGTTAAATTTGTAGTACTATACTTTAAATTTATTTCAGGTTTTGTCGTCCTCATTGAAGGAGAATTCTTGTTCTTCCGGGCATAATTGCTCTTACAGGGTGTCCAGAGTGAGAAAAATATTTTAGCTTAAAAGAAATAAATTATATTAATATCCACAATTGAACAAAGCAGGTCAACGAGTCTCAGAAGTAGAGATAGTCCCAAGTGATGTATCCTCCTTATCATGTGAATATTTATGCTGATTTAGAATCATTTTCAAATCCATTCATGCAAAACTCCTGATACAATATATGCTTGTTACCAGGATCTAGAGATGAATTTTGCGCATATGTGACATGACACGTGAAAACTTCACTAATCAAGAAATGTGAGCAAGATAGAATGTTTACTCTCAATTATGCTAGAATTTGTGACAACATTAATTTAAAAATGGCTCAATGGGATAGAATGTTTCTCAAACTAGGGGAGCACAGAATGGGTACAAACAGTAGACTCCAAAAACATTTTGCTCAAATGCCAACTTTGCTAGCTTCAGCAGCACCCACCTAAGGTGAAGGGGAGCTCCATGAGCAATAAATTTCTGCTTCCCAATCATCTCCAATTCAATTGAACCAAAAGGTGGACTCCACTACTGTTGAAGTGGGCAAATCTCTTCAAATTACAAGCTTAGCAAGGGACTACTGCAGAAAACACATACTCTAGGAAATTGAAAAATGCAAATGAAAAGAATTCTATCAATTGTTTTTTTATAATCTCCAAGCTAACAGACTAAGGGTGACTATCCTAGTTAATACTCTCATACAATAAATTTGAAGGGGTATGAGAATGCAGCTTCATCCAAAAGAAATAATCAAGCAACTACTAGTCCACTCAAGCAATGAGCTGTCTCCACATAAGCCCCCAAGAGAAGCTAAACTGCAGTAATCAAAATATGTTGAGCTCAGGTTGCAAAAAGGCTCTCTCATGCCCTTACAAGATGAAAATGAGAGGACGAAATAAACAAATAATGAAGTGTACTTCCCACAGTTCATCATGTGTTTGTAAAATAGACATTGCACATGGTCCAATCCAAGAAATGGTAGAGTTTATCAGAAACAAAAAATTGAGAAATTTCTCCTGTCGGCAGATTGGTTCTCTGCCCAATGGAAATGTAATATGCTGCCTAGTTCTGTAATTCTAGAGTCTGTTTCTTCCTGTCATTTTGTCAAACAGTTGGCCTGCAACTGTCTTTCTTATGTTTTTTCCAAATTGATGTTGTTTAATAGTCCTCAAGATTGTTGTATTTCGTATGAGATATCAGTAGAAGGCAACATGAAACCATATGCAGCTAATAACAATGACTGTTCATTTATTTCTTGTTTCAAATTTTTAGGAAATTACAACTACCATATCTAACATATCTTATTAAACTCAACACATTATATCAACTATAGAGTTCAATGATGGTCCATACCCATTGCAGCTACAACAGTGTTAATAGTTCTGAAAATTGCTACAGTAACTCACAACTACAATGTTTCCGGACTGCTACAGCATCGCGCTACAGTAATTCAGACTGCTACAGGAACTTGTTGCTACAGTAACCTGCTGCTACAGTACCGCGCTACAGTGATTCGGACTGCTACAGGAACTTGTTGCTACAGTAACCCGCTGCTACAGTACCGCGCTACAGTGATTCGGACTGCTACAGTACCGCGCTGCTACAATACTCACGCTGCTACAGGAACTTGCTAAAGTACCGCGCTGCTACATTGTCGCTGCTACAGGAACTTGCTACAGTATCGCGCTGCTACAGTACCTCGCTGCTACAGGAACTCTCGCTGCTACAGGATCTTGCAACTACAATATAAAATCTCAAGACCATATCTTTCAATGGCGTCAAGATTGAAAGCGTAGAGGGTTTGCGTCCTCCAAGCCCAAAGAGAAATAATCTCCACAGTTTCCTCAATTTCATTCAATCTTCCAGCATGCCAAATGAGAGCTATCCTCTCTTTTAATCCTTTCTTACTAGTTCTACGCTCCCGTCTCGCCAATGTGGGATAAAACATGAGCTTTAATGTTACCTTTTTCCCTTACGAATGCCCATGTATATCCTTTAAAGGGGGGAACTTGATTTTTATAAAGTGACTTTATGAAACATTATAATATTTAAATTAAATAGTCACTTTATCGTTATAACTTCAAACATTAAAATAATATACCAAATGAACTCAGAATCCCACATATGATAGCTCATCGGAAAGAGCTCAACAAAACGCATCACATCCTATCACTGAAAATCCAAGGCATTGCATCCCCTGTTGGCTTACTAAAAATAGTAAATCCTCCCCAAAACCCAACAAACGAACTCCATTTGGCTTGTAATTAAATTTGACTAGGCCAAATAACCTCAGGATCCCTTTGAAGTCCTGGTTAGCCCTCGGGACCATGAAAGAACGGGCTAACGACAACATATTTCCAAACTGCCTAAGTGGGGGACATTACAGTCCGCCCCTCTTGAAATTGCTTGTCCTCAAGCAATCTCAACTCAGGATGCTGAAGAATCTGCTCTGCCTCCCATGTTGCATCCTCAACTGGTAGGTTCCTCCACTTCACTAGGTACTCCCTGATAGTCCTCCTGCGAAGCACCCTCTCCCTGGTGTCAAGTATAGCTTCAGGAACCAAGATAAGCTTCCCCTCATCATCGAGAGGTGGCAATACTACTGAAGGCACCACATTGTGCCCCAATGCCTTCTTAAGGCGTGACACATGGAACACGTTATGTACTTTACTATCTGCAGGCAGCTCCAACTCATAAGCTACCTCGCCCACTCTCCTGATTACTCTGAATGGTCCATAGTAGCGTGGTTTCAATTTCTCTGCTCCACTCCTCTTGAGAGAGGACTGTCTATACGGCTGTAACATGAGGTACACCATGTCTCCCACCTCAAAAGACCTCTCAACCCTGTGTTGATCAGCATATTGCTTCTGCTGATTTTGTGCCTTTTGCAAATTTTCCTTCAAGGATCGCATAATGTCCTGACACTCCTGCAAAAGATCCTTGGCCGTAGGTACCCTACTGTCCCCAAATAACAAATCCAAGAAATTAGGAGCATCATACCCGTACAGTGCCATGAAAGGGGACATTTGAATAGACATATGGAAAGAAGTATTGTAGCAATACTCCCCTAGATGTAGCCACTTCACCCAAGCCCTCTGTTGTCCTGCAATGTAGTTTCGAAGGTACCCCTCAACCCATTTGTTCACTATCTCTGTCTGCCCATCGGTTTGGGGGTGGTAACTGGTACTCGGAGTGAGCTCTGTTCCACACAACCTAAACAACTCCTGCCAAAAGTGGCTCATAAATCTGCTATCTCTGTCACTGACTATGCTCCGTGGTATCCCATGTAGTCTAAACACCTCTCGAAAGAATAGCTCTGCTGTCTGTGCTGCGGAATAAGTAGACGAAATTGCAAAGAAATGTGCAAATTTCGTCAATCTGTCTACCACAACAAAGATACAATCCCGACCCTGTGCCTTTGGGAGCCCTGTGATAAAATCCATGGAAATGCTATCCCACTTCTTCTCTGGTATGGGTAGGGGCTGTAGTAAACCACCCGGAAAGGAATGTTCCTGTTTGTTCCGCTGACACACTGGGCACTCCCTAACAAACTGTAGCACCTCTGATTTGAGCCCTTTCCAAGTGAAGCGCTCTCTCACCTGCCGATATGTCTTAAAGAATCCTGGATGTCCTGCCAATGGTGAATCATGAAATGCTCTCAAAATCTTCTGCTTCATAGCAGACCCAGGTACCAAATAAATCCTTTCCTTGTAAATGATCAGATCATTTACAACAGTATATTGGCTATCCTGAGCAACCCCCTCAATAACACTAGATGCCCAACTATCCTTAGCATATCCTGCCAAGATCATCTCTCTCCAATCATCCATGACTATCCCAACAGCAAGCAAATGAGGCCTCCTGGATAAAGCATCTGCGACAATATTTTTCTTCCCTTTGACATAGACTATGTCAAAATCATAGGCCTGTAACTTACTCACCCATTTTTGTTGCCTGTCATTAAGATCCTTTTGTCCAAGGAAATGTTTCAAGCTGTTATGATCTGTTTTAACTGTGAATCGACTTCCCGCTAAGTATTGCCTGAACTTAGCTAGCGCGTGCATGATTGCTAACATTTCCTTGTCATAGATGCTGTAGGTTCTCTCAACACCTCATAATTTCCTGCTCTCATATGCAATGGGATGTTTTTCCTGCATGAGGACAGCTCCTATGCCTTCTCCCGAGGCATCACACTGCAGCTCAAAAGGTCTGGTGAAATCTGGAATGGCCAAAACGAGACATGTGCTCATCAACTCCTTGAACCTGTCAAAACAATCCTGAGCCCTCTTTGACCACTGAAAACTGTCTCTCCGTGTCAAATCTGTAAGTGGTGCTGCTGTCTGTGAAAATCCTTTCACAAATCTGCGGTAGAACCCACAAAGCCCGAGAAATCCCTTGAGCTGTGAAGTGTTCCTTGGCGGTGGCCAATCCATAATGGCCCTAATCTTGTCTGGGTCAACCCGAACACCTCCTGCACTAATAATATGCCCTAGATAGAGCAACTCTGTCATCCCGAACTCGCATTTACTCATCTTGGCATATAATGACTCCCTCTCTAAAATACTGAGCACTGTATCAATATGCTCCAAATGTTCCTCCCAAGTACTGCTGTATATCAGTATATCATCAAAAAATATCAACACAAACTTCCTCAACTGATCTCTGAACACGCTGTTCATACAAGACTGGAAAGTGGCGGGGGCATTAGTCAACCCAAAGGGCATGACTAAGAACTCAAAATGACCGTAGTGGCATCTGAAAGCTGTCTTCTCCACATCCTCCTCTCTAACCCGTATCTGATGGTAGCCGGATCTCAAATCAATCTTCGAGAAGTAGCATGCACCGTGCAATTCATCAATAAGCTCATCAATGCGCAGGATAGGGTATCGGTTCTTGATTGTTTTTCTTGTTCAACTCCCTATAATCTATGCACATCCTCATTGTACCATCCTTCTTCTTCACCAATACTACTGAAGAAGCGAAAGGACTCTTGCTTGGCCGTATGTGCCCCATGTCAATCAACTCCTTGATTGCCTTTTCTATCTCGTCCTTATATCTTTTTGGATGGCGGTAAGGTGTGATGATAACTGGCTTAGCCCCTTCTTCTAACTCAATAACATGCTCGATTCCTCTATCCGGGGGTCTCCCTGGAGGTATCTCACCAAACACCTTAGTATGTTTGGTTATTATTTTTTGTACATCAGGCGGGTACTCCTGTTTATGCTGCTTTGTCGTCTCAGGCATTTCTCTAAACTCTGCTGCCCACTGTACCTGATTATGTCTAAATAAACTCTGCATCCGCTTGAGTGACACCACTCTAAGCTTCCCATCTGACAATCCTCTGAGCACTATCTTCTTACCATTTGCCTCAAACCTCATCTCCATTTTCTGAAGGTTAAATGTAAACTCCTCCAAAGACTTCATCCAGTTTATCCCAAGCACCATATCCTGATCACCAATGTTGACCACAAAGAAATCTCCTGTCATGTCATAATCTCCCAAACGAAGCTGCAAGTTGGAGATTTTCTTGGTACAGTCAATCTTGAAGCCATCGGCAACCATCACCTTAAATCCCCTATGCTCCTCTGTATGTAGCCCTCTGCGTGACACAAACTTCTCATCAATGAAGTTATGTGTTGCCCCTGTATGAATGAGTGCCACAAATCTCTGTCCGTCCAAAGTCCCCCTAACTCTGAAAGTGACGGCCTCCTGTATACTGGACAACTGAGCTATCGTGCTATCACTGCGTGCTTCCTCATGTGAAGAATTATCATCATCCCCATCTGATTCTGATGACTGCTCTGAATCTCCATCCACTGACTCTTCCGCTGAAAAGTATTCCATCTGCTTAGCTTTTGCCTTCAGTGGACACTTATGTGACAAATCCCAAGGCTCCCTGCAATGAAAACAAAGCTTCTTCTTCCTGAGATCATTAAGTGTCTCATTGTCCAACCTCTTACTTTCCTCCTTAGGTGGCTGAGCCTCTCTATGAAAAGGTTTCCTGTCCTTATCTTTCCTCAAAGGGAAACTCTTCGCCTGGAATTTATTCTTAGAAGCTGAAGAGGAATCCATGTCACGAGCCTTCTTAATGGCTTCCTGCAAAGTGGGAGGGTTGAGAGCTTTAATCCATCCTCTCAACGGATCAGCTAACCCATCCATAAATAGAACTAGTATCCTCCGTTCAGATACATCTGTTACTAACACTGCGAGTTTCTGAAACTCTGAAATGTATGTTTCCAATGATCCCCACCGTTTAAGCTGAGCTAACTCCTTAAAATGGAGTTCTGGATCCTTCCTATCAAAACGTTCAATCAGTCTCTCTGTAAACTCCACATATGAGGTAATGTGTGCATGACCCATAGTGACCATACCATGATGCCACCACTCGTGTGCTAACCCATCCAGATGAATTGCTGCGTACTTAATAGCTTCTTCCTCAGGCATAGGGTTCAATTGAAAGTATGTGTCAAGCTTTTGAACCCAAGCTCTTGCTGTAGACTTCCCCGAGCCATCATAATATGGTAATTGAAGTTTCCCCACTTTCTTCCGTAGCTCATAGCTCTGGTTCCTGTCATGTCCACGTGGCATATGTTTCATCCGCACATCCATATACTCCCTAAAGGTAATTGCAGCAGTAAAATCTGGACCTCCGGCTTCCCAATCTCTCCTCAACTGGTCCTGTATATCAGTGATCTGGGGCTCTGGTACGGGCTGCTCTGGGGCTCTAGGAAATGTGGGAATCATGGGCCTCGAACTCATTGTCCTAGCTTGCTGGGGTGCATGACCGAAATTGTTCCCAACTTGTTCACCTCCATTATAGGTCCCATCCTGATTATTCCCATTCTGATTGTTACCATTCTGATTATTACCATTCTGATTATTTCCTCCACCCACGTTAGCATTCAACCCCATTTGACGAGCCATCATCTGCATCATAAGCTCCAACGTCTGACTCTGTTCCTGTGCTCTCTGCTCTGCTAATCGCTGTCCCTGAGTCAATGTATCCAATAACTGCAGGAATCGCTCCTCACCAGGATCCCTAACATTCCTATCCCCCATAGTCTCTACAGCCTGTTCACCTGTAACACTCGGTTCGTCTGAGTCACTACTTCCTCCCGGTAAGATATTCTCTCGGTTAGTATTCAATAAAGCTCTGTTTCTTCTTGTGTCGTAGTGATGTGGCAATGGTTGAACACTCCAATCTGTCATATCATATTTAATTTATACTGAACCCGACAGGATGGCAGGAAAGATAAGCTCTGATACCACTGTAATATGCTGCCTAGTTCTGTAATTCTAGAGTCTGTTTCTTCCTGTCATTTTGTCAAACAGTTGGCCTGCAACTGTCTTTCTTATGTTTTTTCCAAATTGATGTTGTTTAATAGTCCTCAAGATTGTTGTATTTCGTATGAGATATCAGTAGAAGGCAACATGAAACCATATGCAGCTAATAACAATGACCGTTCATTTATTTCTTGTTTCAGATTTTTAGGAAATTACAACTACCATATCTAACATATCTTATTAAACTCAACACATTATATCAACTATAGAGTTCAATGATGGTCCATACCCATTGCAGCTACAACAGTGTTAATAGTTCTGAAAATTGCTACAGTAACTCACAGCTACAATGTTTCCGGACTGCTACAGTATCGCGCTACAGTAATTCAGACTGCTACAGGAACTTGTTGCTACAGTAACCCGCTACTACAGTACCGCGCTACAGTGATTCGGACTACTACAGGAACTTGTTGCTATAGTAACCCGCTGCTACAGTACCGCGCTACAGTGATTCGGACTGCTACAGTACCGCGCTGCTACAGGAACTTGCTACAGTACCGCGCTGCTACAGTGTCGCTGCTACAGGAACTTGCTACAGTATCGCGCTGCTGCAGTACCTCGCTGCTACAGGAACTCTCGCTGCTACAGGATCTTGCAACTACAATATAAAATCTCAAGACCATATCTTTCAATGGCGTCAAGATTGAAAGCGTAGAGGGTTTGCATCCTCCAAGCCCAAAGAGAAATAATCTCCACAGTTTCCTCAATTTCATTCAATCTTCCAGCATGCCAAATGAGAGCTATCCTCTCTCTTTTAATCCTTTCTTACTAGTTCTACGCTCCCGTCTCGCCAATGTGGGATAAAACATGAGCTTTAATGTTACCTTTTTCCCTTACGAATGCCCATGTATGTCCTTTAAAGGGGGGAACTTGATTTTTATAAAGTGACTTTATGAAACATTATAATATTTAAATTAAATAGTCACTTTATCGTTATAACTTCAAACATTAAAATAATATACCAAATGAACTCGGAATCCCACATATGATAGCTCATCGGAAAGAGCTCAACAAAATGCATCACATCCTGTCACTAAAAATCCAAGGCACTGCATCCCCTGTTGGCTTACTAAAAATAGTAAATCCTCCCCAAAACCCAACAAACGAACTCCATTTGGCTTGTAATTAAATTTGACTAGGCCAAATAACCTCAGGATCCCTTTGAAGTCCTGGTTAGCCCTCAGGACCATGAAAGAACGGGCTAACGACAACATATTTCCAAACTGCCTAAGTGGGGGACATTACAGGAAACTCGCAACTACAAAATTCTCACTCAACATTATCTGATCATTGGCCAATCCCTCTTGAAATATCAAACTTCGCCCCTTCTGACAATCTGAAGCTAGACCAACCCCAGAAAGACACTGTGACCCTGCACATGGAAGGTGATCCTTGCAGACCCTCGAGGTCAAGCAGGCACTCTCCTTATCAGCCCTCAAAAAACCTAGGTCCTGTTTGATGTGAAGAAAGCACTTAATCCTATCACTGCTTGGGCAAACTAGACCCTGTTTAAGGTCAAAAGATACAAGTGGGGCGTTTGACCTTTTTTATAATGGTGCCTGAACTCAGTATACCTCAAGCAACCTAAACCCTGTTTTGGTCAAATGGGCACACTCAATTCAGCTGGGATCCATATGGCTACTATTACTTATAAAGTTCCAATAGATTTTACATATGAAGCCAGATGTCTCAAAAAATAAGCACTAATGTCCACTAATAACCAAAAGGAAGAAAACTTTTAGCCCTTTTATTAAAAAAGAAAAAAAAAACCTTTATCCGCTGATTTTGTCTTCCACTCCTCAAACTGCAATAAAAAAATGCAATTAAAGATATAAGTGTTTGAGGAATTGCAATTTCAAATCCCAATTGAAGGAAACCTAACACAAATGATTGCATGATAAGAGCATTGGCATGAATGAACTTTACACTACACCCAATATGAGATATAATATGAAATTAAACCACATTAAAAACATAGTCACCTTTCAATAAAATAGTAAAGAAAGCAGGAAACTACACCTTTAAAATGTCAGCTGGACTCCTTATTGCGGCCTGGTCCCTTGGTGATGCAAAGGAACCTTTGCTCATTGGCAGTTCCATGCTAGCCAGAGATACTTGTTTACCCATGCTTGTTCCCAGGGAAATTTGACTTTTTGACTCAACCTATTGCATCAAACATGTAAACATGCTTGCAATACATAAAAGAGAATATAAGCTTGTTCCTTGCTGCATGTGTAAAGATTTGCATAAATACCTTATCATCCTCACTATCCTCATGTTCATGATCATTCATTCTGCCAAATACTGATGATGCTTCATTACTTTCGTCACTGCTAGAGCCATTCTCTTCGGCCTCAGCCTGTTCTAGTTCAGAAAGCCTTGACATGATACGATCAAATTCTTTATCTTCTGTAGAGGGATCATCATTGACATCTGTGGCAGTAGCAGGAGCACTTGCTTCAAGTTTAGCTATACAGTATAAGAAGATATAACAGAACCATCAGTGATAAATTGGCAATCCCTTATTATTGTGGAGTTTTATATAACCTTCTACATTCTGCAAAACATAATCAATAAACCTTGAGTAATAAATAAAACGTACAAGGTACTTTCTTTCCTGTGATTTTATCATCACCCACTGAAAATATTTCACCTATAAAATAAAATGTTCACCATAAACCCAATGTTATTCAAAAAAAAGAGAATATGCTTAACTAAAAAAATGTCTCCATGCTCAGGCACAAAATGCCCAACAGCAAACTCTAAAGCACTAAAACATCTAATCATAGAGAACAAGTAGGTAGCACTATGAAGATGCCACAAAATACATGTTGATATTACTATTGTTTAATTAATTAATTAGTGTTAACAAATTAATTCCTTATTCAGGAATGCTAAATGTCATCTCTTCTTGAGATGCTTCTTCTTGAAACATGGGATGGATGTATTAGGACGCCTGATTTTTAATGTCAATTGCATTGATCGTGAAACTTTTCAATTGTGATTACTGTAAGCAATTTCTAGCAAGAAGTTTTGTGCAGTAATTCTTTTGACAGAGCCATTTATTTTGAAGAGCTTTTAAAAAGTATTTACACAAACTAAAACAATTGTGATATTTCAATTGGTAATTATTGTCCTATTTATAATTCTTTAATATTTTATGAATTTTGATTTCAGAATAAATTCATAGTAAAAATAGTAGTACCTCTTTTATGAAGAACAATTTAAGGAACTTCCAACACAGGTAGCAGTGTTGTTAGTTTGCTTAATTATTAACTCATCTCCACCAACTCCAGAAAGTCAGGTATGTCAGGAGATACAATTTCCAGCAGTGTACCTCAGGGATGTATCTCCTGGGATTTACACACATCTCCACATCCATGAACATTTTGGGGACAGTCTGACTGTCCCCAACATCCCTGTAACGTTCCAGGGACATCAGGGCATCCGCTGCCCATCAGCACACAAAAACCAACAGGAGAAAATTTTAAAAGTAAAAATCTAATCTTTTATGGGGGGCCACATTCACACCCAAAAACAGCATGCCCCTCAATCCCAATAAGGGGTGCCACTAGTAGGCCTGACTGTGTATTTTCTTTTTTTTAATATTCTGTGCTGGTACTGGACATAAAACAGCATCTTTTCCCAAGTTATTCCTAAAAAATTCCCAAGTAGTTGAATTTCATTTATTCTTTTGGTTTGCCAAGTTAATCCTGATACCAAGTAATGCTACTATGATATATATTATAAACCATGCCGATTTATCTTAAACATTTATGATTTAACAATTAATATAGAATTATCAATCAGCAGTTGTGTTCTCTCAATTTTTTAATTTAAGAGTTCAGTAAAAAAGAGCTTCCCGATGGAAGAATTTGCCAACGGAAAAGCTCGCCAATGGAAAAGTGCTAACGGAAGAGTTCGCCAACAGAAGAGCTCTCCCTCAGAAGAGTTTACCAAAACTCACAAACAAAAAGGAATGAAATCTTATGCCAGACAACTAAAATTCCTAGAAAGCGAGATGTTTGGTGACAATTTAGTTCTGACAGTCTTCAAACGATTCAACTTCCCAACTGTTATATATATAAGGCAGACTAAATGTTTGGCTATTGTGAAAAGGTGTTTTTGGGAAAGACAGTAGATGAAGAATCATGTTGTCTGAACTGTAACTGAACTCCCATAGGGCCAAAACACTATAATTATAGAACTATGAACAGATTTTCCAATGGAATGGAATTTCAAAGTAATTATTTACATAACTGTGAGCCATTTGGCTGCTTATTCGATCTCATTAGACCCTTACAATTTGATATACACAAATTCGTGTCAGCGCAGATACCGAGAGATTTGATGCGTCGATAAGCAAAGTACTGAAGAATTCTCATTGTGGGTGAAGAAGAATAAGAGTGCAGACCTGCAACTGCAGAGAACTTGCGTGAGATACGCAGAGGATGTGGTCACCAAGGTGGGGCACCAAGAGGCATAGACCATAGTGGAAATGTAATGACGCATAACAGCAAGATTTGAGGCTATCAAAATAGCCCAGATAACAGGAATTCACATGGAAGATGTAAATGACAATGAAAAAGAAAAAATTGCTGAGGGTCGAGATGAAATCAACCAAAGAAAGATTGATCAAGGAGAGGAGAGATTCAAAAGAGCTATAACAAAGATTAATAGCAAACCCTGATTTAATCCTCCAAATTATAATGTAAGTTTGAACCCAAAAGAATTGCCAGATTGGATCTCCGAAATGGAAAACTATTTTGATTTTGAAGGAGAAGATGACCAGAAACTTAAATATGCTTGCACCAAATTGAAAGGGCCTGCATCCCTATGGTGGGATCACTTGCAAACCAACAAACAAAGGAGAGAAACGGAGAAGACAAAAACCTAGGAAATAATGGTGACAAAAATAAAACCAAAGTTTTTGTTGGAAGACTATCAAATTGGTTTATTTTGGAAGTTGCGGAATTTTAAACAAGAAGAAAGCAATGTCAAAGAGTAAGCTAGGGAGTTCTACCCTTAAAATATAAGAGCAGGGCAAGTAGATGATGACGTAGATCAAGTGTCAAGATATACAAAATGTGTCCATTCAAGATGAAATGAGTTTGCTTAGATTGTGTAATGTACAAAAAGCATATCAATATACCTTGGAGGCAAAAGAAAAAATAAACAACAAACAACAGCAATAGCAATAGCAATAGTAATAGGGGAAGGGGAAGAATTTCTCGAGGAAAAGGACAATCAAGTAGTGGAAGAGGTTATTCTATAGAACAAGAGGAAGCTAGCACCTCTAATCAAGTTCTTATACTCAGAGATGGTTGGTAGATGATGATATTTTGAAAGAAGAGGAGAATTATTATAGAATATCAAGAAGAAAAGGAGATTTTGGTAGAGGTAGGGAAGTGGATTTGTTGGCACATGTTTTCAATGTGGAGAAACTGAACATAGGAAGTTCAAACACCTTTAAATACAACAAAGCAGTAGTAAAGGAAAAGAGGCCAAGATCTGTGTGGCTCAAGCAAAAAGAGAGTGTTGCTTCACCAAAGTGTCCAGAGCATCCAGACAATGGAGAGTCTCTTATGCTACAAAGGATTTTGTTGAACCACGAGAAAGAAAAATCAAAACCAGTGCAAACAAGAAATTTGTTCAAGACAAAATTTAAGGCAAGGGGAAATGCCGTGAAGTTATAGTGGACAGCAGCAGAACTGATAATATTGTGTCAGAAGAAATGGTGAAGAAGATGAGGTTGAAGAAAGTGAAACATCCCAATCTATACAAAGTTTTCTGGCTGTAGAAAGGATATCAATTGCTGATGAGTGAACAGAGTCTTGTCAAATTTCAAATTGGAAATTATAAAAGATGAAATTCTGTGCAATGTAATGCCCATGGATGCCTACCATATTCTTCTGGGAAGACCTTGGCAATTTGACAGACAAGTTGTGTGTGAGAAGAGAAAAAACACATAAAAGTTAAAGAAAAGTGGGGAAGAATTAATTTTAAATCCAATGAAAGATAAATAAGGTGAAATTACTTCCAAGGTCTGTTTAGTTTCAATGATGAAATTTTTAAAGGATTTGAATAAAGGAGTGTGCTATGCTTTAGTCCTAATACAGAAACAGCAATGACAAAAGGGAAGTAAGAAGAGATGCTAGTAGAAATTCAAAAAAAATTGCATGAGAATATAACAATAACGATGAAGGAATCACCTAAGAGGTTTCCACCTACAAGATTTAAAAGCCATTGTATGGATTTGATTCCTAGTGTGAGTCTAACAAACAAAGCACCCTATAGAATGTCACCTATGGAGAATGTGATAATTAAGCAGGTACAAGAATTGTTGGATAAGGGGCTGATCAAAGAAAGTCTCAATCCATGTGCAGTTCCAGAAGTGTAGACACTCAGAAAAGGATGGGGAGTGGTGGATGTATACAGACTCCAAGGCTATAAATAAATAACAATCAAATATAAATTTTTGTTGTCTTGGATGGATGATATGATGGATTTTTTGAGTGGAGCAAGGTACCCCACAAAAATTGATTTGAAAAATGGGTACCAACAAATAAGGATACATTTGGGAGATGAATGGCTGTCTTTAAAACAAAAGATGGTTTGTATCTAAGTCGCAAGGTTCGAGTTCGAGTTCGAGTTTGCCAACTATAAAATTCGGATGAAGTTCGACAAGGGCAAAAAGTTCGAAAAAAAATTCGAGATCAAATTCGCCTTACATATTTTTAAATTATATATAAGTATATCCCATAATCTATTTTTATTTTTCTCTTTAGACTCTTAAAAAAATTAAATATAATACTAATGTTTATTTTTTAAAAATATTAAACTTTAAAAACAAAATAAAATCACTAAACTATATCTTTTAAAACATGAAATAAAAATATATTAATTATTTTATTTTAACTTTACAAAACAAAATAAAAAATTATAAAAATTGAAAAATTAATATTTCCTGTATTTGACATATTAACATACTAATATGTAAACTAATAATAAATAATTTATACACTAGATATTAACATTTCAATAAAAAACTAATATACATAAAATTTATAAATAATAAATAGACTTACATCTTTTTAATATTAGTAAGTAAATAAAAATATATTAAATTTAAATGTAATCTAAAACATTGAAAAATAAAACAGAACCTAAAAGAACAAAACAAAAACATTAAAGTAAAAACTTTCGATGCCATCAGTTTGTTCATCGCGTGGCGACGGGAGAGCACGGCAAGGCAGCAATGGGAGATGTGAAACTTGAAACGACGGCAGTGAAGTTAATCCACAACTGAGCAAACAGACGCGGAATGCTGAAGACCGAAGCTATTTCACTTAACCAAGGCGCCATTATTTGTAAAGAAAAGTAGCAGACAACCCTAAAAAATGCTTAATAAAATATATTTTGAGAAAAGCGGAAGTTACTTGTTCTGTAGGACGAATTTTAGCCGAATTTATACGATTTTTTAAAATTTTTTATAGGTTCGCCGAATTTCGAACCTGAAGCCAAAAATTCGGCAAACCTTGTGACACAGGTTTGTATGAATGGTTGGTAATGTCGGTTGGATTGAAAAATGCTCCAAGTGCTTTCATGAGGTTAGCGAATGGGGCAATGAAACCCAACCTTGGTAAGCTTGTCATTGTGTATTTAGATAATATATTGATTTTTAGTAAAAACAAAGAAGAACATTTGCAACATATTAGGGTAGTCTCGTAGAAACTAAAAGAGGAGAAAGTGTTAGTGAATTTTGTTGAATGCACAAGACAACTGCGAAGGTGGAGTGGTGCAAATTAGTTGTCAATAAAACCTTTGTATCCTTTTTCTGAATCAGATCCATATAAACTTATCCTTAATACATTAACCATAAAAAGATATGAACATGCAAGAGTACAAAAACCATCATACACAAGGAACACCAAATTTACATGAAAACCCCTATTAAGGGAAAAAAACATGGAGAAGATTAATTCTCAAATATATGAACACCTATTAGGGCGGCACCAATTAAGATGATTTTTACAAAGAAAGGCTCACTGCAAGAGGCTCACTGCTCGAAGAAAGAAGGCTCACTGCCCAAATGAAGATGCATAAAAGAGAGTAGATCCACCACATGAAAGCCCACACTGCTCTATACCACACTTAGCACTATTTTATACATATAGGGAGACAAATCCTCTTTCATGCATCCCCATCGGACATGCACACACTTACACAACACTTGCACAAGTATACACACATGCCACACCTTTTCCTCAACAATTCATCCTTTATTTATACCATTCTTGTATTTGTAAATCTCCTATTGTCGGCCAAGCAAGTAACTAAACATAATTTGAATTAGGTCGGCACTAAACATTCCCACAATGGAAAGTAATGAGAAGTGGACCATAACATGCCTTGTCTCAGACCAAAAACATCATACACATAACATTTCATCTTGCATTCACCGAGACAATTAATTGAAGTGTAAACACCTAAGGTCGGCCAAATCTAGAGTAAGTACACCCATCAACATTTGATACCATGTCTACAAAACTCAAAATCTCATGCCAACTAAACTAAATTAAGCTAAGGCTATTAAAAACACAGTTCCAAAACCACAGCATCAAAAACCATTACCTAGAGAAATGTTGAGCGTGCATTTCATGCAAAATACACTATCAACCACAATCATCATGTACAAACACCAATTCCACTACACTGCGATCCAAAACACAAAAACTTGAATCCAATATCTTCAAACATTGTCCAACAACATTCAAAAACCTCATCAATATATTTACAACATGAAGAATATGCAAAGCGAGATTCTCAACACCACTGCATAGAAAATAGCCACCAATAACAACAAGAACATGTTGACATCAATGACAACCATACTGACTTGTCAATCATCCAAACTTACTCAACCAACAATTCATTCTACTCAATCTTGCAACAAATTTGAAATCACACCAAATTTCTTGAAAGAAAAGTTTGTCAATCTAAAGTTTTTCATTCCACATAAAATTTGAAAATGGATCCAAAAACGTTCAAGGTAACTTAGTACTCATTTCGCTACAACCCAATGTTTTGCCTTAGGGGCTATCATGAAATGAGAAATGTAACTCAAAGCATAACTTAAATCAGCTCTAGTGACTGTAAGATAGATGAGGCTACCTACTAGTTGCATGAAAGCTAACTCATTGACCATTGGTGAGTTTGATTTGGTTGAAAGTTACAGCCCTTCTTCACAAGTGTGGACAAGATTTTGCAATTTGTCATTTTGAACTTGTCTAGCAAACTCTTGGCATATTTAGACAGAGAAATGAAAAAACTACCACCTATTTGCCAAACTTCTACACTAAGACAATAATGCAAAAGGACTAAATTTGTCATATCAAAAGCCTTAACAAGTTCAATTTGATTTGCTCAAGCAAATGTCCCCCACTACCAGTTATGATAATATCATCCACATAGATGAGAATAAGGATGATATCACTACCAGTGCTTTTGAAATATAAATTGGGATCTGAACAACTTCGCTAAAATGCCTATAAATCCAAATACCTATCAATCTTTATGTACCATGCCATGGGGGACTGCTTTAGGCCATAAAGAGTCTTCAATGGTCTGCATACTTGATGCTCTTTTCCTACAACCTTAAAACCTTTTGGCAACGTCATGTATAACTCTTCCTCCAAATCTCCATTATAGAAGGCACTCTTAACATCCATTTGATAGCCTGTCCAGCCATATTGTGATGCCATGGCTAGAACGAGACAAATGGTACTCATCTTTGTTGTAGGAGCTAAGGTCTCCTCATAGTCTATGCCTTCTCTCTACAAGAATCCTTTAGCCACCAACCTTGCTTTGTATCTATCAAGTGTTCCATCAACTTTGTAATTAACCTTCTACACCCATTGCAACCAATGGGTTTCTTCCCTAGTGAAAAATCTGAAAGCACCCAAGTATTGTTCTTCAAAAATACTATGATGTTGAAATTTCATAGCCCTATCAATTCAGGCTTACTTTTTGCCTTAGAATAATCCTGGGCACATAAATATTCTAAATGTTAAACATAAGAGCAAAGTTCGGTGTACTTTGCTAGCTCTTGCTTCTAGATGATCTATCCTCAACTAGTTCATTATCTCGAATATCACCAGCTTTTCCCACCGTGTCGGCCACAAGGTAGTGCATCTTCTTCCAAATCAGCGCGATCACCATGATTTGGGTTGCCTAGAATGAAATCCTCTAGATGTAGATCAAGGTTATCTTGACAAAAATCTGTTGGTATGGTTACTTGCTTAGTGAAGAGCACACAAAAGATATTGAGAGGGGTGTGAAATAGTATTTTGAACTTTTAAACACATTAAACCACAAAAAGAGAAATAGAATACAGTGAGCAAACATAACAAGAAGAACACCAAATTTCACATGGAAACTCCTTTCAAGTAAAAAACCACGGCACATCAATAGCTTTCATTAACAAAATGGGCACCAACCCAAATTATATAACTGAGCACCAACCCTCCTCAATGCACCAACCTCAATTTTTGCACCAACTCAAATGCACTAAAACTTAGAATACGAGCTAAAGGTGAATAACAAAAGTCTGCGATGACAAATTGAAAGTGAACAAATCTGAATTGATCTAAACATAGTTTGCAACAGCGATGAATTGCCTTGTCACAAGCCTTCAAACTCCCAACAAACTCTCACCAAGGGTCACCAACAATACGTGAATTTCCAGCCTGTTAAGCCACAATCAGAACAAAAAACACCATGCAAGAAATTACACAACATTCCCTGAAAACAGTCATTGACTTTTTTTGCCCACCGGGGTAAACTTAGTATTGCACAGACATAGTACAGGAAATATAATAAACACAAAATATATCAGAGAATAATAAATACTTTCATTAATCATTCCAGACTGGCAAGTACATTTACATCATAATGATAATACAATAATATATCTTGTGTCCATCCTCCGAGAGGGTATATAAACTACCCGAAGGGCCACGACCGAAACGTCATGACGCAACTGTCTAACCTCTCGGTCACCAATGACCGAGGCTAACATAACACTTTATTAATATAATAACTGGTACATTCAAATATCCCGACAACATCAATCCCCCCCAAAAAAACAAGTCGTCTCCGACAACTTACAACAACAGGGAGATGAAATACACTACATAGAATAAGAAAATCACTAAAGAGAAGGGGCGGAGGGCGTCCCTGAAAAAGCTGAAGTGCTGCCCTCCCCATCAATGTTGCATTGTTCTTTTTTCCGTCACATCACATTCCTCCCGTGCCTGCACCAAACTTCCCGACAACATAACCGGTACATTCAAATATCCCGACAACATCATCCCCCCCAAAAAAACAAGTTATCTCCGACGACTTACAACAACAGGGAGATGAAATACACTACATAGAATAAGAAAATCACTGAAGAGAAGAGGCGGAGGGTGTCCCTGAAAAAGCTGAAGTGCTGCCCTCCCCATCAATGTTGGGTCGTTCTTTTTTCTGTCACATCACATTCCTCCCGTGCCTGCACCAAACTTGTCTCCAAAACATACTTTTCAACTGTACTAGATAATGATAGAATAATGATACTTCACCAAACAACATTTATCAAGATTCAAGATATTTCATATTAGTTCAACAACTTCAACTTAAAATTTCATAGACACAATATTCAAATTGAAACTTGTTATTTTCGTTCAATGTTTATCAATCAAGGATTCAAGACTCAAGACTCAAGACACAAGATGCACTAATCAGATGCAGAATCATAAGGATTCTCAAGAAAATCCACATTCTCATCATCTCCAACTGTTGCAAGTTCAAGATCATTTGAACCAAGAATGGTTCCACTTGTGCTAGATGCACCATGTGTCATGGTATCATCACCATCATCTATGATTGTAATGAGATCATGAAGCGTTGCATCCAAGTTTGTGCACTTAGGGGTTACATCCCAAAGCTTGGTTGACCCTTCCTTGTATTCATTCTGGTAACATGACAAAAGACGCAAGTTGGTATAAATGAACACCAAGTCCTCAGCTTTCTTTGAGCCCAACCGGTTGCGCTTCACTGAATGGATATAGGAGTATGTACTCCAATTCCGTTCAGCAGCAAAAGAACTTGCAACCTAGATAGTGTTCACAAAATTAAACATACAAATGAAAAACAATTTAAAGAATGTTAAACACTAAATTGTAGAATACAAGTGGTAAACAAAAAACAGAAAAAACTTACTTGTGACAGGATCTTGATTGCAAGAGGTTGTAGATGCTTGTATGGTTGACCATACATGTACCACCAAGTGATAGCTCCCATTTTATATTGGTCCTTTATTGCAAATGGAGACATTTTTACACCCGAAGCAAATAAGCCAAATTCTAGCCTCACTGTGTCATGCATTTCCTCATCTGGGAAGAGTCTTGCAAAAGCTTTGTAGCACCCATTGGCGCATATGGTGCAACTCTATCTGGCATATCAAGTACTTTCTCAGTATAGTACCTCAGAGATAAGGCATATGCGAGGAGGTGCAATGGGGTAGTCATCTTCTCCCAACGATGATGAATGATAGCCTCCACCTTATTGCATAAGGCTTCATATTCTGTGGGGTCATTCTCATGCTGTTGTATGGAAACTTTTACCTTCTCAACCATGGTGTCCATGCCATCATACACATCCCCCAAGCAAAAATGCTTTGTGGAAGCTCTCCCTTGCTCTACGATCATTCCTCTTCGAAAATAACCAGCTTGCCTTCAAAATCCAAAAAATGGAGAGCAAATGAGAAAATATCCAGCCTGCAAACAAAATGGCATAAAGCATGGTCGAATGGCCTCTTTTAGGGCCGTTTTAGGGTTTAGGGCAAAAAAAAGAAGTTAAAAAAGGTTTATTTGCACGTCTTAATGTTTTTTTAAGTGAAAATTCTTTTAAAATTCCATTTTTCTCTGCAGGCTTCCGCGGATGCGTCCAGATGCCCTGTGGGTGCCCACTCGGATGCCACCACAAGCGCCCGGATGCAGGTGGATGCCTGTCGCAAGCATCCACCTACATTCGGGCGCCTGTGGTGGTATCCGGGTGGGCACCCACAAGGCATCCAAACCAGCACCAGCACCCGCACACATCCACTCCCGCATCCACCCTCCTACAAGACGCACCAGTAACTTAGTTTCTTGAGCCAACTGAGAGAGATAAGATAGGTTGCGATGCCCATAATGCTTATGCCAAAGAGTATTGATAGATGAACTCTTTGTAGCCAATCTCCAGCATCAACCAACTGATACAACCCATGATCTTCAAGAGCAATTGCAATCATTTTGGTTGGATCCTTGTCAACAATATAACACTAATGTCCATTTAAGATGACATCTACCTGAGGACAACTGTGTAGAATCTGACTAATTGAGAGAAAATTGAAGACGAATTTTGGACGTAGGAATACAAAATGAAATTAGAGTTAGACTTAATTAGACTTAAAACTCCATACTTCGCATTTGTAAACATTATAGCCTCTCCTAACTTAAAATATTTTATCTCTTCGCGAGGTAGATGTCAATAGTGGGAATTTCAAAGAAAGTGCAGATGAAGTTAGTTTCAAAACAAAGGAGCACAATTTGAGTCCAAGATCTCATCAAAATGGAGAAAAGTTTGAGATACCAACCTTGGCCATGTCAATCTCAAAGATTTCATCAAGAGAATATATGGTCTCGATGAATGCCTTCCTTCACCTACAGCTCAAAGAATGACGAGGAATGGAATTTGTCCAAGCAGCTGGATTTCTATCAGCTGTACAGTGCAACGAGTTAATTGTAGAATGTGTCAAACACAGTAACATCCTGAAAAGACAAATTATAGCACCTAATAGAAGAGTGTTGGCCTATCTCGGAGAAGTGGCAATCAAAGAAGATTTTGGTATTCTAGAATATCATTCACCATGTACTAGACTAGAGAAGAAGACACGAAAATATTTTAGGCACAGCCTGATTACTTCTCAGAAATTATCAACAAGCAATGGTTAGAAAAACCAAGAGCTCATCATAGAAAAATGCCTAGGAAACTTTTCTGAACATATTTCAAGGAAAAGTATGGAGACATTGTCTTCTTGCTTAACAGAGTCATGGGAAGCCCTCAGACCTCCCAATTTGAACCATCGATGTTTTATTTCATCGAGGAAGTCACCGCTAGGGTCAAAATGATCGATTGGGTGAGAATAAATAGAGATAATTTAGATGAGCGGCTAAGAGGGTTGGAACACACAAAGGCCTTTTCTATGAGTTCCTATGTTATCTACATGTTGGAGAGACGTTGCAAATACCAAGGATTGGATTGCAAAGGTATTGTGGGAAATAAGAATGATCAAATCAAAGTACATGAATGCTACTCACAACTACATTTAGAGAAGTCTCATTTTAAACAAGTCAACAATGCATTCTTAATGTATTTCACTAGGACATTGCAAAAAGGCACTCATCAGAGGTTGATGCAAGAAAACAAGGCCTTGGTAAGCAAGTTTGGATCTTGGTATATCCAATTCCCCAGGTTCACATACTTGACAATCCAAGGAATTGTAGGATGCCCTTGTAGACTTCTAGTCTATCGCACCAACAAGATAATACTGTTTGAAGTCATAAGAAAACTAAAAACATTTAAGAAAATTCAAAACAGGAGGAAAAAGTCTAGAGTTTCCTTTCCTCTTATCGTTGGAAAAATGCTAGAATCGTTCACATCAATACAAGTAGCTGACAAGGCAGATATAGAAATACAATGGTATCCATTTCATTTTTATAAATCCAGAGCCAACTTTAATCCCTATCACTACATTGGGACAATAAATGGAAAAAAGTACAAGCACTGAGTAGATATTGGAGACTTTAAGGCCAATTCAGCAGGATGAATATGAGATGAGGAGAATGTCGTCAAGAATATCAGTAAATTTAATCAGGGCATCTGAACTTTTCTTGTACCTAATCAATTAGAAGATGATGGAGATTGCACCCAACCACACTATGAAGAAGAGCAAGATGAAGCTCTTCCTCCATTAGAAGGGTTTGGCTTTGAACTTGCAAATTCGACAATATTAATGAGGCCAGTTACCAAGTATACTAGGTGGTGGGTAGACCAACAACTCCACAAGCTAAAGGAAAAGAATGTTGTCTTTACTTATGATTTGATGGGCAACATGGAAACATATTCTTCTGGTGATGATGAAGCAACTAACAATGCTGAAAAACCTGAAAGTAGAAACTCAAAGCAAAGAAAAGATACAGCTGAAAGTTCACTAAGAATAAGGGAGAAGGTTGCAAATCAGAAAAAGAAGTCAAACCAAGTGCATTCCTCTACTAGCACTTCATTGATGGATCAAAACAGAATATCAATTGCTGAAAACAAACCACAAGTAGAAATGGAAATTCCTTCTCCAATTCATGAAGAACAAAATGCAAAACCTATTCAGCAAGAAATACAGAAACAACCATCAGCCTCAGCCATGGATATGCCAATGGAGTTAGAGAATGTTGAAATTGATATCTTAAAAGAATTCTTAGAGGGGATGATATCTTCTCTCACAAGAATTGAGGAGAATGTGGAAGATAGTGGCATTGAACAGTCTACAATTCCAGATTGGTTAAAAGACAGAATGAAAACCAGAGTACTTGCAGAAATTGAGCAAGAAGATGACAAAGCAGAATTCCTAGCCAGAATGAGCATTACTAAAGAAAAGAAGGCTAAGAAATATTCCGTGTTTCAGAAAAATGACACAGGATCCCATTCAGTTCAGGTACGAATACCAAAAGTTAGCAAAGGAAAGGAAGATATTACTCTTGAAGAGTATGAAATAAGAACCATTGACATAGGCTCAGCCACCAAGGAGCAGAAGGTTCGAGAATTGGATGATTCAGTCAGAGCAATCAAGAAAAGATTAAGAAAAGAAGAGTGTTGTCGGGATATTTGAATGTACCGGTTAATATGTTAATTAAGTGTTATGTTAGCCTCGGTTGTTAGTGACCGAGAGGTCAACCGTTGCATCACGACGTTTCGGTCGTGGCCCTTCAGGTAGTTTATATACCCTCTCGGAGGATGGACACGGGAGATATTATCGTATTATCGTTATGATGTAAATATACTTGCCAGTCTGGAATAATTAATGAAAGCATCTATTGTTCTTTGATATATTCTGTATTTGTTGCATTTCATGTACTATGTCTATGCATTACTAAGTTTACCCCAGCGGGCAAACATCTGGCACCGTTGCCTAGACGTACCCGGGAAGGGAAGGACTGGATGGCGTACGGGCACTATGTGTCTACCAGTTGGTGAGATTAATCCAGAGGCCGAGGACGCACCTGCAGAGCTCTACGAAGGAGAAGACAATACAATGAGGAAATCACTCAATTGAGAAAGTGTTGTAATAAAACAACATGAATGAATAAAAGTGTTTTTTAAATGATGTGTTGATTATTGCCTGTGGAGAAGTGAGGAAAGGATTTATACCCAATCAATTGAATAAAAATAGAAATTTAAAGAAGGAACTCGAGGAATAAGCCGCTAGAAAAGTTGTACTCGCACAGCAGCAAGTCGAGCGAAGGGAGAGATTCAGAAGACACACCAATGGGAAATAAAAGACCATACGGCCAGAACCCAAGCCACCGTACAGACTAGACAGATTATATGCAAGTGTGAAAAGATGACCGTACAGCCTGGGCAGAATACGAACGGAGAGAAACAATAGTCTGTACAGCCCAAGGAAGTTACACATCAAGCAAGACATAGACCGTACGGCCTGGGCATCGTACGGTCTTCACATTAAAAGCAGATTTGGCACGTGAGAAAACAATAAAGAGAGGAACTGTACGGCTCTCATACGGTACGGCCAGAACACGGGTTTAACCACCATACGGCATCAAGACAATAAAACGTGAGAAAGCAGGGAAACACCGTACGCAAGGAGAAACAAGACCGTACGGCAACAAATTGCATTGAAGGAGAAGGGTGTGAGTTTGTTGTTACCGTACGAGCAGGAAGAAGACTATACGGCCCATACGGTCAGAAGGTTGCAATTTTCATATGCACTAGCTGGAGGACAAGACCGTACGACGAAGGGAAATAAAAAACAGAAGGGCAAGGAAAGAGTTTGCCAATTCCGTACAGCTGAGAGCAAATAAGAAGGGTACGGTATTAAAAGGGAAGAATACAGTTATTGACGGCAAGGAGTGACAGCAGCGAGGGGAAGGTTTAAAAAAAACGACAACGACAGATAAAGAACTGGCACCAAAGGGAAGGACACAAGTAGGTAGTGATTGGCCATTTGCATAGGCACCATAAGAGGTTAGCAAAAAGAGTATGGCATCGAAAGAAAATCACAAAAATGGTGTGCCCCATGGACTTCTGTGTGGGTTTGAAGGTGCTAATTTGGTCTTGGCAGCGGGGGCGCTGCCCCTTGACCCCGCTGGGGGCGTTGGGGCATTGCCCCCAGACCCCCATTTTATTTTTGAGGTACACTACAATTGTGAGTTGGGGCATCGGAACGGCACGAGTAAATTATTCAGTTCAATTAGCAGCCTTTGGGGAGTGTGACCAGTTGATGGGACTCGGAGCTGCTGGAGGCATGGAGTGTCTGCACGCCAAAGGTAGAGAGAGCACTGAAGCAAGCCTTTCAAGAGGGGTTCTACGCTTTGAGGCACTCATAGTAGGTTTTGGTTGGACGTGAGGCTGTCTTGGTGGATGCAAAGAGAGCTCAGGAGGAGCTGACCACCCAGTTAGAGGCAGTAGAGCGACACTTGGCTCAGCGTACCCTTAGTGGAGGCTCCAGCTGAAAAGTGTTTTTTAGAAACCAGTTTGGTGCAGGCACGGGAGGAATGTGATGTGATGGAAAAAGAACTACTTGAAGCATCATTGATGGGTAGAGCAGCACTTCAGCTTTTTCAAGGACGCCCTCCACCCCTTCTTCTCAATGATTTTCTTATTCTATGTAGTGTATTTCATCTCCCTTTTGTTGTGAGTGGTCAGAGACAACTTGTTTTTTTTGGGGGAGATGATGTTGTCGGGATATTTGAATGTACCGGTTAATTTGTTAATTAAGTGTTATGTTAGCCTCGGTCGTTAGTGACTGAGAGGTAAACCGTTGCAACGACGTTTCGATCGTGGCCCTTTGGGTAGTTTATATACCCTCTTGGAGGATGGACACGGGAGATATTATGGTATTATCATTATGATGTAAATATACTTGCCAGTCTGGAATAATTAATGAAAGCATCTATTGTTCTCTGATATATACTGTATTTGTTGCATTTCCTGTACTATGTCTATGCATTACTAAGTTTACCCCAGCAGGCACACAAAGAGGAAAAGAAAGATAAATTTAAAACAGAAAATGAGCAGTTGAGAAAGTATATTCAGCATTTGGTAAGTCCCTTCAACAATAGAGATGTAGCATTCACTCCACCTTTGGCTCTTCCACTAGAATCAGTTGAAGATTTTGAAGAAGTGAAAGTGATAGCTTATGAAACAAAGAAATGGATTGCAAAGAACACTAATAGAGCTATCAAATTTGTGAAAAAATTGACATCAGTATATGAACAAACTTCCTTATTATTGTATAGGATCCAAGCTAACAGAATTATGGGAGGGTTTCCAAAATCTTAAAATAAAACAGTCTCATGCTTAAGAAGTCAAGAGCATTAAAAAAAGTTCCTAAACAAGACTTGGTGGGTGGAAAGGTGATAGAGGCTGGCAATGAATATGATTTCAACATGTGGTACAAGGCACTAATGGCTAAAGTTGAAGTCTTCGAGAAAGTAAAAAGTGATTGTGCTAAGGTAGAAGAAATAATCAAACAAATTCAAGACAAAGTCTTCGTTGTAGCCACAGATGTGCTCAAACAAGAAGTCTAGGAAAGTGGTATGAGTTTGGAAAATTTGAAGAACAAGGTCCAAAATAACTTCTTCACTTTCGCAGGCCCGATCATGGGGCAGCACTTGAGCAAGGCATCCACTTTCCTATCCATTAAAGATGGCTTTCGAAAACAAGGATCAAACTAGACAGATTTGTTTACCACATATGTTGATGAGCTGGATGTAATATAAGACAAGATAGACATCATGCCAAGTGTAAGAATGGATGAGCTCAATCTTGTTGTGACCAGAATCATTAAATTTGTCGATAAAGAAAAGGATAAGGGACACTTTCTTCTAGAAGAAAGCTCTTTCTAATTTGTTCATTTTCCATTGGTTCTCATTCGTTAATCATTGTAAACCTTAATTAGGGTATAGTTGTCCTAATCTTGGCCATCAATCTTAAATTGATCTTGGCCCTTCATCTATTTTTGAACTCCTATATAAGACCTTCCTCTCTCATTTGTAAAGAGAGATTCAGAGAGATTGTTGCATAAACACTACTTAAGTAAATTCATTGTTCAATTGTTGGTGAATTTGATATCTTTCGCAAGTTGCATGGTTTCTTGTCTCTCATTTAGAGCAGATTTTATTTTCAAAAATAGTTAGATTGAATAAAAGATTTGATGAGAATGTTTAATGTGGAATTGATATGTTCATACCTTTTATAATTGGATAATTTGCAATTATTTTGCAAGGTTAGTCTGAACACTTGAAAGAAAACTTAACTTCTATAACTGTATTCATTGTTCAAAATGTTGGTGAATATGTGTGATGTGAAAACCCTTTGAATACCTTAGAAGATAGCATTATTCTTGTGGAGTTCTTGAAATTGGCAAAGCAAGCATACATTTTAAATTCCACTTTTGCAATCTTGTCTCCAAAGTTCATAGGATTAGTTTATAGTTAGAATTATCTTCCCAAACCCTCCTCTTTTTCATTTTAAAATCCAAAAAAAAGGAAGAAAGAAAAATTGATATCCAAAAGTTTACAGTTAAAATCTTGAGTAACTACATAAGTCCCCCTAGAGGTTTCAACAACTCATCCTACCACAAGAGTCTTGTTGTGAGGTTTTCAAACCATCGCCCCATTGCAAATGGGGACACCATCTTTTCGCGTGTAGTTGTTAGTTTCAGGCAGTCGAGGTGAAAATTGAGAGCTCCAAAGGTTAAGGAGTGGTTAAGTGATCAAGTTGTTAGGCTGCAAGTGCAAATAGGAGTGTCAAGATTAAGGTTTCACTGGGACAAGTTGTAATGTTTTGAGATAAAATTCCTATGTGGATTAATATTTTGGCTAGTCAAAAAGTCCAAAATACACTATAATGGCATATTTTATACATAGGAGATTCAAAATCCCTATAAAAATTGATTTTCCATACTGCAAATATGTAAAAATATGAAAATCATTTTTTCCTTATAAAATTGAACTATGCCCTGATGGAAATAGAATTTCCACTCCTAAAATGGTCAAAATCTTAATGGAAATAGAATTTCCACTTGAAAAAACATGAAAGTCCCTATAGGGGTCGTTTTTTCACTCTAGGAGAGATTTAGAATAAAAATCCTAAGTGTTGGGCCAATTTGTCTTTATGAGGGTTGTTTTTCCCCTCCTGGACATCAAGAACAAGGATAGAGTGTAAGAGTCCCTATGCACATTGATTTTCCCCTAGACTCTATACTAAGAAAATTTTGAGAAAATGAAGTCCTTAGGGACAAGGATTTTCACTTTGTCCCTATGAAGATGGTTTTTCCACTGGACTCTATACTTAGAATATTTTTGAGCTGGGAAGTCAGGACCGTCCTTATGGATGAAGAATCCCCACTTGTCCTCATGTATATGAAATTTTCCCTAATCCCTATGAGGGTCATTTTCCCCCTAAAGACTATTATTATTGGTTAAATGAAAATGCTAAGTGTAGGGAATTATGGTTGTCCCTATGGGGGTCAATATTCCCCTTATGGACAAGGTCAAGGAGTAAGAGATAGTAGTCCCCATAAAAATTGAATTTCCCCTTTGGGGATGAATTAAGGCCCCTTTTGTTTGCTGGAATTGGGGCGGAATTGGCGGTGGGACTTCCTAATTTTCAGCAAATCCGTCGTTTGGGACAGTAAAATGCAATTCGAGGTTTAGGGTTCAAAATCAGGTTTTGGCCCTAAAATGGGCGGCACCATCTTCCCACCCAATAGGTGGAATTCAAAATCATATTCTAGTTTTGAGGTTTTGTGAACCCCATTTAATTGTGCCGTCAAGTCCGTGAATCCCAAATCATAGTTCTAACCCTAGTTGTATGCACGGGTATGTGATAGACATTTTACTGGCAGGGTTTGCAGACATAGCAAACAATGTTCTAGGTTTGGTTTCATCGATCTGAAAGAATCTGCAATGTGGGTAACTTCACACGGCAGTGGATAAAGCTTCATTCTTGAAGCATAGATTCAAAGGCTGGCAAGAAGAGCGGAAGTCGAAGCTGACAGCAAGCACCCTGAAGAGTGCGCTAGGGTTTCACAAGGGCAGCCGCGTTGCCCTGTGGAAGGAGAAAGCCGGCCTCATGGAGCCCTTCGAAGGATACCCAGCCACGTGGTGGAACAACCTCCTAATCACCGGCAACGATGTCTCTCTTACAGGCTTCCATGTCTATGAAAAGAATGGAGACGATTGGCTTCTAGTTCCGATTTTCAATTTCAAAAATGGCAACCAAACGTAGAAGATGGATTGTCTCAGCCATCTTCCGGATCAACCAAATGGTCCAAACTATCTTCTGAATACACAAAACCGGAATTTCAAAACCTGATTTTGAGATAATCAGGTTTTGAATCAAATTCCAATTCTGCAAACAAACGGGACCTAAGGAAACAAGGAAAATTTGAAGGATATTTTTGTCCTTATGCAAGTTGAATCTCCCTTCCCGAGATAATGAGGATAAATGAAGATATGAAGCATGAAAGTCATGGATACTTAGAAGGATTCTTACTTTCCCTTGTGGAGGTCATTTATCCAACAGCCCCATAAAGTTGAAAATCTAAAGACAAAAATCCATGAAAATGAGGGCAATTCTCCTCTAAATCAAAAACCCACCTCTAGAATAGAATGAAAAACAAGGATATATCTGAAGCAAATCAAAAAATTGAAGGATTAGAAGTGGAAATTGAACAATCAATGGATTGTCAATTTAGCACAAGTCCCAAGGCTGCATTCAACTTTGCACGAGTCTCGAAATTAATTCTTAAAACGCAATAGGCAAATTTGACCAAGCCATCGAGTCACAGGAAGAATTAAGCAATTGATGAAGGAGATGAAAGCAAGTAATGAGGAACTGCTAAGAGCTTAAGTCTGAAAAAAGTGAAGCTACAGCCAACACAAAATCGAGCAGCACTAGGACTGAAGACCTGAAATACCGAAGAGTACCCATAAGAATCACCTTCAGCAAGGAAGAAGTCCGAACATCATCAAGAAGAGCAAAAGCGATTGAGGAGAGAGCTGCAACTCAAAAGCTGAAAACCCCAAGAGAGCTACGATTTTGCAAAGAAAAATTAGAAGTCTGCCAAAAAAACGTGGCAAGGTTGTGTGTGAAACCAAATCTGAATTATGCCAAGTTCTGAGACAATCTAATCTAAGTGTATGATGCCTGGAGACTTAAAGTCTGAAAACTCATGAAGGGTTCGATTTTTTTAGAAAATCATAGCAAAATCTCAAGTCACTTATCCATGTTAACATTCGTTGCAGACTTTTAGACCAAATCTAGGGTTCCAAGACCAAATTTGAGCAACCAGTAGGCTGAAAGTACATCAATTTCCAGACTTAAGTCTGAAATTTTCCCAGGAAGTTCGATTTTCTCTAAAAAATCAAACAAAAATCCCAAGTTATCCAATCATATCAGACTTCATTGCTGAGTGTTGAGGAATCATTCTTGCACAAAATCGTTTAGTTTTGAGAACAAAAACATCAAGGGTATGTGTGTTTCAGAAGACATCTCAGGACAGACAAGTTGTTGCAAGTGACATGATTCACCATCAACTCAAACCACTAGAGGCCTTACCACTTGACGTGTTATTCGATGATCAACCTGTGAAGATATTTGAAGATACACTTATCAAGGAATCCTTAATTTTTTAAGACACCATGACTAATGAAATTGCACATGAAGAATTGCAAGATGTTCCTAAAGAAGAAGCAATTGGCAATCTCATGTCAAATGATGAAGTTTTGGGCTTTCTTGGAGAGAATATGCAAGAGGATGAACAAGTTACTCCTGAAGAAGAAGAAAATGAAGGACAATTCACGGGGATGCTATTTGATTCTGCATTTGAAGATAAGCTTGAGCTTGAGGAGATATTTGAGGATCAACTCATCAAAGAATCCCTGATTTTCAAGGACATGCTGACTGAGAAACACAAGGATGCATGGTTTGTGTTACACAAGAACAAGCCCCCTAAAGCGATACTTCATGGGCTTGAGTTCACAATTGAGCCTGCCTTGATTGCTCACAAATATGATGTTGATGCCAGTGGGAGGATTCATCACCAACTTTGACCACTTGAAAGGTTGGATGATCACCAAAAATTCAAACAAGAACTTGGATGAAGCACACCAGGTTGTATCTTTCCCTGCTTTTATTCTTGAAAGTTATGAAGATTATTATTGTGATTATGGTGATTTAAGGACAACTTGCATTTGGGTTGACCATGGCCCATATGAATTACCTCAATTGCTGATTTCACATGATAGATTTCCTGAATTTGATTGTGAGGTGATAAAAAAAATCAGAGTACAAGGATAAATTTGCAAGATTGAGAACCATCACCCAAGCCTTGTTGCTCTAAAACATCCTAAGAAACCATGTTAGGTCATGTGTATATATTGGTCTTTTGAGTGTCATCCCTTTAGAGTTAGAGAAGGTTTGTCTTGGATTGTTTGGTTCAAGAAGGTTAGAATAGGTTTCCTTTCTATTGGTTAGTTTAGTTCACTTAGGAGTCGAGAGATTAGTCTACCTTGAGTCATTTGACCCAAGTAGTTTAGGTGTTTAGTGTTTTAGTTTGCTTTAGTTTAGGTGTCCCTGCTTTGGTTAGTTTCGTTTAAGAGGGATCTCAATTTGTGAGAAAGGCGATGCATTTACAACACACTTTGGTGTTCTCTTGGTAGATCTGTTTGGTTTAATTCCTAGATATATCTTTGTGAAGTTCTTTTAAATTGAAGATTGTTCCTAATAGCCTTGTCATGTGAAAATGATTTGTCCTAAATTTGAAATCAAGTAATTCATTGTGTTTTCAATACCTGAGTCTTTTGGTTACAACATTTTACTCACACTTAATTGCTCTGAGTCATTGGAGTCTTCGAGGAGAAGTTGGAGTTAGTAAAAAGATTTTACACCTGACTTAGCGCCACGATGATTTCTCTGGGGAAATTACAGCAAATAACCTCATCGGGGCTATGGACGCCTGACTAGCAACCAGGCTCTATCTAGGATGCTTTTGGAGTATGGATGTCATAGTAGCTAACAACAATGGATTTTAGATGATTTCCAGTGGTCTTGTCGAACGGGAATGAACACAATTGCACACACATGGGTAATCGAGGAGGAACATTCTTAACTCAATTCATGATTTCTCCCATTTTGAGTGCATTACCTAGTTGTTTGATAGGTGAAAAGGAAATTGATCAAAGGTACTGGGTTCCAAATAGGTTCTATCTTTGAAATGTTCAGGAACATTTCTTTGGGTGGGTGCTAGATGTTGTGAGGTTTTCACACCATCACCCCATTGCAAAGGAGACCACCTCTTTTCGCTCGTAGTTGTTAGGTTTTGGCAGTTGAGGTAACAATTCAGAACTCAAAAGGTTGAGTGGTTAAGTGATCAAGTTGTCAAGTTGCAAGTGCAGATAGGAGTGTCAGGATTAAGGTTTGACTGGGACAAGTCATAATGGTTTAAGATAAAATCCCTAAGTGCTTTAATATTTTGGCAAGTCAAATAGTCCAAAACACACTATAATGGCATATTTCATACATAAGGGCTTCAAAATCCCTATAAAAAATGATTTTATATACTCTAAAATATGTATAAACCTTATAAAAATCAAATTTTCCTTATAAAATTGTACTTTGCCCCAATGGAAATAGAATTTCCACTCCAAAATTGCACTTTGTCCCAATGGAAATAGAATTTCAACTCCAAAAATGGTCAAAATCCTTATGGGAGTAGAATTTCCACTTGAAAAATCATAAAAGTCTAAGTGTTGGGCCAATTTGTCCCTACGAGGGTCGGTTTTCCCCTCCTAGACGTCAAGAACAAGGGCATAGAGTAAGAGTCCCTATGCACATTGATTTTCCACTGGACTCTATACTTAGAAAATTTTGAGAAAATTATGAAGTCCTTATGGACAAGGATTTTCCCTTTGTCCTTATAAAGATGGTTTTCCCACTGGACTCTATACATAGAATATTTTTGAGCTGGGAAGTTGGGAAAGTCTTTACGAATGAAGAATCTCCTCTTGTCCTCATGCATATGAAATTTTCCCTAGTCCCTATGAGGGTCATTTTTCCCTTGAAGGCTATTATTGATTGAATAAAAATGCTAAGTGTTGGGGATTATGGTTGTCCCTATGGGGGTTGATTTTCCCCTTATGGACAAGGAAAAGGAGTAAGAGATAGTCCCCATGAAGATCAATTTTTCCCTTTGGGGATCAATTAAGAAAACAAGGAAAATTTGAAGGATATTTTTGTCCTTGTGCAAGTTGAATCTCCCTTTGAGAGATAATATGGATAAATGAAGATATGAAGCATGAAAGTGGAAATAGTCCCCTTACCAATCGACTTGCCATCATGGATACTTGACAAATTCAAGGAAGGAAATTTTAAGGATTCTTACTTGCCCTCGTGGAGGTCATTTTTCCACCAGCCCCATGAAGTTGAACATGTGAAGACAAAAATCCATGAAAATGCAAGCAATTCTCCCTTGAATCAAAAACCACCTCTAGAATCAAATGAAAAACAATAAAAAATCTGAAGAAAATCAAAAAAATGGAAGGATTGGAGGTGGAAATTGAACAATCAATGGATTGTCAATTTTGCACAAGTCCCAAGGAGCTGCATTCAACTTTGCACGAGTCTCAAAATTAATTCTTAAAATGAAATTTTAATCCCACATTGGCTGTGTGGGGGAGATGCAAACCAGAAACACCTTTAAAAAACCACCTACAGCAGCAAATAAACATACACGAGGCAAATTTGACCAAGCCTTGGAGTCAAAGGAAGAATTGAGCAATTGGTGAAGGAGATGAAAGCAAGTAGTGAGGAGCTGCTAAGAGCTTAAGTAAAAGAAAAGTGAAGCTACAGCCAACACAAAACTGGCCGACACTAGCACTGAAGATCTGAAATACCAAAGAGTGCCCATAGGAATCACCTTCAGCAAGGAAGAAATTTGAACATCATCAACAAAAGCAAAGGCGACTGAGGAGGAGAGGGCTGCAACTCAAAATCTGAAAACCCCAAGAGAGCTAGGAAGTCTGCAAAAAACAAGTGACAAGTGTGTGTGTGTGTGTGTGAAACCAAATCTGAATTATGCCAGGTTCTGAGACAATCTAAGTGCATCAAAGGAGCTGTAAGTATGATGTCTGCAGACTTAAAGTCTGAAAACTAATGAAGGATTTGATTTTTTTTTTAAATCATAGCAAAATCCCAAGTCACTAATCCATGTTAACATCCATTGCAGACTTTTAGACAGATCAAATCCAGGGTTCCAAGGCAAAATTTGAGCAACCAATACACTGATAATACATCAATTTGCAGACTTAAGTCTGAAATTTTCCCAGGAAGTTCGATTTTCTCTAAAAAAATCAGAGAAAAATCCGAAGTTATCCAATCACATACATCAGACTTCATTGTTGAGTGTTAAGGAATCATTCTTGCACAAAATCGTTGAGTTTTGTGGAAAAAATCATCAAGGGTATGTGTGTTTCAGACTATGTCTTCAGAAAATCAGACTTATATCTTATGACAAAAGGGATTGTTTCTCACATTTGAATCATAAGATGCCTTCATACTCTTGTTAAAACTCATGGTCATTGATTAGATTGCATTAGTCATGGAGATGGAACTGATTTTGAGGACATTTTCAGACATGTTACAGGGCAGTCCTCAGAAAAATCAGAATTAATGATTGATTTAATGATAAATCTGAAAATTGCATTTTGAAGTCAAAATTAGTCATCTAAGGCATGGTTTTCATGATCTTAACAGTCTGATTGCACCTATTTGCAGATTTATTTCAGACTTACTCCTCAGGCTTAGTTTTCAGACTTGGTCCTTGGAAAAATTTTGAATTTCACTACTTCAAAATTCTGTTTTTTTTACTAAATATGTAGCCGCAAAGGGACTATTTTGTGCTCTTAAATTAGTTTGTCTTCAAACTTGTCTTTAGACAAGCCCTCAGACTTGAAATTTCAAACTTGTCTTCAGACTTCACATCTTTCATATTTGGTTTTAAGTTTCATTTGCAGCCTTCTAGGTGAATGTTTCAAGGTCATAGAATCCAAATTAAATGATAAACTTAAAGGATTGAGGGTCTGAAGTTGATTTTCTAATCAGATTTCCTTACAGGATCATTAACTTCATGCCATCTTCTCTTTTGCAGGAGTGATCATGTGAGACACCGCTATGTAAGAAGGATAAGGAACAATCAAGAGAATCTTGAGTCCCTATACGAGTCAAGCTTCCACTCAGAGACTAAGGTGTGCAAAAGAAGGACTAGGCTGCAAGGACATTCATGTGTCCCTATGCAAGTCAACTTTCCACCTGATTAAATGCTTGAAGAAAAAGGATTATCTTATAGGAAAATCAACTTGTCCCTATTTACATCATTTTTTCATAAGGATCAAACAGGATTCAATTCAAGGACGAGTTGTTAGGTACTCCAAATTGTCCCTATGAGGGATCAAGGCTAAAGGATTCCAAGCCAAGAAGGTAACGGATAAAAGTATCAAGGATGTCTCAAACAATGGGAGAGGAAGACTTCACCATACAAGGATGATCAAATTATGCAAGGAGGTCTACAAATGAGAAAGATAGTCATCATCAAACATCTAAGGACACGAAAACTTACAAGTCTATGATCAACATGGAGAAACTAATCGATCCAAGGAAGTCAAGATATCAGGACCAAGTTCAAAGACAAGAGGAATTTGAAGACTATGAGGAGGACAAGTTCCGTCAAAGAATTAATTAACACAAGGAATAGAGTATGCATTAGGACAAGAAGAAGTTGATGCACTATCAAAGATACATGGGTAAAGAAACTCAAGCGAAAGATGGGACAGGAGATGCAAAGTGCAAAGGGTCCAGGACTTCTGCAATACAACATGGGAACATGACCAAGGACATAAGGACAAGTCTGAGGTCGAGAGCAAGAAAGGATTTAAGGACAAGATTCCCATCAATAGAGTGATCCTAATAATGATCGAGTCGTGTGAGGAAGTGGATTGAGGAATATTCAATGTACCAAGGAAGATGTCAATATGTTCAAGGGATTAGCCCAAGGATCAAGTCCAAAGATGAGAAACACAAAAAATTCCAAACAATGAATGTGGAAACACAAAGGATTCAAGTATTACAAAGTCAAGACATCTAGGAGAAAAAACTCAAAGAACAATAAAGAATTCCTAAAATAAAGATTGAGAAAGAGGCATATATGTTCATAAGGATGAGTTGTCGAATGACTAAGCGTCTTCCTATTGGCTCTCCTACTTTTCAATTTTCTCATTGGCTTACAAGGAGGTGCCTTGTTATCATTGGATGAGCATTTAATGTTTGTAGCTGTTAAGTTTTTCAAACCAGAGAGCAGATATATTAAACAAAACACAAGCACAAATAGACACATAGATTGACCCTGGAAAAACCCTCCTACTCAAGGGAAAAACCTAGCCACACCGAAAAATAGATTCTTTATTGAATGCTCAAAACTGAATACAATACTCTCAAGCTGATAAGAGTATAGAATAATCAGTGATTGTTAACACTTAACAATCAAATATCATATCTTATAACAGTTCAATCAGCACTTACTTGACAATTAATAAATATAATAGAGATAAAGTATCTCGCAAATACTCAAAACAAACAATGATAAACACAATGAAATAATCAGGCTCAAATCATGCACCAAATGAATCAAAGACACACGCATGAAGCTCACTGTAGAAAAAATATTGCACAGGAAAACTCATTCTATTCACACTTGCAAAGAACTATACAACACTCTGAGTATTCAAAGCAATCACCCTAGATACTTCACAATATCAAGATAGAAGTCATGCCCGAAAAGACTATGCCCGACGCTTCATTAGGAAGCACACGATACACCAAAAGAAGCCGGCGGCAATTACTAAAATTGTCATTTTGTATTCCCACAATCTAGAGAAGTCACGCAGTCTCTAAATCCATTGGACCTTTAGCAAAACATAAAAGAATAATCAATGAGCACCAAGGAGAGATAAAAATGATCATAATTTAATCGTTTTGTCAGGCACATGAGAGCGGTTTGTCCATAATCATCGACGACAGTTGTGCTCCTGCCTTCAATACATGAGCGGTGGCAATTATGAACAATAACCGATTCATCATTTTATTTACTCTTAAAGTCCACACGATGATCATAGAAAGCGTATGCAAACACGATAGGAGAACTGAAACAATTGTTGAGTTACACAACAAAGAAACCGGAAATGTAAAGAACATCAACATGTTAGTATATTTCAAATTCTAACAAGGAATATATCAATCTATAGAAATCTAACAAATCTAAGCACGGGATATATAAGAAATCACAAGGAACAAAGAGAGATAATACCCGGATTATAGCTCTGAATCAGTCCTTAGAGACTTCAAATCTGAACCTTGAGGTCTTCAATCTTGCCTTTAGTATTGGTCTGATCTGTAAAATGTTGCCCACCTAGGGCTCTTTTAAGTCTAATCCAATATTGCTCAGATCTGAATATAACCAATTGAATCCGATATAGATGAATGCTATCAAGGTTTGCTCACAATATGTCACTAATCTGCCCTGATTTTGCCTTCTATTAGAGCTGTCATAATTCTCAGATCTAGGGCTGCAAGATCGGCCCTTATATTGTTCTTCTAGGGCTGCTCCAATTTGCCCTAGTTCGACCTTCTTGGGCTGCAACAACTCACCCAGAATTCTACTCTAAATTCACCCTTCTAGGGCTGCAACAATTCGCCCAGAATTTTGCTCTAAATTCGCCCTTCTAGGGCTGCAACAATTCGTCCAGATAACATATATATATGATGCTTTTAGGAGATAAACTCCTCCACCCAAAGTGGCCGACTTGGGCCCTCCCAAGTGAAATAATAAATAACCTTTTATTTATTATTTACTTAAATTGCCACTTATATATATGTAATTAATATCGATAAACAATAAATAATAAATATCACCTATATTTATTATTATTATTTATATCGATTTACACTAATAAATATATCATATATATTTATTATTATTGCCTTAAGATGGTTGATCTATATGCCGTAAAGGCCATAATATCAACACTCCCTCTTGGACTTGAGGCAAAGATCAACTCTTAGATCCTTCATCACAAAACATAACCAAAATGGATGCCATAGATCTCTTATCAAAGATAGTAGATCTCTATCTACAAGATATAATGAGAACGCAAATGTTCTTCATTATTCCTCAACCATACATCTCATATTTATATGAGAGACATCATATCATATGATGCTTACCATCCAAATGTGGATTTCCCAGAACCACTAGTCTCCACGACCCAAGAATATCAAGTCCGTGATATTCATGATAACATCAAGTCCATGATGCTTATCAACCATAAGTGATATCAAGTCCATGATATCAGATATTTCCAATCAATTTGTGAATTTTCTAGATCCACTAGTCACCTTGACTCTTTTGAATATCAAGTCCATGATATTCAAGGTAGTATCAAGTCCATGATACTTTCCAAACACAAGTTATCATCAAATTCATGATATTTTCTATCCAATTTGTGGATAACTTAGATCCACGAGTTCTCTTGTGTAATGTCCCCTTTTTGGGGTACCTTATATTGTGTCGGGTCGTTAGCCATTTTACCTTGGTCCAGAGGGGTAATCGTGGCATGGCAGTGCTCCAGGAGATAATTGGCCCAGGTGGTTTCAGTTTCAGGCCAATCGGAGCAGTTTCCGCAGGTTTCCAAGGTACTTACTATTTATAGTAAGTCAGCAGGGGTTCAAAATTCTCGGCTTTTCAGTAGTGGACTTGGAGCGTCTCGTCGAGAGCTTTCTAGCGAGCTATCACACGTCGGCATCCGAGCTCGTTTGGGCCCTCGTTTTAATGCCAAAAGATTTCCTCACTTATTTATTATTTTACTTTATAACTCAACGGTCGTTTTATTTTAAGGTGACTTAAAGTGAAGTTATAAAGAGACGAAATAGGCATATGAAGAGTCACAGTGGGGAAACTGAAGAGTCACAGCTGTAGCCATAAGAGGAGGTTTTGGAGTCTCATTCAGCATGCTTCAATTTATGAATATTATTTCACTTAGAATTCGAGAAGCTTCAACTATCGAATCAGAAATCTAAGGACGAAAACCTTCAACATTTCTTGGTGGATTGGACGGAAACCCAATTCATCCCGGTGCGGATTCAATTCAGAATTCGTCATTGTTTTACCAGGTTCCTTTCATCCAGTGTTATTGTTCTTTGCTGTATTTCAGATTGGATATTGTATTTCGTGGTTATTGTATTGCTGATGTATAATACAAAACCAGATTTATGAGTTGTTTCATGAGAATGTATTTGCTGGTTATATAAATAAATCTATTGGTTATTCGAGTATATCTGTTGGTTATTTGCATGTTATTGTTTATTTCAAATTTGCTTAAGATTTATTGGTCGAAATTAGTAAATGGTCGGTTAGGGTCATTTCGGTGGTATCAAAGCCGTGTATCCTGCCAGCCTGCAGGGTTATCGATTTGAGAAATTCGAATATTTCAGTTCATCCCGACTGTTCAACATTCTTTGGGAAGAAAACCAGTTTCTAGAAGATCTCAGTTGAAAAGTTAGTCTTGGTGAGATTCAGCTTACGCAAAGGAGTTTACAGAAGTTCATGAAATCCGATTCTAGCTGGCTCGTATTTCTGGAAAGTTTCAATTGAAGAGATTATTTTTTCCGAAATGTTCTTGATCACAGAATTTTAGCAGTGTTGAGGTTTTGCTTCAGCAACAAAAAAATTGCAAAGATTTGTGATTAGAAGCTTTCTTGTGCAACTTTATTTCAGCAAAACAGGCATCTCAGTAAGGAAGAGAAAAAATAAAATACAAAAATCTTGTGTGATTAAGCTGTCTCTGTGCCTGGCAGCCCGATAAATTTTACAGAACTTATTGCAGTAGCAGAGACAATATTCTTAGCGACATCTTTCAAGATTAGTTATTGAACGCCCAGTCTAGGTGTTACGCTGCATGCTAGAACCGACCATCCAACACAGCAATCGCAGTTAGAGGGAGACGAAACTGCATTCTGGATTAAACAGCACACCACCACCGGCATTGAAAAGTTGAGGCCTCCTCGTCAAGTTCGAGCTGCATAGAGTCAGTCTAGCAGCGCGATTTCCTTTGGCCGGCCACCCTTCTTGCGGCAGGAGATACTTGCGTCTACGGTCTCCTTGATTCTGGGCGTCTTCTCATCCTCCGGGCACACGTGTTTCACCGAGGCACAAGAAATGGCACAGGGAATGGCAATGTACAAGGTTGACACTGTGTTTTGAGTCACAGTGATACAACATCAAATCTGGGTGTGTCATGGTTAACGAGAGGTTGCATTTGTTAAGGAACTGGCACATTGCTCCCCGCTCAAGTTGTTAGACACAGCACGGTAGCGTGACTGCCTCCCCTAAGTTCTTCTCTTGTTGACAGCAATGGTAACGACGGCCTGCAATCCTCATTGCATCACGTGACCCTGCTCCTTTTAGCACGCATAGCAGTGCTGGTTGCGGGCTCCCCCAGGCGTGGAAATAATATTGGTGACTGGGCTTCCGGTTGGTCACGGTAGGAGAATCACGCACTGCTGCAACGTTAGATAACTAACGTGAAGCATCGAGATCTGTTTGTTGATTAAATTAAAGTCTGCATCAATTGAATCCTTGTATACATTTACTATTCTGCATATAATATATATCGCTTGAGTGCATATTAAAATACAAACAACAGAAGTCCTCCAGCAGTTCTGCAAGGAATGGAAAACATATGAGTTTAACAAACACTCTAACTTAAACAACAGATACAGACAAGGATAGGTTTTTGCTGGGAAATCTTATGGGTAAGGGAAATGACTAAGTGATTCTCTTCGATTAATGAAGAAGAAATTATTCTCTGGCGTCCAATATTATTCAGCAATTTAAATAAGGAAAAATGGCAAAGTATATTACATGTGCCTTAACTGCTGGTCATCGCATGCTAGAGCTATAGTAACCTGTAGTAGGGACCTCGACATCAATACGTTTGGGGTGTTCAACGAACAATACCAGGTTGGCCATTACATTTTACTACTTCTGTGTATTGTCTAAGGATTGATAAAAACCTCTATTACTACAGTGGTATCGGCATCATTGAAAATATTAAAGAAATGTATTTGGAGAATAGAAATCTCTGTCTTTAGTATTTGGGATTCGTTACTGTGTATGCTGCAATTTTCTGTATGCAAATACTCTATTGTTGAAATCTGGAAAGTCCTTTTTCAAGCATCTAAACAGCAGTGTCATGAAAGGAATGAACAGTCTTATGTAATCAAACTGGCCAAGTTAACACCTCATTTGGAAATAACCAGTTAAAACATTTCAGACGGCACTGTTTGTAGCTATTGATTTTAGAGAGGCCACTCTGCTGTGTCAAAACTTTGTAGCGGCAGCCAGCTGTATATCAATATCAGGATCACACCAGATCAGTCAAACAAGGAATCTATTTGGGTTCAGCAATCTGAGATGTATCTCAGAAGTTGTCTATGAATTTAAATAAGTCTTGTGTGATAATGAATGTATCCTACTTGCAATCAGTCATTCACCCTGAGAATCTAGTGCCAGAAGTTTACAGCAGAGACTCGTGTAGATAATTGCAGCGCTCAGGAAGTATTGGAAAGGTCAGGATTACTATTGTGGTGACAGCATTTCATAGTTACAGAAGTAATTCAGTCCCGTGTGCAAATCTTGGTGAAAATTAATTCTTGGAGTCATTAGAAAGCCCAGTATTCTCGCACGAATTCAATGGCACATTTTACGGGGTTCAGTTAAGAGATGTCCGAAAAGAAATGGAAATTGGGAATGAATTATGTTGCCTTGGGTGGCAATTAGAGGAGCAGAAATTTACAAGCAGCATACTGGCCAAACTCAATGAAATAAATTCATATCTATCTAGGATAGATCCAGCCGATTGCAAGCTTCTTAATTGGGCCATGCATCCCTCGATGGTTGCCTTGGTGCAACGCAGATTTATGAGTCATCCACTTCGAAATGTTAGGCTCACAGCCACCTCATGTCTCAGTGAGATCACTCAAATTACAGCACCTATTGTTCCTTACACCGAGCACATTTGGAGACAGGTGTTACAGCTGATTGTAGACAGCTTAGATGGACTGAAATATGACAAAGATTCTACCTTTGGTACACAGGTAAAAATCTTGGAGTTAGTAGCCAACACTAAAGTCTTCAATCACATGTTGAATCCAGGTTATGATAAAATGATTCAACAACTATTTCAGTGTCTCCTAAATAATTACAGGGAGCGGCATTCAGATGAGGTGAAGAGTTGCATAATGACTATCTTATCCTCGATCTTAGATGAGGACTATGACATATGCAAACAATTGCGATCTGAATTGTTGGCATTATGGAGAGGAGGAATAAGGAACGCATCCATGACATACAAACTCTCAGCTGAATTGATTAAGCTTCAGGCTGAAAAATTCATGAGTTCATTGTCCGAAAATGAACGAGCATCATTAGGCTTGCAAGTTGCAGGATCTCCGGTGATAGGCCAGGACTTAGTGAGTGCAAGGCAGATTTGTTTCTTATGCCAGGAGAGCTGGTCACAGGGGCATGTTTGCACGATTGATCAAGGGAAAGATAAATTGCAGCCTAGTGATAGAGACATTACAGTTGTGACTACCCCGCTTTCGGGACATAGTGATGAGTATTCAGAACTCTACTTCGGTGACTTGATGGCGCAGTTTGATAACTCCATGGTTATAGGTTGTGGTAACCAGTTGGAGACCTTCAGCGATTCCGGTAATGAGGAATCATGTGACTTATTTAGCAGCACTTCACTTTTGCATCACACGGATATGGATGATCCATTTGGCAGTGCATCACGGGGTAAGACTGATGAGAAGTGTCTTAAAGAGTCAGCTGAAAGTTAGTGATGACGCCATTATTCCAACACTAGTTCACCATGATAGCACTCACCAGATCATTGATGATTTGTACAAGACAGCTCAGAGAGATCAAGGGCAAGACAACAGAGGGATTGGATCCTATACTGCAAGTTTACAGGGAGTCAGGACAGCATTCGAGGATTGGAAATCAGAGTACTTGAGATTACTTACAGACCATGACCACCTGTTACAGGTTGCCGGGAATTATGTTGAGCAGTTGAGGGAGGAGGTTGAGATCGATAAGCTCAATAAAGAGCTTAGTGCTACTTGGGGCACTTTGGGGCATACTCGTATCACTCTATGGGAGGCGAGAAATCAGATTGTGGTCTCTGGCCAATACAGGGAGCAGGATGACAGGGATAGGTCTGAATTCTATCAGGAGGTGATTCAAGAGCTTGACAGCATACAACAGACCTATAACTTGGACAGTTGTCCAAGAAGATCTTTGAGTCATCAAGGGTTTCGTGATGAGTTAGATCACTTTCAGAAGATGGATAACTCCTTGTTTGAGATGGGTACGGAGTGGACATTTGACAATCCCCTCTTTGAGATAGATGAGGGAGATACTTCCTATTCCCAGGATGAGGACGATGTTAGTTGCAGGGTCTGGGACCTAGGTGCAGTCATCAGAGGTGAGCCTTGGTCACCAGTTTGGAGTAGCGGGGTGCTCAGTCGATGAGCAGTGTGGTTTGTGAACTGCAGTCCAAGAGAGGTAGTTATGTCTTGTGGCATGATGAGTGATATGTCTCTTCTTACACTACCACTCGTTGCAAATGATGATCAAGGAAGACTTATTCAGTACGGGGTTATCGAGCTTGGCATGCTAGTGATGTTGGTTGGTGTGAATCTTTCACACAATGGTATACATTGTATGACTCCAGGTATTGAGAGACAGTCATGGAGTCCTTATGCTGAGTTGGGGTTTTCAGTAGAGTTGTTAAGTGCATCACAGGTGGAAGCCTTATCCGGCAGTCTTGACAGTTTGCCTCTTCGACACAGTTATTGGTTCAGGTTACAGATTAGAGGGGCAGCTTTATGGCAGATGGATACTTTCGATATGTCACTCAGTATGGACAGTGAGCATCGAGATATTTCAGTCAACTGGGGAGATGTATGGCTCTTTTGCTTGTGGGATCCAGGAGGGGCATACTCGTGGTTGGTTCTCATTTCCAGAGCCGATCGACAAGAGATTTGGTTTTCTCCGGCATATGACAATAGAGGCACGGGAGATCCCAATTGGAGTGAGGTTCTCAGTTGGGTTGAGACCTTACTTACAAATGACAGAAGCACAAGGCAGATTGGCATGATTGATCTTGCAGTGAGTTGGGAGTCGGCATTGGTTTGGCTGTTGTTTTGTTATGGAATGAGCGACTTCACAGATCGGAGCTTAATGACTGTGTCAGTTACACACGACAGGTCAGAGAAGCAGCTTCCCTGAGATTAGTTTGGGATCCAGGTATTTGATCTCAGCATACTGATACCAATTTCTTGAGGGCAAGCAATCTCCGGGAAGGGATGATTGTAATGTCCCCTTTTTGGGGTACCTTATATTGTGTCGGGTCGTTAGCCATTTTACCTTGGTCCAGAGGGGTAATCATGGCGTGGCAATGCTCCAGGATATAATTGGCCTATGTGGTTTCAGTTTCAGGCCGATCGGAGCAGTTTCCGCAGGTTTCCAGGGTACTTACTATTTATAGTAAGTCAGCAGGGGTTCAAAATTCTCGGCTTTTCAGTAGTGGACTTGGAGCATCTCGTCAAGAGCTTTCCGACAAGCTATCACATGTCAGCATCTGAGCTCGTTTGGGCCCTCGTTTTAATGCTGGAAGATTTCCTCATTTATTATTTTACTTTATAACTCAACGGTCATTTTATTTTAAGGTGACTTAAAGTGAAGTTATAAAGAGATGAAATGGGCATATGAAGAGTCACAGTGGGGAAACTGAAGAGTCACAACTGCAACCATAAGAGGAGGTTTTGGAGTCTCATTCGGCATGCTTCAGTTTATGAATATTATTTCTCCTTCAGAATTCGAGAAGCTTCAGCTATCGAATCAAAAATCTGAGGACATAAACCTTCAACATTTCTTGGTGGATTGGACGGAAACCCGATTCATCCCGATGCGGATTCACTTCAGAGTTCGCCATTGTTTTACCAGGCTCCTTTCATCCAGTCTTACTGTTCTTTGCTGTATTTCAGATTGGATATTGTATTTCGTGGTTATTGTATTGCTGATGTATAATACAAAACCAGATTTATGAGTTGTTTCATGAGAATGTTTTTGCTGGTTATATAAATAAATCTGCTGGTTATTCAAGTATATCTGTTGGTTATTTGCATGTTATTGTTTATTTCAAATCTGCTTAAGATTTATTGGTCGAAATTAGTAAATGGCAGGTTAGGGTCATTTCATCTTGACTCAGCCAATAGAATATCAAGTCCATGATATTCATGGTATCATCAAGTCCATGATGTATACCATCCAATTTGTGGATAACTAAATCCACGAGTCACCAAGACTCAAGAAATGTCAAGTCCGTGACATCAAAACATCAAGTCCATGATGTTAAGAGCATTGTTCTAACGAATATCAAGTCCATGATATTCACCAAGTACTCGGAGTAATGGCCTATCAACATCAAGTCCATGATGTCCACCAATTACTCAGATGTGGATCCCTGATCCATGAGATACCAAATCCATGATATCCTCGAGCATTGGTCTAACGAATATCAAGTCCATGATATTCACCAAGTGCTTGGAGCAATGGCCTCCAGACATCAAGTCCATGATGTCCACCATATACTTAAGTGTGGATCCCTGATCCAAGAGATATCAAATCCATGATATCATGAGCATTGGTCTAACGAATATCAAGTCCATGATATTCACCAAATGCTCAACATGAGAGGAATATCAAATCCATGATATTCTCCAAGTATCCAATTCATAAGAAACAACTTAGCCATATGCATAGCTGTAACCAAATGTATCTCATTATCAAATCTCATCTCATGAATCCACATAAGTATAAGAGTAACCAATATGATCTCATAATCATAAGAATCAAGTTCAATGTAAAGAAAATGTGTTCACACATAGAATCACATGTAATATAGTCCCACTATAAGGAAATGTATTCACACATGTACATAAGCATTTTATCATGAATACATAAAGTCAAAACATAACATGCGCATATATCCATAAAATATGCTCCCATAATATGAAGTATGTTTCCTTAACATACATGAAACTACTATAGTAGTTAATCAGCTAGTAGTCAAGGTATGTATGTTAATCATACATTCACCCAACAATATATAATGTATGCATCAATGTAAAACTAGTTACTCAGTTATACTAACAATCAGCTGTGAATGTTCCCAAAACAGTGTTAGATATAACATATGTCAAAGTAAAGTGTGTACTCACACATACACAAGGTATGTTGTAAAGTATGCTCCTCATACATACAAATGTGTTAACTAATCAGTCATGTCAATGACAGTTAATCAGCTATGCTTAAACAGCAATAAGATATATTCTCATAATATAACAGAAACATGTTACTAACCAGCTATGTTTAAGGAGTAAGATCTACCCAAAATGCAAGAGAAAAGAGTTAAAAAACCAAGTGAGCCCATGATTAAGAAAAACCCTTCTTATGCCATCCCCAGGTAGATCTCTTCAACCCATGTATCCAGTATACAGTTCCTGCAATGGAATCTAATAGTATACTTAAATAATTTATCCATGAATGTCTTATGCCACTCCTTAACTTCACCTTCTGAAGCTTAGATTTTATCATAAGATTATACTCCCTCTCAATGTAAGCTTGAATCAATCAGTTAAGGGAGGATTAGTTAGTATTTTATCAATCGGATGATTTAGAGTGATTTGGTTCTCCTAAATATATAAGATTGGATTGATACAACCTGAGATCTAATCCCTCTTATCTTCCTTAACCAATCATGAGGTGGTTTCACAACCAATGAAAACTTCAAAAATTTGCATGATCAAATTTCAAATCTTAATTTTAAGATGATGCCAACCTTCACAATTGAGGTTATTACGAATCGAAACCCTCATAAAAATCAAATATCGGCCAAACCCAAGTTTGCCATTCTTAGATTTGAAAGAGTTAGACTGAATTCCTAAATTTAAAATGGATCTTTTACTCTGATACCATGTTAGTATATTTCAGATTCTAACAAGGAATATATAAATCTATAGAAACCTAACAAATCTAAGCACAGGATATATAAGAAATCACAAGGAACAAAGAGAGATAATATCCGGATTATAGCTTTGAATCAGTCCTTAGAGACTTCAAATCTGAACCTTGAGATCTTCAATCTTGCCTTTAGTATTGGTCTGATCTGAATATGTAATGTTGCCCACCTAGGGCTCTTTTAAGTCTGATCCAATATTGCTCAAATCTGAATATAACCAATTGAATCCGATATGGATGAATGCTATCAAGGTTTGCTCACAATATGTCGCTAATCTGCCCTGATTTTGCCTTCTATTAGAGCTGTCATAATTCTCAAATCTAGGGCTGCAAGACCGGCCCTTATATTGTTCTTCTAGGGCTGCTCCAGTTTGCCCTAGTTCGACCTTCTTGGGCTGCAACAATTCGCCCAGAATTCTGCTCTAAATTCACCCTTCTAGGGCTGCAACAATTCACCCAAAATTCTGCTCTAATTCACCCAGATTTCTGCTCTAAATTCGCCCTTCTAGGGCTGCAACAATTCGCTCAGAATTCTGCTCTAAATTCGCCCTTCTAGGGCTGCAACAATTCGTCTAGAATTCTGCTCCAGCATTCACGTAATGCATTCGCTCCAGCAATTTGTCAAATTCGCATGTAAGGAATTCGATCCTTGAGAGGAGAGAATCATGTTATGTTTTTGATGATCTCTCCTCTAGGATTGATAACATATATATATGATGCTTTTAGGAGATAAACTCCTCCACCCAAAGTGGCCGACTTGGGCCCTCCCAAGTGAAATAATAAATAAACTTTTATTTATTATTTACTTATATTGCCACTTATATATATATATATGTGTAATTAATATCAATAAAAAATAAATAATAAATATCACCTATATTTATTATTATTATTTATATCGATTTACACTAATAAATATATCATATATATTTATTATTATTGCCTTAAGATGGTTGATCTATATGCCGTAAAGGCCATAATATCAACACAACATAGGTATGACTGATATCTCACACAGCTACCAAAACATTAATAGTAGCAACCTAATTAGGGTTTTCTTTGAGTTAATTTGGGCAATTGGTTTCAAATCAATACTAGTCGTTCATTGTATTTGGGGCTTATTTATAAACCCCACTCCTCTCACTTGTAAAAAGGAGAGACTTAATAAAATTGTTGTTAGAATGCTATCAAAGTAATCGCTAATTCATTTTTGGTCTTCATAGTGGATTATTTGCGTTGCTTTGAAGTATTGCATGGTTTATACATTTCCTCACTTAGAATATGGATTTTATTTCGTGTTGATTAGAAGTAGAAGTAGTTGAATGGAAGATATTGTTGAATGATGATTAATGGCTGAGCTAGTGTCCTTACCTTTAGGTGCTTGGTAATTGTAAGTAACAGTGCAAGGTTAGTTTGGGCCTAATTGCAAGTGTTTACTTTCTATTGGAAATATTCATTTAGATTGCGCCTTCACAGGGTATTTGAATGAGTATTGAGAATGTGAAAATCATTCCTACATCCTTAGAAGATAGCATCCTCCTATGCCTAGTTGACACAGCGAAGCAAGGACTAGTTAGAGGCTCACCCCATCATCAACATTGTCTTACATTCTTAGAGTAAGATAGAATTTCCCAACCCTTTCTCCTTTGTAGTTTGTTTGGTTGAAAGAAGTTGATAGTTGATATCCATTTAATGAACAACGTAAGTCCTTTCGTGATACCCACCATATCACACCATTATAAGAGTTAGGTCCACAATAAAAAGGAACCTTGGGGTTGTCTCATTTGATCACACAATCCATATACATTTTTTAGCATATGAGCTTCCTTATTCAAGAGAGGGTTTGATATTTGATGTTTCATCCTAGACCATTAAATGTTTCATCCTGCATGTTGTAGTGGGCATAAAACTCACATCAACAAGTCTATCCTGAACAGCAAAATCACACACATTTGGAACCTTGGAGTCAACTTTGTGATCACATAGTTTAGCACATTGGAGAATTTGTTCAAGAGAGGATAGAGTACCTCTTGGTATTTTATTTTGAATTGTTTGTGTCATAAAACACACACCAACAAGTACTAAACACATGTTCCAAACTGATTGTATCCCTACTGCTACCAAACTGCTTGTTTCACATGTCCTGATGTGTTGCACAAAACATCAAACTTTAGTTCAACATCAATAGCGGTGATGTAGAGAGTTTTGATGAAGTGCTCATAGGATTAAATCAACATTGGTATAGGTGATATAGAGAGACACGGAAAACAAGATAAAATGCAGCTTTTCAAATACCTTCAATTTTTATTGATAAAAATCATCAAAAAACTGAAAGATGGAAACCTACAATTTTCTCCAAAAATTGTCACAAAATTGCAAACCCAAACTCTTTCAAAAAATTGTTGCAAATCCCATGTGAGTGAAAACTTTTCTATCTCTGGGACATCCGACCATCCCCTTTGTCTATTAGTGTTGTCTACAATCCATTTCTTTGTTTCATTAGCTATCACTTTCACTTCCTCAAAATCTTCAACTACTTCTTGTGGAAGAGCCAAAGACAGAGTGAATGTTGCATCTCTTTTGGTGAAGGGATTTACCAAATGCTGAATATACTTTCTCAACTGCTCATTTTCTATTTTAAGTTTATCTTTCTTTTCCTCTTCTTTTTTTAATCTTTCCTTGGTTGCTTTGACTGAATGGTCCAATTCCTAAAACTCTTGCTTCTTGGTGGCTAAGCCTATGTTGATGGTTCTTATTTCTTACTCTTCAAGCGTAAAATCTTCCTTCACTTTGCTAACTTTTGGTATTGCCACCTGAATTGAACGTGTCATTTTTCTAAATCATGAAATATTTCTTAGCCTTCTTTTCTTTAGTTATGCTCATTTTGGCTAGGAATTCTTCTATATCATCTTCTTGCTCAATTCCTACAAGCACTTTGGTTTTCATCCTATCTTTTAACAAATCTGGAACTGTAGACTGTTCAACGCCACTATCTTCCACATTCTCTTTAATTCATATGAGTGTGAATATCATCCCCTCCTCAAATTCTCCCTCTAAGATATCAATTCAACATTTTCTAACTTCATTGGTATATCCACAGCTGAGGCTGATGATTGATTCTGGATTTCTTGTTGAATAGGTTCTACATTTTGTTCTTCATGAATTGGAGAAGGAATTTCCATATCTACTTGTGGTTCGTTTTCACCAATTGATGTTCTATTTTGGTCCATAAATGAAGTGCTTGCAAAGGAATGAGCTTGGTTTGAATTATTTTTTGATTTGCAACCTTCTTCTACCCTAGTCTTAGTGAACTTTCAACTGTATCTTTTCTTTTCTTTGAGTTTCTACTTTCAGGTTTTCCAGCACTATGAGTTGCTTCATCATCACCAAAAGAATATGTTTCCATATTGCCCATCAAATCATAAGTAAAGACCACATTCTTTTCCTTCAGTTTGTGGAGTTATTGGTCCACCCACCACCTGGTATACTTGGTAACTAGCCTCATTAATGTTGTCAAAACTGTAAGTTCAAAGCAAGACCATTTTATTGGAGGAAGATCTTCATCTTGCTCTTCTACATAGTGTGGTTGGAAGTAATCTCCATCATTTTCTAGTTGATCAAGTACAAGGAAAAGTTTGGCTGCCATGATTAAATTTATTGATATTCTTGACCACATTCTCCTCACTATCTCATATTCATCTGCTAAATTGGCCCAAAAGTTTTCAATATCTACCAGTGTTACAAGACTCGGACTCGGCAAGCTGGATTCGGGCTTGGGCTCAGACTCGGCAAGGACTCGGCAAATTGAAAAACCCAAGAAATTCATAGATTTTTAAGGATTTTAAACTTTTTTCATGCATCATTCAGTCAATTAACATCAAAGACACAATAATTGAGATAAATAGAAGCTACTTTGCACACATAAACAAGTTTACATTGATCACATAAGTATAAATGCGAATTTCTGAAGGAAATAAGTTAACTGTTAAACTAGTTATTAAATAACATATTAGAAATCTGAAATATAAATAGTGTCATTGTCAAAAGTCTACAATATTCATGGAATATGAAATCCATGGAATGAAAAGTTCAAAACATATATCAAAATAAAAGCTAGAGCCTAAAAGACTAAGGCCCTATGTCTTCCTACGTGTACGCCTAAGATAGGTCATGGAATATTTTGTAGCCATCTTCTGTCCCTGTGTCTGAGGCTCAACCTCAGTGGCATCCTCATCATCCTCATCCTCCTCATAATCATCATCATCCCCTAACCCCTCACGCTTAGCCTCAGGGTCCTCCACTAGGTCTCCTTGCACTCTAGCCAATCGATTTGCTAATCTATTTTCTAAAACCCCTATATTCTTCTCCTAAGCCTTTTTCCTCTCTTCTAAGTCTTTGCAAATGATGGAATGACTTTTTTAGGTCTTAGAATCATTAGAAACTCCTTGTTCTAGCTTCAATTTGCCCTCAAAAAGCCAGGAGCGGTTGTGGGAGATAACACTATTGAAGGCATGCTGAATCCTGAAATTTGGCTAAGTCTGAAATTTTTTGAAAATCTAGAATCTGCATTTTAACTCCTATGAAGTTGAAACCTATCTCAAACATCCTGGAATGTATTTATACAAATATAACTTAAAGTATAAGAAATAAATAAATGTCACTTATACTTAAATGTTATATTTGTATAAATCCTCCTACCCCAGAGTCAAAAAATGACCGCGTATGACAACATATTACCAACAAAAATCTTGAAATCAGTAAAAAAAAAATTAGTTTTTGCTTTTGGACGTGGCTGGATGCACCGAGTCCAGACCACTGAGCTCTATGAGTCCGGCGAGTCCTACAGACTCAGCTGAGTCCTGGAGCCGGGTCAATCGGGCTCAGCAAGCCTGGCTCGACTCGAGACTCGCAGAGTCCTACCAGGACTTGCAGAGTCCTGTAACGTTGATATCTACTATGTGCTCGTATTTATTTCTATTTACTAACCCAATGTAGTGATAGCGATCAAAGTTGGCTCTGGATTTATAAAAATGAAATGGATACCACTGCATTTCTATATCTGCCTTCTCAATTGCTTGTGTTGATGGGCACAATTCTAGCAATTTTCCAATGAAAAAACGAAAGGAAACTCCAGCCTTCTTCTTGCCTCTTTGAATTGTCTTAAATAATTCTAGTTGTCTTGTGACTTCAAGCAGTATTATCTCGTTGGTGGGATAGACTAGAAGTTTATAAGGGCAACCTGCAAATCCTTGGATCCTCAAGTATGTGAACATGGGGAATTGGATATACCAAAATCCAAACGTACTTACCAAGTCCTTGGTTTCCTATGTCAACCTATGATGAGTGCCTCCTTGCAATGTCCTAGTGATATACATTAAGAATGCATCGTTGAGTTGTTTGAAATGAGACTTCTCCTCTAAATGTAGTTGTGGGTAGCATTCATGTACTTTGATTTGATCTTTCTTATTTCCCACAATACCTTTGCAATCCAATCCCTAGTATTTGTAACATCTTGCCAGCATGTAGGCCTTTATGTGTTCCAACCCACTTAGTTGCTCATCTAAATTATCACTAATTATTCTAGTCCAATTGATCATTTTGACCCAGTAGTGACTTCCTCGATGAAATAAAACATCCATGGTTCGAATGGGGAGGCTTGAGGGCTTCCCGTGACCCTTTTAAGAAAGAAGACAAGGTCTCCATACTTTTCCTTGAAATCTGTTTAGAAAAGTTTCTTAGGCATTTCGCTATGATGAGCTCTTGGTTTTTCTAGTTGTTGATAATTTCAGAGAAGTAATCAGGTTGTTCTTGATAGATTTTTGTCGCTACTTCGCTAACCTTGTACACGGTGGAATGGTATTCTGGAATACCAAAAGCTTCTTTGACTGGCACTTCTCCAAGATAAGCCAACACTCTTCCATCAGGTGTTATGATTTGTCTTTACGGGATGTTATAGTGTCTGGCACATTCTAAAATTAACTCATTGAACTATACAACTGGCAAAAATCCAACTGCTTGGACAATTCCGTTCCTCATCATTGTTTGAGTTGTAGGTGAAGGAAGGCATCCATCAAGCCCATACATTCTCTTCTTGAAATCTTTGAGATTGACATGAAGAAGGTTGGTATCTCCAACTTTTCTCCATTTTGATGAGATCTTGGACTCAAATTGTGCTCCTTTTTTCTTAAACTTCATCTGCACTTTCTTGTAAATTCCTCCTTGGGTTCACATCTACCTCCTAAAAAGATAAAAAATTCTAAGTTAGGAGAGGGTATAAAATTTACGAATGTGAAGTATGGAATTTTAAGTCTAATTAAATCTAACTCTAATTTCATTTTGCATTCCTACGTCCAAAATTCATCTTCAATCCTTTAAAATTTGAAGTTTCAATCAAAAATTAGGACTGGAAGTATGAAAAAGCAATGATGAATTTGTCCTAAACATTGAATCTGTCCCAATTCTAAGAATTTTCAGATTAACCCTGAATTTGAACTGAAAAATAAAATTGTTCTGAACCTGTCAATCAGATTAGAAAACCTTAAGAAAATTATGCCTGAAAATAACCTCTAATCTGAGAAAACTTGAAATTCTTGAAAGAAAACTTTTAGTAGATATGAAATCTCTGATTTTGCCAAGAAATTATCTCCAATTATCATGGAATTCCCCTCCAGAATACCATCACTTTGCCTTCAAATCAGAAGAAATTGCTAAAAATTGAACTCCAAAGGTTCGATTTCCAATTTGTGAATAAATGAAGTCCCAAGTTCGTGTATTTGTAGGAATCAGGGACATCCAAGAAGAGGTTGATCGCTTTGCTTTATTTCTATCTTTTCTTCTGATTTTTCTTTTCTTGAGTTTTAAAACTTGGTCGATTTTTCTACTTGATATAAAAACTAGCTTTTTTATTTTCTTCTTTCTTGAGCCTTCATGAACTTGGTCAATCTCCTTGGATAAGCTTTATTAGCATTTTTTTTTTTAAACTTGTTTTTCTTTCTTTTTTATTTTTTCATTCTCTTGGCTTTTGTTCTTCTTCCAAGTTGATTTTTCTTGCTTTTTTTTCCTAGGTCTTTCCTCAAGTCGATATGCCTTCTTGCTTCCTTGTAGAAGTTCTCAAGGGTGAGCGGACTTGGCTTTGAAATGTGGATTTTCCACACACAAGCAAATTTTTAAAACATCCAAGCTTGGGTGGACTTCAATTGTGTTTGTGGATTTTATCCACACTTAGTCAAGTTTCATAGCCCTCAAGACTTGGGTGGACTTCATGTAGAATTGTGTAATTTCCTAACACTTGAATAACTTTTCCTTGCCTTTTAGAAGCACTTCACATGGCGGACTTTAGCATGGCTTTAGGATTTTTCATGCCTTAGACAGATTTCTTGCCTTTCAAAACCTATCTCACCAGTGCGGACTTTGCTTGCTCTCGTAGATTTTACCATGCCGTGGACAAATTTCTCATCTTTTCAAAATGAACTTTGCATTGGTTTGACGAATTCCAAACATCTTGGAGTGGACTTTGTATGTATTCAAGGATTCTTTAAACACTCAGCCAATTTTCTTCCTAGCCTTGGTGGACTTCATCATAGATCAAGGTATTTCCTTGACTTAACCAAATTTTCTTTGCTCTTTGAAATTCTCTCTCCATGACGGACTTTGATGACATATGAGGAATTTCCAAGCATGGGAAGGGTGGACTTCATCATGAGTTAATGATTTTCCTTGCTAGACAAGGCGAACTTTCTATAGAAATAGGAATTTCCATGCCCCCTTTGGTGGACTTGGCTTGGAGATATGAATTTTCATGGATTCTTGGACATACTTCACTTGGCATTGAGGATTTTAATACTTTTCGCATTTGATATGGGGAATTTTCACAACTTCCCACCCTTTTTTCATTACATCCCAAATGTATTTGGTGTTGAAAACAGGAATCTTCCACTTGGGTGATTTCCCCCTTTTTGCAATTTTTGGCCTTCTAAAAATAAAAACTTCTAAAAAATAGAAATTTTGAAAAAAGCAAAAAATGACAGGTGAAATAAAAAGCAAACCCCGATTGGCCTATAGGTGCCAAAAATGAAACTTTCAAAAAACAAAAAAGCGAAAAAAAAATTCCTAAAAAGTAGAAATTGTCGAAATTAACCTCAGGCTATTGCAATCTTCGTCCCTTGGCCTTTCTAAACAATTTTGTGGCATCAAAACACACATTTGGTCATGTTTTCTTCTTCTTCCTTTTGATGACACTCCCAAACTTGGCAAATTAAACTTGAAAACCTTAAACTCTTAAGACTCTCTAAACTGTCATCTGCAAAAGACCGAAGAGATTGAAGCACAAACACTAAAACCTAAAACTTCAAAAAGCAAAAAATTGGTGGTCCCCATTTGCAATGGGGCAATGTGTTAACATTGAAAACGTCACAACAAGTTTGCCATCATCATTCTTGATCAGCCCATGATAGTGTATTTGCACATTACTAATTTTTAGTTTCTTAGCCCTTTTGTTACAAAGTCAAGATTCTTTGACATTCTTAATTAGTTCTTCGTTTTGACAAGTTTTAACATTGTTAATTAGTTCTTCACTTTGACAAGTTTTTAACTTGATCCTACCTTTAGCACTATGCATCTTCAGTAGAAAAATATCAAAACCCATTGTGTCATTTCATATTTGCTCCATACATTTTGTTTACTAGTCCTGCATTATTTGGTATTGATGTTAAAAATTGAACTATCATTTAGAATCAAAGAATTAAAATGAAACTTTTGTGATTATCAAAAGACATTCTTGACTCCAAAGTCCAAACATACACACCATGATACAATTTAACTCTTTGAATTGGAAAAAGTCAAGCAAGTAATATATAGTGAATGTTGCCTATTTGACATAAGTTTCTTGTTAAAATTCCTCAACTTTAAAAAGACTTTTGAATTGGATAAAATCAAGGCCACAACATATAGTCAATATTGTTGGTATGATGGATCCCAAATAACAAAGAAGGAGGGTCACAAAGCAACTATAAATATGCTAAGAAAAGTATATTTTACTTTTAGAATTCCTAGATGCTTGCAACTAATTAAGGCTTGCGCAAGTTTATATCCAAATGCAATCATAAGCATTTCACAAAATTCACACATCAAATAATGGACTCATTAGCATTTCACAAAAATCAACTTCAAATAATGCATAATTGCTTTTAACAATGACTATATACCTAGCTACTAGGCTGGGATCTAAATTCACAACATAAACTATTCCCAAGAACATATGTTTGCTTGTTGAAGTCCAAATGCTAAATTATGTTTCTTTAAGGTTTTATATTGTCAAGCTTGAGATTGCCCTCTGACAATTGTTTTTTTTTTACCTACAAACAAAAATGCTTTAGAAACCTCAAAGCATCATAAAACATTAAAGTATTAAGAAAAGAAATTACACAAAGAATGACTACCAAGATATTCGATATAAACAAAGGAGCTAAAGTCTCCTTGGCAGCTGAGAAAATGGATTTTTGTGTTGCTTCCCGACTAGGCAAGCTCCACAAGCCCTATATCTCCTACTAGATCTCAAGTAAAACTTCAACTATATTCTCTTGAGCCAACACAAGGAGAAAAGAAAGTTTGAGATGCCCATCACACTAATACCAAATAGTACTAATAAAAAATGAATTCTTTGCAGCCACTGCATGCTCTTGAACCTCTCCAATGTCAACAAGTCGATACAAACCATGATCTTCTATTCCAAATGCAATAGTTTCCTTGGACTCCCTATCAACAATATGGAACTTGTGCATGCTGAAAATAACATCCAACTTGCGACAATGATCCATAATCTGACTCACTAGGGTAGACTGAGTTCCATTCCTAGAACATAGTATAAATTAAGCAAAATAAGAGATTTCCTTCCAGAGAATATTTGAACATTGTCTCCATTGAGCACTCGAAGATCACTAAATCTGAGCAAGACATATACTCAATGAGCTAATCCTTCATATGTAAAAAATGTCTAGATGCTTCAAAATCAATGTACCACACACAAGTCTTGGAGTCATCTGCTAGTTGTTTGTCCACAAAAGCATAGAAAGCTAACTCCTCAAAATTCTCTACAACACAAGCCTTTTGGTGGAGGTCATGCCTAGTTAGATTTTTTCAACTGCCAACCTCTTTTTGCAATGTTTCTTCATGCGGCCAAGTTCACCACACTAATGACATGTGATAGTCTTCAAATTCTTTGAATATCTACATTTTGTCCTGACATTTTTTCAAAAGCCACTTGCCTTTGCCCTTGTCCTTGGTTGCACAAGCCAATTCCGTACTCATTGAATCACTATTGCTACCAAACTGCTCCTTCCATCTATCTAGCTGCAAGAGTCTATTGCACAAAACTGCAAGTCAACACTAGTAGACATGATGTTGAGTGTTTCTATGAAATGCTTGTAAGACCATGGTAAGCTTTCAAGCATTATGAACACCATGTCATCTTCTTCCATCATGCGACCAATAGCCACTAATTGATCATGAATGTCTTTGATCTTCATCAAGTGATCCTGCAACGACATCTTATCATCCATCATGATCAAGAATGACATATTCTTTAAGAAGAATGCCCTCCCTTTATCTAACACCTCATGTAGATCTCAAAGGTGTTTCCAAATCTCCAAACAAGATTTCCCTAAAGGAATCTCCATATGCACTTCATCGGTGACAATTTAATGCGCATAACTTCACAATTACACTCTGGAACTTGTCCTATTCTTTACCCACAATCATTTTCTAGGTTTCTATGTCAAGGACGATCCGATCAAGGCAACAATATTCGAAGATGTTGAGCATCCTCTATTTCCAATTGTTGTAATTTTTCCAAGGAACCTCTCACTACCTTCCAACATGATGTTGGTCAATGGAGCCATCCGTCTCATACTCCAAAAACATAGAAATCAAAGAACTCATTGTTTTTTAAAGAAGAGTTTGAAAAAAAGTTAGGAAAATGTTTTTATAAAACCCCAACAGCAAGGTAAAACCCATGATTTTATCAAAAAATATTAAAAAAATCTTTGAAGAAATCAAGAAATTTGCAACTGAAAAACCCTATGCCCTAGCCATCAAAAATGACCATGATTTTAGGGAACACCCCACAACGCAATGGTAAGTTGTGAGCCTCTCATTTGGGAGGTCTTGGGTTCAAGTCTTCTTGAGCCCCATGTTGATCTTGGCTTCAGCCTATTACTTATCAAAAAAAAAATGACCATGATTTTTCAAAAAAGTCATCAAAAATTGACAGAAATTAATCACCAAACCCTAGCCACTGATAAGACCCACAATTTTAAAAAACAGCCAAAAGATATAAATGAAAAACCACAATTTTCCACAAACAATCATATAAAACCCTTGGCCGACACAAAGCACAGCAAAGCATCTCAAAAAGAGACATGAAATTGTATAAAATTCATCAAAAAACTGCCTCTAAAACCCATAGCCTGTCGCAGCCCCAAAAAACCCTTTACATGACCTAAAAACAGTAGCAAAACATCAGGAATGTTGATGGAAATCCCATCGAAATGCCTGTAAACTGGTCATGCACCAAAAAGACTAATCACAGCCTAGAAACAACAACAAAAACCACAATTTTTGAAGAAAAATGACCAAAAACACCTGCAACACAATTGTCCATGATTTGTACACCAATCGTGCAAAAATACTATAGAAATCAACGCAATAATGCTAAACAGAGTCATGATTTTGTGAAAAACAAACTTGTGCTAGTCTTGGCAAAAAACCACATGATTTCTTCAAGACAAAAAAAAACACAATTTGCTTCAAGGAGTAAATAGATTATTTTTTAAATGCCCACTAATTTTTTATAGAAACCCTTGAAATTCTTAAAAGAAACAAACCCTCAAATTCTATAAAAAATCCGCCAAACAATCTTCAAGAAAAAATCCCATGAATTTTCCTTGGTTGATCCTTAGGAAATCCTTTTGCTAAATCATTCTCCATCATAGACACAAACTCACATTCCCCAATCATGAGGTACTCAAAACCTGAGCTCTGATACCATATTAAGAAAAATGATGACATAGAGAACAATTACCAAGATATTTGATATCAAACAAAGGAGCTAAAGTCTCTTTAAATAAGAGTTCCAAACAATTTGTCCAATAAGGATAAGATCAACAGCTAAGAAAGGCATATGACTACTAAAAGAATAAAGAATATTCCTAAAGTTTATCTTAACAACTTAATTGACCATTATCACTAAATATTATAATATTATTTAAATATAAAGAAAATTAAAGAATGTTGCATAGGTAACAGAAAAATCAAGTTATTCATTCATATTTAATTAAAGGAACAATCGATCCAGAATCATGGCTCCCCATACATAGAAATGAACTACCAGTACTAGATCCTACAAATACACAGTATAAAGGCATTGTGCCAAGGTTCAAAGTGAATTGCAACATTCTCTATGTGGAAAACGTCACTACCTGAAGATGAATGATGAGCTAAATTCAATTTCTCTTTCAATGAAGACTTTTCTACATAGTCCTCTCTTATTTCCATCACACCTGCCTGTCACAAAGATCAAAATTTTAGGGGAAAAAGGGCAAAGAAAAATCACTAGACACACTAAACGAGAAATGCAATATTTAAGAACTTTGATAGAAAAAAAGAATAATGCTGATCTAAGAAGGAAGGTGCTCCTCTAAAGATAGTGAGGAAGATGAAAAATTAGCCTGCATGACAGCTCTCGGAGCTTCATCTCTTCCTATGATTGAATCTGATTGATATATTTTGTCTTATTGGTTCTTCGATTATTTCTCCCAATCCTTTATTTTGCCTTATTTTGTTGTCATATGTTTTTTCTTTTAAATTTATATTTAATCATGATGATTGGGCTATTTGCTCTCTACAAGGACATTGATCTGTCACATACATTAGCAGTGTTTGCTTCAAGAATTGTGTGTTAATTAATTCTATTTACCCCTTACGTAAGATCATCCCTTGAAATCATTAACCACCAGTTAAATCACTTTTTGGGTGGCTGATATGAATCTGCTCCACCATTAATGGAATACAGAAGAGTGGCCAAATCTGCAGTTAACAATGGCAGAAAAAGGAGGGATAATTTATGGGGCTAGCTTACAATGGTAAGAAAAACAGTGGTTTACCTCCTCAAGGGAAGAGCAGGACATATAGACATATTCTACAAGCAAAGACAAATACTGTGGTTCCAGAAACAGCCTCTTTTGGAGCTAGTCTTTGCTGTGGAGGCCACATTGACAGCCTCATCAAAGGCAAAGAGCCATACTGCAGAGGAGATGTGCAAGGTAAGGTATCTCCTGATCATAAAATGCTTGTTGTTACCACTATGAGGAAATAGAAGAAGTGATTAGGAAGGAGGAAGAAAGGTTAAATAGTGTTGCTATCTTTTTGTCTACCTTAATAGAAGGTTCTTTGGTGACTAGTTAACCACATTAATAGGAAAATTTTGGGTATTTATGTTACATTCTATAGAATGATGCAACATATATATGCATGTACATATATTTGTATCCACATACACATACATGCATGTATATATTGTACAGCTGAACCCAGCCATAACAAACCTAGGAAGAAAAAAGTTGATGAACAGATGTACCAAAATCTGAGCCACAAGCATAGGTCAAATTAGCAACCAGCCTCTTTGCTCCCATGATAACTATATATCCTGTCAGCCTCTTCTTTTCACCCTATTAGCCTCCCTCCCTTCTGAAAACAAACAAGAGGAAGAAAACTTACATCAGCCTCAGCAGCTGTACTCGTGAAGAACAAAGCCTCTGCTTGAAGATCCTCCATAACAGCCTTAATGCCATCAATCTTAGAATCCAAAAGTTTGGAACGTCTACGTAAAATTTCCAAAGTTTGCTTTGCTGTGCATTCTGCATGGTATCCCTCACCCAGTAGTACCTGAACTAGCCACAAAATTAAACAACAAATCAAATAGATATATAACAGATTTAAAGGAGCTTCAAAACAACTATACTATAAGGAAAAGGGCTTACTCCACCAAGAAAAGTTTAAACCACTATGAGCAATAACCGGACATATTTCAAGTGTTCAGATGAATCAAAAAGTAAAGACAATTAATGACACGTACAAGTCTAACAAGATATCCTTAGAAAAGGATATATTCTCTCAACATCTGGAAGCATATTTCCTAAACATCCAAAGAGTTTCTCAACATGTAATATATATTGAAGTGTATCTTTAAAACTCTATAAACTGTCTGCAGAAGCCAGAAAAATACCTCCATACAACCTGATTGGCTAAAAGTATAAAAGTAGAGGTCTGAAGTATTTATTTTCACACAATAACTGTGCAGCATACAGGGTTGCCAAAAAAGCTCACTGTCTGGGTAACTTAGTAATTTAACTTTTTGTGTTAGCCACACATTTGCACAAAACTGAGATGCCAGCATGATACATTATAATGCAGAAGTTCACACTTCAACTTCTATGACATGATTTTATTTAAGTGTGATTGAAAAATATCTTTAATATGCATGATTCTGCACCTTGCTGCTAATAATATTCTTGCAATCAAATTTGATCCTGATTTCATTTCTCATTTGTGACATTAATTGGCAAAATTCATTGTGTTGAACTTAATGGGATTAGGAAAAGATCAGAATATTCCATTATGGGATATAATATATAAAGCTTTGGTTTTATAACTAGAGCTTCATCTGGTGTCACCTGGGTTCAATAATCAATATCCTCAAGAGAGAAGTAATAAATGAAAGGGGTTACATGTCCTCCACAAAAACTGAAAGGGTTTAATAAATGAAAAATAATAATAACTTAGAATAGTTACCAATTAATTAGAACAACAACCAATCATGATGCTATTAGACAAGAATATAGTAATGGTAACAAGTAATGATGGAACACAGATCCCAATGATGATGGCATTGTAAGGCACACAATATACTTAGAGGGGTGGGGGGTGAATCTGTATATGCAACTTTTCACTTGATTGAACATTAGTAATAACCTTCTCCAAGCATGAACCTTAGGACCTTAATGTAGCTCTAACAAATTTCCATAAAATGTAACAATTCAGCAATCTATAAAACGTGCATAAACACAAATGAACATTAGATATACGTGGAAACCCAAGATGGGAAAAACCATAGTGTGAATAGCTGCTTGGATCTACTACACTAAATCAGCCTCACAAAAAAATGAATCACTTACAACCATGAAGTAGGCACTAACCTACCAGAGACACCAAACCCCTGTTGTATTTGTGAGCACCAACTCACTGATTACATCAGACGACTCTGCCCAAATCTGAGCAACAACCCAATAACCAAGACTACAATCTCAACAGTAAATATGATGTGAATTGAGGACCTTCAACTTCTCTTGAACTGATCAATCATTGGCTAACTCTCTTACATTGTTATACAATGATTGTGAATGCAACTTATATTCCTTTACAGTTTCGCACTTCTCATTTAATCAGATGTTTCTCTATGAAGCACACATTTTACCTTTTTACATTCTAGGACAATTCCTAGAGTCTCTTATATATGTATTACAATTCCCATTACATACATAGGTCAGCTGAAAATAAAGATTATTGTATTTGCAAGTCGGACTCCAACCCATTTCCTAAATCAAACATGTAGTAGGCCACGTCCAATAACCCACATGCTTCACCAAAAGGTAGAGCACGCTACGTGTATGCCAATGTAGCCTTAACTGGTTCCAACAGTCATCCTCACGCAATCTCCAAAAGGCACACTGCATGAGCTGCTCTCACATTATGCCAGAACATCAAACAGATAAGTTTACTAGTAACATGATACTTCTGATGATTCAAGCTTGCTAACTGTTACACACAGCTTTCGGAAATACAAGATAATGTTGAAATATGTGTAGGCATATTCTCCCTTCAAACCATAAGACATCAAACCTAAACATTAATAAATGTGGAGCATAAAGGGTTGTCAAAACAAGCTCACTGTCTAGGTAACTAACACAGAAATTCCAGTTCAGGCTTCCAGACCACCATCAACATGAATGCATGCACAATGGTGTTACAGACATCTCCCAACTGATTCCACAAAGACTGTAATCTATAGTAATGTCGCAACCCAAAATGCAGATCTGACATGAAATGAAAAGTAACTTACCTTCCTCCAAATATTGTAGCTTGCTAATACTTCTTGACACCCCTGCTATCAGCACTCCTTTGACATCAATGACAGGCACCACTTTAATACAGGTGATTTACCCTTCAACATCAATTAGAAAAAGTAGTCAATGGCCATTCATGGTATTTCAATCTATTTAGTCAGCGAATGATTGGAGTATTCAACCTTTCTGGAATTGTGCTTGGCAATTCCATTGTCTGCTACTACTATTTATCCTTAGCGAAGGCTGCAATTGCTCAAGTGGAGATTAATAGTATTGAAGAAGCTTCAGCATTAAGGCCCAATTCCATGTCCACATATGAGAAGAGGAAGATATTTTTGGATATATTCAAGTGTGACATCAAGCTAGAAGAGTTGTTGAAAGAATCTGGAACTCAAGTAAGGGGGATTCAAATGAATGATTGCTAGGCCTGTGCTTCGTATGCAGGAAGAGGTAACTAGATGGTTAAAATCAATAAAATTTTAGGTTTACACAGTCATAATAACATCACATACCTTTATACCACTGCAGGATGGTTTTAATTCCAATGTTTGGAGTCTCCGTCGAGGATAATCCTCAGGAAAATTACAAGAACAGTTATTCACAGTTAGACAATTAGAGGGAACCCCTTACTAAAAGGATCAATTGATGTGGCCCAGCAAAGAATTTATCAGCAGTGTCATTAATTGCCAGGATAGGGCTAATGCAGACTTGGATGGTCTCCTTCGGAGAATGCCCTGCACTAAAAGACCCTGGCTGAACAAACCTGAGGAAGCAGGGTACTCCCCTCAATATCTGTATCAACATCCATGGCTCCCTTAGACCAGAAGAATCTGAGCACCTTGTAACTTTAGAATTTTATGATTTTTTCCATATAGTTTGTCTAGTCAACCATGAAATGATGTCTAGGAGGATGAAAGATAACTAAAGAGCCGATGCCTGTCACTGAGATATGTTATGTAATGGGATATGTACAGAAAACTTAGCCTAGTGTTAAAACTAATCAGTTGTTTACCAAAAGTCCAATCACCTCATTCTCAGAAATACAACTCAAACTCAAATTTCAATGCAAAGTACTAGACTTCCCAGAAACTACATTATTGAGATAGCACTGGCATCAATTGTATTGATCAAGAAGACTTTGTTTTCCTTATATTCATGCATCCATAATCCATGTGTATCATTACAAGCAATGACAATCATAAAAGATGGAAAATAGTTTAAAAGTGTAATGCGATTCAATTCCAAAAAACAAGAAACATGGGAACCTAAGTCACAAGGTTCAAATTTGAATTCGAGTTCGGCAATGATAAAACTTGGATAAAGTTTGGCAAGGGTGAAAATTAGAAAAAAAAACTGACATTAAACTTAGCTTATATAAATTTATTTATTTTTAAATATAAGTAATATATCCACATAATTGTCAAAATGGTTCAACATTGCTAAATAATTTAACTAAATAACTCAATATTATTTTAAAATAGAACAATATTATATTAAATATCATAAAATTCGGATGAAATTCGGCAAGGGTAAAAATTTGCTGAAATTCCAATTTCATGGATAAAAATCAATGAGTGTTGTGACCTAGATGGGAACTATAGCTTGCTATTCAGTGAAATCATAGATTTACAAGTAAGTTTCACTTTCCCCAATATAATAACTAAATGTAGATTTCTGGGGATGACCCACAGTGTAATGGTTGTTGCAAGCCGTGATAATACCGAGGTCATAGTTTCAAGTCCCTTGCAGGCCCGTACGGAGGATGTCTTGGTGTCTTGTCAGAAGGTGATGGAGGAAGAATATGTGTTGGCACTTCAGTGGCTGGCTAATTGTTGGAGGCAAACAACTGATTCATTTGGCAGCGACTTCAGTGTTGTGAAAGGATGAATGCAGGAGATCAGATGGAAGCCCGATGACAGAGGATAGACAAGAGGAGGCAGAGTTTGCAAGTGATTGGTGACTGAGGAATAAGGAGAGACAGGAGGAAGGAGTCAGGAGGACAGGAGAGAGGAGTAGTAAGGAAGGAAGAATGAAGGCAGAAGATGGAGAGAGTGGACGGAAGGAAGGAATTTGAAGAGGAGTGATAAGGAGATGGAAAGAGGAGTAGCAGGGAGGAGAATGGTGAGGAGCGATAAGGAGATGAAGGAAGGAGTGGCGGGGAGGAGTATAGGGTGAAAAGAGAGGAGTAACAGAGAAGGAGATGAGGATGGGTAAGGAGAGTTTAAGGCTAAAACAAAAAAGCAAGAGAACAGTTATCATCACAATATAAAAATGGAGGTGTTAATGTCTCAGCATGTTCCTAGGGATGGGATCCCTCATCGTAACCCCACTGGTTCAAACCTCCAGTCGAAAGTGACCACAGATCAACAGATTTCAGTACTCTACATAGAACCTTATCTGGAAGGTCTAATTTGAGATTTCTCTGGCAAAAAAATAAACATTATTTCCTAGAAAATGAATTGAACAATTAAATAAACATTCCTTCATAAACAAAAAAGAAAAACTTAAATAAGCGTTCCTTTAGAAAAAAGGAATAAACGTTTTCCTGATTAAAAATTGGTATCAGAAGTTCAAGCGCTCTCATCTCTTCCTGATGAATGAGTTCCTAAAGGCTCTCAACTTCCTCCCTGCTTTCATCAGTCCAGGCCTTTGCATTCCAACACAAAACCATTGTGGCCACGCTCATAAAAATGAAATGGAAGAGGTTAAAATAAAGCAAAATAGGTTCAAGAAAAAAGGAAATTGGGAAACAGGAACCACCAATAGAATTTATCAAGAAAATATCCCAAAAGGTGTAGAGCTTCCTTCACATTGAATTCTGAACTCAAATAAACACGAACTATGATTCTTGAATCTTTCCAAACTATTACACGAAGTATATGCTACCTTTTTCATATAGAATGTTGAATTCAAGGTAAATACATAACTATAATCATGTCAAGCAACTATGACAAAGCTTCTAGCATTCAAATTACACTCCAACAAGACTTTCAAAAAATTTTAAAAATACGAAAAACCTGGTTTTCTGGCGTTTGGAGAATTTTCTAACTCTTTTAGCAACGAGGCACAAACATAAAACGGCCACACATAAAGATACACATATGGTAGGGCTTTCGTACCAGAAATTCATTTGTGTGTATCATTCGCCCCGGGAAGAACGCTGCTTTTCCAAAGGGAACCTGTTCACAAACAAGTTATTGAGCCCCAGACGAGAGAAAAATTTATAAAATTGCGTAACAGCATGAGAATGAAGCAACCGGCAACCCACCATTATGTTATGAGACATTTCGTCAGGCAATTTCTGGACGAGCTTCATGAGTTTGCGGTTATCTTGGACGAATTCCTCCAACTTATGCAGCTCCTGGCGCGATGTCTCAAGCGATGCATGCACTTGTTGTGCAGCTTTCTTTGCTTCTTCAACAGGAAATGCGCTTGCCAGCGGCGTCACCGTTCCCTTCGCCCAACTCTCCATCTTCACAGAAAACAAAAAAACTATTGCATTTTGCTTCAATTTTACTCTTCGATAAACTGAAATTGAAACCACTCTTTACTCTACCTTGAAGCGTCTTCCTCGAGAATTGTATTAGAGAATTTCTTACGGGGGAAAGAAGTCCTCGGTTCTATTTGCTTGGGTTTGAAATTTGAATCAACATTTTGCCCCTACTCAAACTCTGACAGATTTAAAAACCCTCACAAATTCAGTTTGCAACACAGGAAGACTCGAAAGTTTTGCAACGTTGTAATCAGGCCTGGAATTTGATGGTCTATATGGCCGTTTTAACAGTTCGTATATGACACACGTGGATTGACATATTTTATTTTATTTTCATATGATATTTTAGCAGTGTAGGATCAAGAAAGAGCTTCAATTTGGAGGAAGGTGGTGGAGGTGAGAGGGTGGTGTAATATATTATTATATATAGAGTATTTGAAATGTTAGTTATGAAATGATGTATAATATTATAAAAACTAATAAATTAGTACTTGTATTCAGGAAGTGCAAGGGGTAGGTTATAGAGAAAACAAGTGCAAGTTTATATAAGATGGTTGTGTGTGTATGTATCAGAGTTACAGGACTCAGCGAGTCTCGAGCTGAGCCTAGCTTACTGAGGCAAACTGACCCGACTCCTGGACTCGGCCGAGTCCTAAGCGAGTCTACAGGACTCGCAGAGTCCTGTGCCTTGGACTTGATGCGTCCAGCCAGGTCTAGAAGCAAAAACTAAAATTTTTTTACTAATTTTAAGATTTTTGTTGGTAACATGTTATCGTACACCGTTATTTTTTGACTCCGAGGCAGGAGGATTTATGCAAATATAACATTTAAGTATAAGTGACATTTATTTATTTCTTATACTTTAAGTTATATTTGTATAAATGCATTCCAAGATGTTTGAGATAGGTTTCAACTTCATAGAAGTTAAAATGCAGATTCTAGATTTTCAAAAAATTCCAGACTTAGCCAAATTTTAGGATTCAGCATGCCTTCAACAGTGTTATCTCCCACAAGCGCTCTTGGCTTTTTGAGGGCAAATTGAAGCTGGAACAAGGATTTTCTAATTATTCTAAGACCTAAAAAAGTCATTTCATCATTTGCAAAGACTTAAAAGAGAGGAAAAAGGCTTGGGAGAAGAATATAGGGGTTTTAGAAAATAGATTAACAAATTGATTGGCTAGAGCGCGAGGAGACCTAGTAGAGGACCCTAAGGCTAAGAGTGAGGGGTTTGAGGATGATGATGATTATGAGGAGGATGAGGATGATGGGGATGCCACTGAGGTTGAGCCTCAGACACAGGGACAGAAGATGGCTGCAAAATATTTCATGACCTATCTTAGGCGTACACGTAGGAAGACATAGGGCCTTAGTCTTCTAGGCTCTAGCTTTTATTTTGATATATGTTTTGAACATTTCATTCCATGGATTTCATATTCCATGAATATTGTAGACTTTTGACAATGACACTATTTATATTTCAGATTTCTAATGTGTTATTTAATAACTAGTTTAACAGTTAACTTATTTCCTTCAGAAATTTCCATTTATACTTATGTGATCAATGTAAACTTGTTTATGTGTGCAAAGTAGCTTCTATTTATCTCAATTATTGTATCTTTGATGTCAATTAACTGAATGATGCATGAAAAAAGTTTTAAATCCTTAAAAATCTTTGAATTTCTTGGGTTTTTCAATTTGTCGAGTCCTTGCCGAGTTCGAGTCCGAGCCCGAATCCAGCTTGCCAAGTCCGAGGTGAGTCCAAGTCTTGTAACACTGGTGTGTGTGTGTGTGTGTGTGTGTGTGTGTGTGTGTGTATTACATTGCAAGAATTTTACAATTGAGGATATTGTAGACATGTTATAGTTTTTTTCTTGTTAAACATTTAATATAATACGAAAGGAAATGTAAAAGAGGAAAACAAAAACAAAGATAGTTAAATTGATATGTGATTTGCCCATAAAGCAAACTATTTTCGAAGCAAAATAGTAGAAGCGTTTACATACATATTTGTGTGTATGTTTAATATATTGTATGTATTATACATTAGCTCTTTTATTGCACCTTCACATTGATTACATCGCCATTAAAGATTCGCAAATATGACAATACTAAAGTTTGATTTTATTTTTTAGCAAGAAAAATATTTTTATGCATCAAAGAAATGTGACAATAATAAACTGTAATAGATGCTAAAATAGGAATAAAAAATGTGTTCATTATGAGAAGAAGAAGGGACATGATTTTAATGCATCAAAGAATTCTATTTGTAAATACATCAAATGAAATTATTACATTAACTTCGACTTTCAAGAGAGCTTCTCAAATGACTATTTTTTATCAGATTATGAGAATAATGATGAGTCATGTTCAATGGGTGTGTCCAAATGTTTCATCAGCTTTACTAGTGACTGCCAAAAAAATGGAGCAGCAAAGAAGACATAGGTTGCCACTGATAGTTCTTGTACTATTTCATTATTGTAAAGAGGAAATGGCATGACAAGCAAAGCTCCAACACTTATATCCAGATGGTAATAATTGCTAAAATAGGAATAAGAAATGTATCCATTATGAGAAAAAGAAGGGACATGGCCACAAGGAGGAAAGGCCACCAGTGCATCAATGACATTTTTTTAACATTTATTATAAAACAAAAAGAAATGTAGAAGAGGATATTGTAGACATATTATAAAACAAAAAAATTGTAGAAGAGGAAAACAAAAACAAAGATAGTTAAATTGATGAAAGGATCATATCAAGGTAAGCATATATTGATTTTTTTATGCCTCCATTCTGAAAATGGTCTAAAATGGCTTTGGAACCTAGAAGTAGACTAAAGACACAAGTGAATTGTGTGATTATATGCAAATATGGTGGTGGAATGAGTTTTGCAAAAGTTGCTTTTGAAAGTGACACTAGGGTATTCCAATTTTCATTCTACCTCTTTTTTTATTGCAATATAGTAGGTATGGAGTGAATTGATATATCATATTCTTTTGACTGAGCTTCAACTCTTCCCAAACACAATATTGCTTTCTATTGTAGACACACAACTTCATACAAATAACATTACATTATGTTGTAACTGAATTACAACTTACATCTACTAAGCTTTAGCTCATAATATAAACGTCATCACATTTTTATCGCTACTCCTCATAAACCTTATAGAACCACTACTCTTTACAACTTCACAACCTTCTTTCAGCTCTACAAAGATGGACTCGTGAAAGAGTGAGTAGACATTAGATACTCATTACAAAATATAGAAAAATGAACTGCTACATATGGGTTTGTAGAGAAGGGGTAGCACATGTGATGGTAAAATTCTTTTAGATTTATCTTTGTCACATAGATATAAATAATGTTGTTAATAGTTAGATTTTCTCATTGTAAGGTATTTGGAAATTTGTTGATGTCTATTATATTATGAATTTTGTAGAATTTCTTTAATGTTATTTAAGAGTAATAATTGTTACTAAGAAAAATAGTTGATTAGTGTGTACATTAATAGTTAGTTGTTGTCATTATTTTGTGTATTATATTGTGAATCATGTAAATTTTTGTTTAGTGAAAATGCTTGAGAAGTGTAAACATCATGTGTCTAATACATTTTGTACTATTCAAAGCTTTGTTTGAAATAATTTATGAAATGAATCTGTTCATCTCACTTCTTTCTATGGGAGTGTTGTCCCACTTAGTTGAGAATCTAGATAGGTAGATTAAATAATGTAATCCAAAGTAGAGCCATTCTAAAATTTGGCATGGAAGATTACAACAACCAACCAGAATACATAGACAACCCAAAACAGTAGCCCTTGTATGCTTCCTTCGAAGGATTATTGACTTGAAGTTTTCTTGTTGAGATTATGATGAAAATTTGTATTGTTTCTAATTTGATTTTCATGGCATTGTTTGTTATCCAATGATCTATTACTAGTTTTAAATATTTTTATTTCATGGTTCTAGTATAAATTTATGATTCTTGAGCCCAATTGCCAAAAACTTGGTTTATTCAACAACCAACCCTTATAATAAACAAAAGACCCACTCTAGAATAAGTAAGCCCCAATTAATTACAGAGCACAACAACATCTTGCATGTGTGGTAGGTACAAATCTTAAACACTAGTTGTTGTTTCATTGAAGGGCGTGAATCAAAAGTGAATTGGTATATAGTTGCATTGATCTTTCTTCAACCGATACATCTTAAATTTTGAATTTAAGCTCAAAGAAGAGAAAAATATGTTCTTTTCAGATCAATATGAAATGGATCTTAGGAATCTACATCAAGAAGGTGTTGACATTAAGATTGAATCGATAGCTATTGTGAAACTTAACATGGTTTTGTTGAATTAGTTTGGAGTATATATCAATAAGTTCTTAATTAAGAATAAATGTTTAGAAGGTTTTTTTAAAATTTTGTTGAATTAGGATGGATGAACTTGAATTAAAACATGTTTTCATCAAACTGAGATCTCCTGCTACTAATAGAAAATAGATCTTATTGAAATATGGTTTCTCTAATTTTCAGGCCAATGACTAGTTTTGTTTTTAATTTTTTTAACAAGTACATTTGACACTATCTGAAGAAGAAAGAATGAAACTTTGAAATACAATCAATTACCAAACACTTTCTTTTGAATCAAGATCACTAAAAGCAAGCTTGATAGCCATTACACCAAAGGCTTTGTCTCCTCTCATTTCAGTGGTGTTGAGAAGATGTGTATTCCCCAGGAAGAATTTATCAATGACACTTGCTTTTATTATGTAAAGCTTCATTTATACTTTCAAATCAAACACCTATCGGCGTATCCCTTTCACATGTACGCACAATACAAAGCAACAAGAAGATGTTATGTGGAATAGATAATATTGAAAAAAATAATTTGTGTATAATGTGCATGCCGCACCAAAGTTGGTAAATAGAACCAATTTTGCAATTGTAATATAGCATTGAAGTTAAAGACTGAAAGCGACTAATTCTTTTTTGTCTTGCCAATCTCATACACTCATTATGTAATCCTCTAGCTGAGACTCAATGAACTAATCATGAAACATTTCAAATACCCCAATTAAAAAAATTCAATCATCAAAATTGTTAATTTCATGAATCAAATATGAATACATTATCATAATTATAAGATATATTCAAGTGTGATCATATTCACAAATATGTGATCCAAGCTTACCAGGCAACATGTTCAAGGTTCAGTTATAATTTCAATCTCGCCAACTTGAAAGGGTCATCATATTCAATATAGTTAGAATAGATAGGTCTCCAATATCCAACTCCTAAGTTGAAAATAGATCATGTTTTCTAGTCCCCCGTAAATTTCTCTAGAGGCCAATCAAAAAACAATTCAAAAACCCTTGTGTAAAATAAAAATCATGTGCCAAAAGGAAATTTAATATTGTAGAATTTGTTTTGAAGGAAAAGAATATTTGTGTTTTAGTATTCTAAATCCATTTTAGTAGTGAATAGTTAGATACAAATATTAATTAGCTCACTAAGCATATTTTAATAAGTTGCAGGTTATACAATGGAGGTGTTAATGCCCTATCTATTTACTTTCATAGATCTATAAATATTATAGATTTTGTGTACACGAAAATGTAACAGCTAAATATTTACATCCATGGAAATATAACTATATTGGTCAAACAACCAATGGGGACAATTATTAAGAAATTTTCAATTTAAGAGAAGGCATTCCTGACAGTTCAATTTAAGGGGAAGATCTCTTTTTCTTACTTACACATCTCTAGCAAATTGTTGTACTACACCATTCCTCTTTTATTTATTTTTTACTTATTCTTATATATGTTTTTATCATAGAAGGCAATCACTCTTCCTCTCTTGAGGATAAATATTACCATTTTTCTATGGCTAACTTAAAATTAGATCTATATGCTTCTTTCTTGAGGTGTGTTACACCAACACAAGTCTATGTAGGTTTGACGAATGGAGCAGAAAACTTAAAATCTTTCATTCATTCACAAAGCTAAATAAAAGGTTACATCATACCTTTCTTCTATTTTTTTACAACAAAAATAAAAGCTTCCATATATCATTTGTAGCCCTCTATATTTTCTTTTCTAGCAGGAAAAGTTTCAACAAAAGTAAAAACTTCAGTGTACCATTTTCCAGCTCTCTATATTTGTCTTTAGCAGTAGAAATTAAAACATTCTTATGTCTCTTTCAGCAACATAATAAAAAGAAACCAGGGAGTCTTCTGCCATTGTTGAGGTTAATTTTTATATCTGAACAAATAGATATTTGTTTTACCAAAAAAGAATAGTTGTAATGTAACTATAGTGATAAAATGCCATAATAAAGAGGCAGGGCAGGATCAATGAAAATTTTTCTACATATCTCTTCATGAGCATATATTTGAGTTTATATTTGATGCTAAATTTGTAAATCATCAACCATATAAAAAGATTCCAAAACCTTTTCAAAATTTCCCATCTAATGGAACATTTCTGACAATTATTGTAGTATTTAAATGGGCAAACTTTGTGCTAAACTAGATAAATAATTATTGCAAAGTCTAATGGAGTACATGAAAAATAAAAAAGCGATCGAAAGCTTTAGGAGCTAAAAATGTTTTGACATTTTGAACAACAATGAAATGAAGAACAATTTTATTACCTATCACACACAATACAAACTAAAGAGGCAGATTTGCTCTACCCATGTAACTGTTTCTTCTTACTTCAGTTCTCATTAAGAATTTTTTAAGAATCAAAGATGTGCATTAAGAAAACAACAATCTTAATTGCGACTATCAATAGTAAGTCTATTAACTTGTAAACACATAATATCAATTCGAAGGTGGGAAAATGAATTTTCACCATTTAATCTAGATGTAAAGTTAGAAATTGCAAATTTAGAACCACACATAGAGCGCAATGACCAAAATAACACTATAGTAGTATATATTATATTATATAAAAAAATTTAAATTAAATCTTAATTACATATTCTTGAGGTAGTTTAAAATTAAACTTTATCATGAGGAACACTGCTTTCAAGCATAGTTCTCATGGGTATGCAATGCTTGCAAAAAGCACAAAAATGGTGCATAGCTAGTAACCAACATAGTTCCACTATAGTGTTGTATATTATACATGTTTAAAGTGCTACTCCAACAATCATACCCCACCACATTCCCTGCCAGATGCCAATATTTTTTTTTGAATTAATTAGTACTAATTCTGAGTTAATTTGAGATCTTGATAATAACCCAATTCAAAAATGCACTAAAAAACATGTTTCCAATCATCTATATATTGTTACCACTTCAACTCAACCATTTTCATCATCAAAATAGTCTTAAACCCTAATCAGTCATTACCTTTACTCCCAAATCAGTCTTAAACCCTAAAACCATTCCAATGGGTAGACCAACACAATAATATGCTACCAAATTATCAAAAATTACCACAGCTTGCCACCAAAGTAAGTTTTCACATGAAAACTACTAATCTTAATAGATTAGAAAGAACCCATGTAAAATAAATATACCTGATAATATTGGTTAAGTGTCATCTAATAGAACAAATATTGCTAGCAATGGGGTTAATGTAAAGACTGCATGCATAACCGCAGTATTACTAGTGAAGGCCATGTTGATATCCTTAAATACAAGAGTTCCAATGGAGAGAATGAGACTTACAAGGAATCATTGGGTCACCGCAGCTATTACTTGGGTCATCTTGCTCCCAACTCATTTCCAACTTGTATATTGTAAAAATACAAACACGGTTTTAGAATTTATTTGTGTTGTTTTTGAATTCAACTGTATGAATTTCTTTTGATATCTTTCAAGCTTCCACAATCCATAAATATTTTACCCATCAGTCTCATCTTGATGATAAGTATAGAAAGAAGATCCCAAGAACAGTTATCAAAAGACATTTTTTTTCTAAAGTACATGATGAAAGTCTAAAGAATCAATTTGTGACATGTACTAATCAAGGAAGAATACAAGGACAAATATATGATATGATACTTTTATAATAAAAGAAAATGCAAAAAATGCCAATAATTTGGCCTTGCTACTTGTAGTTGTGTTGAGGTCCAACATTATCATCATGTCTTGTAGTTGTGTTGAGGCCCAACATTATTATCAAGTCCCAATTCAAGTAGTTCATGTTGCAGGTTGATTAAGATGATACAAATATTAAGATTTTATTTAAATATATAAAAGTATATACAATCAAATTCAAAAAAATATTTCTAATTTTATTTGAAACTAAGCCCGTTCTAAGAAATTCCCATTACTTAAAAAATAGGGCCCCACTAACATACTAGACATAGATAGAATCCAGAGCAATTTCTGCATTTGGCAGCAGTCCTAAAATGAGCACAAGCCTCTATGTGTACCATATTTCCAACCTATTAATTGAACATTGAATCATTAATGTCACATGAACCTAAGAGCACAAATCCTAGTCATGAACTTTATAATGACTAAAAGTACAAGGAAGTTTAAAGCATATGTTAGCATTAAAGTAGAAGCCATAGTTAACTTGAAGTAAGACTAGAGTCCAATAAAAGCTCTAAGAGTGAACTGTTCATGTCCTCTTTCATGAAGGGGATAAGAATATGTAACTGGTAGTAGTAAAAACCAAAATCCACCATGACAAACTTAGTGTTAAAGCTTCCCCTAGTAGGCCAAATCCTATCTTGTCAACAGCCAACCAAGTTAACAAAATATGAAGTAAAAATGTTCATGCTGATAAATATGCAAGTCATGCTACTATGTTCTGAACCTGCAAAAACCTTTGCATGGGATCACTTATTACCAAGAAAAATAACTGGGGTATTATCCCTTTGGCAAAAATGGCCCCTATTGCAACTATTTATTTGGTCTGGCCTATTGCCACCTGTAATCATCTAAAAATAGACAAAGACAATTTAACGATAATTCAAAGTAAATCAAGTCAAATCAAGGTAAATCAAGGAAATAATTGAGTTAATTGAATCACAATGCACAATTAGCCAATCAAAATTAAAATCAAGGCCTAATTCAAGATCAATCAAAATTGTGAGCATTTTAATCAAGTGCAATCAAATCAAAATATAATTAATTCAATTAATTGTATAGTCTTGGATTAAATTAAATTCAACCCATTCAAGGGGTACATGGCTAAAATAAATCAATTAAATCAATTAATAAAAATTAATTACTCTCAACAAACCACAAAGAGAGGAAAATCAATCAACCAATAAGATTTGAGGAGAGACATTCACATGGATCAAGCCAAATTGAATCTCATTCACTCAAAGTGAAAATGAATCTTAACCATCCATTTTGTCTACTTGTCCCAAGCTTTGAGGACACAAACTTTGCTTTGTCTTCAAAGGGTGGAACCAATGACTTAACTCCAACTCAATCATGATTAAACACAACTACACCCCCTACCATTGGAAAATCTATAAAAGGAAAGCTAAAATCCTTCATAATTCATCAACCACCTATATGAGAATTGCATCAAACCTCTTGCAATTTTAGTTTAGAAAGGCATTTAAGAGCAATTTTACCATTCATCTTGATAATTGTTAGCTTTAGCATATTATTTTATCTCTATCATTCTCATACCAGGGTTGTCATTAGTGAGAGCTTGCTGAGAGCTCATTCATTAACATCTTAGTTAGAGAGCCATAGGATGCTCAATTAGTCATTGATTTTGTTAAATAGTTGCTCAATTATGGTTGTATTTAGTTATTATTTCACTTATTGTTGGTGATTAACCCTAATTATATGAAGGTACATTCACTTGTACACAAAATGGTGCCCACAGTGGGGCTCTAAGCCTCATTTTATCATTTTTATCATTTGGATCATATTTTGTATGCTTGTATTTGTAATTTTTCATGAATATTTTGCAGGAAACAGGTGAAATCATGTGTACAGTCAATTCAGTCATGCCTACAGTCATTCGAATGACGCTTACAATCTCTGTGTTGACACCTATTTGCTGAACAATCATGCCTGGATGATAACTTCTATTTGGTCTTACATTCTTTCTTGTCGCCTGACAGAGGAACATTCATGCCTATGTGATAAAGTGTTCATGCCTTTGACATAAATAGTCACGCCTACAACCTAAGCAGAGTCACAGATTTGCAATTTATTATCACTTGTGTCAAAGCTTTGCTCCATAATTGACAGATTCAGTCATGCCTGTGATCTTTTGATTCATGCTTAGCATTAATAAATTGTCACTTTGAATTAATCATTTGTCGCAGTTTTAAATTTTTCTTGCGCTTAACATTAAACTGTTCACGCTTGTGTAACTTTTGATAACGCTTGAGCCACTATAGAGTGATGCTCACTATTATTAAAGTTATGCTTGTCGGCAGTTTATTCACGCGTATTAGCTGGACAATGTCGCCTGTTGTCTTTTCTCTGAATTTGCTGTCAGATTGATAAATTCATTTACCTAACTCTCTGTTTGTATGTTTTTACTGTAAATGAGCAGGCACAGAAAGGTCCAAAATCCAGAGAGCAGATTCAATAGAGAAGGCAAAGCTTTGACAACACATTGGAAAGGAACTATAGCCAAGGTAAGCATAAAATCATGGAGATAACTCAAAAATGCCCCTAACTTTTGTTAGCTACAAGGAAAGGTAAGCCTTAAAACTTGGTGATTTGCATGCTTAAATTGTGGCTTTGTCCTTTCAAAATCTAGTAATTTGGATAGTTTAAAGGAATAAACCAAACACTTAATCAAAACCCCTTGTTTGTAGAAAAGAGTAGCAATACTCGATTCTCATTAGTTAGTGGGTGAGGAAATTGAGCCTTGTTAACTCTGTTTGTTAAAAAGTGCTAAAAAAAAAATAAAAAAATTGCATGCAAAAAAGAAACAAAAAATAACGTCCTACAGAGAATACCATCCTAGAACTTTAGTTGGGCTCGCCTCCCGAGTTTGCCTTAACAAGGCCGGTGAGAGGGATAGCCCAAAGTGGGATATGCTCGCTTTTGATGTGGGGATCCAACCCACTATAAAATGAAACACATGTATCCTTAATGGGGTGAATGACAAAATGATTTTAATTTCTCAAACTTCCTCTAGTAGTCCTCATGGATTACGCAAAATTGTACCTCGGTGTGTGTGGGAAGCCCCTTAACATACTTGGGGGATGAAAGATTATAGTCCATTTTGAACAGAATCCATACTAAATCCTTGATCAATTAGCAAGCCTACCTCATTAGAGCCATTTAAAAGCCAAATTTGACCTTAGGTAGAGTGCATGGAAGAATTTCTTGTGTTAATTGATAAAATCATTGTGTTGTGCTTGAAGATCTTTGATTACAAAAATAAAACATTCATTAAGATCCAAAAATCAATTAACAATAAAGATTCAAAAGAATATTCTATCACAAGAATTCAAGAAATGGAAAAAGAAATGGAAACATTATCTAACAAATCTTCATTAAGAACATTGTTTCCTTACCTCTATGATCAAGAAAAACAACATGAACATCATATCTTTGATAATTCAAAATTTGATCAAAAAGAATATCATGAAAATCCTATATTTGATCAAGAATATCCTAATGATAAACCAATATTTGATGAAGAACCTATTTCAAAATATCAAGAGAATCTCATCTTCGGTCAAGGAAATCAAGAGGAATTAGTTCCATCTCAACAATATTCATCATATGACAACTCTTTGAGAAACACAAATACATCCAAATATCCTTGGGATAGATCATTTACTCCTTTGGGAATTTCATATGAATCAGCTTTGGAAAAACTCCTTAAAAATGATCTCATCACTTTGCCTCAAATCACTTCATGTGGTTTTATCTTTTTGAGCAACTATTGTGCATATCATAGACATAATGAGCATGAAACTTTAGATTGCATGGAGTTGAAACATAAAATCCAAGATCTTATTGATGATGACTTAATTAAAATTGAAAATCCTAATGAATCATCTAATGAAGATACTACTCTCAAGCAAGATCAAACTTATGAACACATGTCTAGTAGTGGTCCTCTTAGAGCTTTCACCTATTCCACCATTCCTCCATTTCATATAGAAGCAAAGCTATCCAATATTCCTCCATCAAACAAATATCCAAATAGTTTTCATAATGACTATGTATACCCTCAAGGGCTACCTCTAAAAGAGATCCAAGCTAACCTACATCTTGCTACAAACTTTTTTCATGCTTCAAAGGTTATAGACCTCAAGCCTTCATGTGCTACAATGCCTATCATTCCTATTTCAAATGAACCTTCATTAGCCTTTCAAGAATCCCTCGCGCAAATCCAAACTCCTACATTGTCCTTAAAAGTGGCTCCATGTCAAGACACTAATCAAGAATGCAAAGAAACAAGTCTTATTAAGGATCAAGATCAAGATAGCATCCCTCCTTATCCTATAGTTGACCAAAGTGCCATATCCCAAGAGTCTCATGATGAACCCTTCATACCCTTCCATTTATTTCAAGAAGATACCCTTCCACCTCAAACACCCCATATTCCTTCACCTCTTATATCATACCCATCTCCTAAGAAAGATCAAGATATTCCTTCCATCTCTAATGAAATTATTGAAAATCAAAAGCAAAGTCTTTTTCCTAGGCTATCAAAAGATCCTTGTCAAGATCAAAGTATCCCAACATCCACTTTTCATAAGCCTCCATATCTATCTCAAGCTTCAACTGCTCATATCAAAGTCACTCCTATCAAAGCTACATATAAGCCTATTGGTACAAAGATAAATTCGAAAGATGAAAGGCTTGGCCATGCAGCTCAAAATAAAGATGTTGATATCCCTCCCACATCCCATTTACCTCCATTTGTGCATAAGAATATTCCTTCTACATCCTCCAAATCCATCCTTGGTCCCTACATCCCAAAGTTGAAACCTTCATATCTTCCATCCATATTGGGCCCTACATTTCTCTATCAACCTTTCCTACCATCCCTAGCCCACAATCCACTTACCCTATATCCTATCAAGATCAACAAAGACATACATACTTGAGAAACCAAACACCCATCCATACGAACCCTCCATATCATACCATCCATATGAACCTTATTCATCCACCAATCCCAAGTCCTTTGGAAGTAATTTGGATGTGTAACATAAAAATCAGAAAACCAAGAATCCACTTATGTATGAAGAGCACCATGTCCCATCTAATCAACACGTGAATGCAAGAAAAAAAAAATATTAAAGAGACCACAAAGGTCCATCAAGCAAAAATAAAAATCAAATAAAATGTGGGTTCCTAAATCCTTCATTGAAGAAATGCATTCTAAAGCATCCAAAGGAAAAGAAAAATCAAAGAAAGTGTGGATTCCCAAGTCACTTTTGAAGGACTTACATGCAAAAGAGAACTCAAAGTTGACATTTAAGCTTCCAAAGGCTTCCACTCTACATTATCCCAAACACATTCCATCTTATCCATCCATTTTGACTCCTTGTGTCCCAAGATCCGTATCCCCTCTTACATCAAAATTCCAAGCTATTTCACCCATTTTTCCTCCATTATTCCACTGCCCTTCAAGGTGTGTATCAATGTTTGATCTTGATAATACTTTTTATCCTCCTATTCATTATCCTTCCATTGCCTTTTTCACGCCCACACATGGAAATACTTATTATCCTCTCATTCATTATCCTTCCATTTCCCTTATCCAATCCATTTCATAAATCTTTAGCCACCCTCTACCTTATCCACCATATCACCTTTCCATCACCCTATCAACATCTTTGAGCATACCTTTCAGCAACCTTGGCTTGTCATATCATACCTTTTATAGGAGTATCCAAAGAGCATGAAGCTTGAGTCCATCCAAAAAGAGAAAATTGAGAAAAAGAGAAAAATTGAAAGAAAAATTATTTTTTGAAAAAAAGAAAAGAAAAGAAATCCATCCTATGGTGAAAACCACTTCTTGTGGCATCTTGAACAAATACCATGATGAAAACTTGGCAAACAAGTGTCATGCGTAATTCCTCTCTCTTCCACTCTACACTTGGGGGCAAGGTTCATCCATCATACCCTCCATCTTTCTAGCATTGATCTCACTTGCATTCGTATTCCACCTTTCACCTTTGATCTTGACAAGGTTGAACATATCCATGAGCATTAAGTATCTTGACATGAGTTATCCTATCCATCAACCTATTCACTGGTTGCATTCACTCTACCTTATCATGATCTTGCTTATCCTAAAGCCACCTTCATTATTCCTAAGAAGCCTTCCCATAATCCCAAACTATTCAATCGTAGCCTACACCACCCCTTTATCATGATTGTGTGATCCTATCCACATTGATCCCTTAATCTTGATCCAAATGAAGAATGAAAAGAAAAATGTTAGAAAAAGTCTCTTGATATGTCCACTCCTTTGGACCATTGTCATGACACCAGGTCATTATTTCATATTGTATCCAACACCACATCATTGGCATATATTGAGATATTATTTTTCCCTAGCTTGGATAATCTTGAGGAGATGGTCCTATGGGTAACACACCTGCTTCATCCATCATGGTCTATTCATCTTGCATCCATCAGTTTGCAAATCCATCTTTCATGTCCTATACCTTGCTAGACATTGGGGGAAATTCAATGTGATCTTGCTTGAGAACTGGTGATTTCTAAAAATCTGAAAAAGTGAAAATATTTCTCAAAAAATTCAAAAACATCAATAAATTTTAAAAATCCAAAATCTTTTAAAAATTCAAAAAAAAAAAAAAATCTCTAAAAATTAAAAAAAAAATAAAAAAAAAAAAATTGAAAATCTTTTAAAAATCTAAAAAATTGTAAATCTTAAGTAAACACTCAAAAGTTGCATTGCCCAACAAAGCATGATCTTTGCTAAATCAAACCAGGGGCACCAATCCAAGTTCAATGAGCTTATCAAAATAGACACAAGTTGGCTCAAAATCATTGCATCAAAATAAAAAAATGGCTACATTTGAACTTATTGATCAATATCACATTTTAAAGTTCCAAATACTTGATTTAAACAACAAAATTTGAAAAAATTAGATCAAAATCTAAAAAGCTTAAATCAAATCAAATCAAAATCTAAAAGGTTTAAACATAACTAAGGATCAAAGTGGATGAAGTTTTTGAAATATGGATCTACAAACAAAAGTAAAAATGTGCAAAGTGTTACTAAATTTTTTGGAATCATGTCTTTTTAGCAAATCAATGATGTTTGACTAGATGAGCGATGATGAAGACATGATATTTTCTTGATTTCTACTTGAAAACTTGTTAGGTTGATTCATAGCAGTATGCAAATCTGTCTAATGACATGATCATCAAAGAATCATCGAGGACATTTGTATATGAAGGGGATCAATTCTTTGTCTGTCTATTTGAAATTGTTAAAATTCAAGGAAAGAGGTATTCATATCATCATAGTTGAACTAGTGATGGTTGTACCAATTTCATGTTCCAAAAAGCTCAATGATGATTATAAGCTCCAAATTTTGAATAATGACAGTTAGTTGCATACATCTTAGATTAGATGAAAGGGATATATTATTTTTCCTTTCTTATCTTAATTTGCAAGAGGAAAATAAAAAGGGGGTGGAGTTATCATCATCAAAAGACCAAATCAAGATACATCAAATGATCAATGATATCATCAATGGTACATCATCAAATGTTTTGAGATCTATATCCTCAAATGTCCATCAATGTATAATCAAAGTCCTAATCAACATCATCAATGCTTGAAGTATCCATCATCAAAAATATTGCTCAATCTGATCATCAAAGGTACATCAATGTCATCAAGATACATCTTCAAATGTTTGATCCATCAAAATTATTCATGCTTCCTCAAGGACATCATCAACAATCAATCAGGCTAATCAAATAGGGGCAACCTAATCCTGTTCATTACCTTCTCTTCTATCAATCTATAATTTTGTATTATCTAATCATCATATCATGTATCAAATATCAATTAGTCAAATCATCCAATTGATCATCTAACATCAATCAAGTTATCCTATCATCTATTTGCTCATCGTGAGTACATCAAAACTCCTAACTCTATATTGTGAGGAAGGAAAATCATTGTTTTGTCTCTCTAGATCTTGAGAGTGAAATATCAACCCATCAACTTATCCTATCAGATTGACATCAACATCAACCAAGTGATTCTGAATGACATCAAACGATACCAAACCATCATCAACTTATTTAGAGCATCAACAACATCTTATCAATCAAATCTTTTCTCATCAAATTCTCTCATGATTGGGGCATTTTCAAATTTCCATATCAGGAAACAAATCAAAATTTCCCATTCTCAACCAAATCATCCAAAATAATTATGATTCATTTCTCGAGGGGGCATGCGATCATATCAACATCATCAAATCAAGAGACCGATCATCAAATCAAAGTGAAAGCTTTTATTAGGAAATTTTTTGTAATCAAACGAAAGGGGCATCATATCGAATACAATCATCAAATTAGGTATGATATCAGGATCAATCATCAAATCAACCATCATATCAGAATGATAATCAGAGAACCACATTAATCAAGAGAGTTTCATATCAATCATTATCTGGAGCAATCTTGTATCAGAAATCAAAAGATCAACCATCAAAGACATCAAACAAACATCAAAGATCGACCATCACTGAATCAGGACCTATCAGTCAAGCAAGATCAGAGTACTCTTTGAATCGACATGCTTCGCACGTCAACTCAAAGAGTGGCATTTGTAACCATCTAAAAATAGACAAAGGCAATTTAATGATAATTCAAAGTAAATCAAGTCAAATCAAGGTAAATCAAGGAAATAATTGAATCAATTGAATCACAATGCACAATTAGCCAATCAAAATTAAAATCAAGGCCTAATTCACGATCAATCAAAATTGAGAGCATTTTAATCAAGTGCAATCAAATCAAAATATAATTAATTCAATTAATTGTATAGTCTTGGATTAAATTAAATTCAACCCATTCAAGGGGTACATGGCTAAAATAAATCAATTAAATCAATTAATAAAAATCAATTACTCTCAACAAACCACAAAGAGAGGAAAATCAATCAACCAATAAGATTTGAGGAGAGATATTCACATGGATCAAGCCAAATTGAATCTCATTCACTCAAAGTGAAAAGGAATCTTAGCCATCCATTTTGTCTACTTGTCCCAAGCTTTGAGGACACAAACTTTGCTTTGTCTTCAAAGGGTGGAACCAAAGACTTAACTCCAACTCAATCATGATTAAACACAACTACACCCCCTACCATTGGAAAATCTATAAAAGGAAAGCTAAAATCCTTCATAATTCATCAACCACCTATATGAGAATTGCATCAAACCTCTTGCAATTTTAGTTTAGAAAGGCATTTAAGAGCAATTTTACCATTCATCTTGATAATTGCTAGCTTTAGCATATTGTGTTATCTCTATCATTCTCATACTAGGACTATCATTAGTGAGAGCTTGCTGAGAGCTCATTCATTAACATCTTAGTTAGAGAGCCATAGGATGCTCAATTAGTCATTGATTTTGTTAAATAGTTGCTCAATTGTGGTTGTATTTAGTTATTATTTCACTTATTGTTGATGATTAACCCTAATTCTATGAAGGTACATTCACTTGTACACACCACCAATATAGAATCTGCAAACTAATAGACAAAAGACATAAGTACTATTGTTCTAAGAATTATAATGATGGCTCTTTGCAAGATGACTCCCATCATATTGTACTGTTTGGAACCATAGGCTTGCCCATACACTATCAATACTGCACTTGACATTCCCAACTGGAAAAATTGATGCAAAAACTTAATAAAAGAAGAAATTATTGATAAAGTTAAAAAGGAAACCTGCAAGAATTAGTCTCTTCTACCCACACTTCAATATCCACATTGTTCAGCAAGGTTAAAAACTATTGGTTGTTGATAGTTCTTCTTATATTCTAGACCATACTCAAGTGTACCTTTGACATATCACAAAACATACTTAGCTGCAATCCAATAACATTTCTTCATCTCGTGCATGAATTTGGATACACAGCTAACAATAAAGCATTAATATGATGTGGTATATGACAAGTAAATGAGACTCCCAATAATCTTCCTATAGAAATGTCATTGGATTGCAAGCTGTTTGTGATATTTCCAAGGTACACTTGAGTATGGTCTAAAATATAAGAACACAACACTATTTAACAGTGAAACAGAACATACAAAAACTAACCATGATTCCATAGGCAAGTCCCTGAATTCCCACATTGGCTATGGCTGCCCCTAGAAGCTCCAACTCGCTCAGGTGTCCTGCAAACATCTAAGATATGGAACTCATCATGAAGTTTAATAAGCTAACAGATATGGAAGGGCCAAATAGAATCCACAACTTCTTGGACTCCCTCAAAGAAGTTGTAACAATCCCCGACCAAGGAATTTTTTCTTGTGATAACAAAACCTCAATGAAGATTGAATCTTCTTCACACTTGTCATTTTTTTCTCTTAATAAGTGATTCTGCAAGACTCTTATCATCTCCATGGTTACTCATTTCAGAATCTGCTTGAAATCTTCTTGGTTCTTCTGAAGGGAAGCATCACCCATCATAGTATAAGTTGTAGGATACTGAAGGAAAGCAGTGGTCTTTGACTTTAAAAAATATAATATTTAAGGGTGAGCTTCTAATTGATGAATACAAGGTTGCTTCTATTCATCCTCCCTTCCATTGAGATTGTGGTGTGAGGGCTCACATTCCATCGGTGAAGATCTGTGCTAGAAGACATACAATCAACTTTTCTTGTATTGTAGGAGTTAGTAACGGGTGAAACTATCACCAAAAACACCTTTAAATGGAGGGTTCCCTCTCTAGAATGAAGCATCAGGGTGTGAGGTAGGGAATTTTAGGGAGAGGCACCTGAAGTGGATAGAGAAGGGTCCAACCATCACCCCAACCATCATGAAATAGAGCAAAAGATGGTTGAGCAATGCTCACTTTGACGAAGACCATTTGCCTGGAAAAATGGTACAGGGATTGAAGTGTGTTAATAGACGGACTAATAATCCACAATATGGTGAACTGGTGCAATGCCCGTGGGAGGAATTTGCAATAAAAATGTGAGATTGATGATATATTTGTAGTGGTTTAGAGGGTGCATAAAACAAAAGAAGTAGGATACGATTTGATTCATAGGATAAGATCTAATGAAGTGTCCCACGGTTCTAGTAGGAAAAAAAACATATACTTAAAACCACAAACAACTTACCACTAGGATTCTTAGCATCAGACAGGTTTGGGGTGAGATCCCCACTTATAATAGTCTATCGGCTAATTATAATACCAAATACTTGAACATAGCAAAATTGTATCATGAATATAAAAAAATATTATAAAGATGATTACAATGAGTAGCATGATATCAAAAAAACTACAAAATCATGTACATACATTTATAAATATGCATATGTAGTGTGTGTGTGTGTTATAGTGACCTTTACAATAGCCAGTAAACCCCCTTTCTATCACAAGTGTTGCAACTACAACTTTTGCCTACAGAAACCCCCCAATAATGAGATGTTGGCGTGAAGGCAGTGGTGGGGGACTTGGAAATGCTAAGTCCTTGATTCGGGGACGTCCCCGACCTAGGTGTGTGGGGAATTCGGGGGGTGGGTGGGGGGGAGAATTTTCGTGTTACACTGCATTTTAGATTATTAATAAAGCACTCAAATTTATTATGAGTAAATGGTATTCTAATTTTATAATACTAATATTTATTATACAAATTTATTTAAAATATTTTGAATAAATAAGAAATTTATCTTTCTAATTTTTTAAATATTGTAATTTAAATTTTAGAATAATTTATATTTTTATATGAACTTAGAAACTTTTCATAATAATCAAATTTTAATATTTTGATATTTATTAATAATAATAATTAATTGATTATATTTTAATATTAATACGTAATATTATGTGTAGATGTTATCTACCTCGGCCTTCATCCAGAGCAGTCTTTAGGCAATTTGAGGCAATGCATAAGTGGAAGTTGAGCATAATTGAGAAAAACTAAAAATTTAGTTTTTTGGTATTTTTCTATGTTTCAAAAAAGTGCATTTTTGGAGGCCTCTAGAGCAAAATTCAGAGTTGAAACGGTCCTCCCTCCTTGGACATGATGTGTTAAAGGCATGGTGTCAAGGGACTAAAACAAGATCTCCTGAAGACCTTTCCAATAATATATATCATTACAAATTCTGAGTAACGAGGGGAAAGTTAGGACCCTAGAAAGTTGGGGTACCAAAATGGCACAGTTTCTTCCTTGTTCGCACCATCTTTTCCTTCAATTCCCTCACTTTTCAAAGTACACTCACTGCATAGAGCATCGAATATCAACATCATAGAGTTTTGAAGGCTAGAGGAGGCAAAACTCAAGAAAGCCTGCTAGAGCACCACGTGTTTTATTAAAATGCTAGCCTCATTTCCTTTTGTTGGTGGGTCCATGCACTGTGTAAAGTTACACCTTCACCGTAGAGAGCTATACATGGTCATCTTGCGGGCGTTTGAGGGAGTTCAGTTTTCTTTGGAGAGTAAGGTCCCCACTTGAGTGTCGTGTGTCCATTCTTTTTGCTAATCGAAATACTTTTGTCGGTGGGCCCCTATGCTTTCCAAGGGTGTACACCTAGGTGTATCGTAGGCATTTGCAAAGATTCAAATTTTGTTCAAGGGGAGTTTTCACACTAGTGTGCCATGTGTTTTTCTTGTTGCAACTGAACGCTTCCATGCATTCAGCGTCCACAGACTCATTTTTCTTTAGTTTTGGTAGAGTTTTCAATAAATCTGTCACGTAATGATTACAAAGAATATGATTTTGTTGGTGGTTGAGCTTAATGGTGAAGGATCTAATTATGTTAACAAATCAAGGGTTACCTATCAGTTTTTTGAGCCAGCAATGGAGATCTTCAACTTCTCGAGCCTTGCAGAAATGGACACTTTGCGCATTCTCTGACCTGCTTTATGTTAGGGTTTTCAGGCAATGTCTTAGCTTATAAAAGGTAGAGCATTGTAATGTAAATAATCTTCTTGACATTCACTTTTATAAAAAGCTACTTTTGTAAGCCTCAAACAGTATCTGTGCATTTGAATCAATATAATACAATCAACTATGCTTTCGACCCTTTGGTTTTCTTTAAGATTCATTGCTTGGATAAGTTTATGTGTTGTTTAATGACTTTATCATATACATCTTTGGTTCTACTAAGTAGATTATGCCTTAGCTTCTCTATTTTTAACTATCATTTTATGATTCATTCTATGTCTATGCTTTAAAGGGTTTTGAATAAACAAGATTATGTTGAATAAATTTTTTGGTATGAATTTAGAAACTTGAGATTTTGGCATATATCACTAAATTACTTTTGTTTAACAAAGAATAGATCTTCACAGTCCATAGATATTATTGCTTCAATTTGTTTCTAGATTACATTGTGTGAATTTTGTTGCCATAATTTTGAATCACACTCCATAATCAATCATCTAACTAGCTCAAAGAAGCCATAGAAATCTACAGCCATCTCTCTAATCTCAATCGCAACGAAGGATGGAACTTGAGTTCCTCGTGGCACCCCCTTTTATTGAATCTTCAAACCTCTCCCTTACCCTCTCCCTTGGTTGCCTTCTCCTCTCCCTCCCCTTTTTCATCTTCCATCTACTTCCTCCCTCTACTTTCCTTCCCTTTTTTTATTTTTTCTTTTCTTTTTGGTTCCTTATGTCCTTCATGAGAAAATCTCTCTCTCTCTCTCTCTCTCTCTCTCTCACACACACACACACACACACACACACACACACACATTTTGGTATTTTCAATTCCTAGCCTTTTCATTTCCTATTATTTTTTCTTTATCCTTTACTTTTTATTTTCCTCGTCTTTTATATTTTTCTATTTTTCCCTCTTCTAATTATTTCTTTTTTTAATTTCATCTTTCCTTTTAATGCTTTTTCTTTAAGTTTCTTTGTTTTATTCCTTTATATTCATATTTATTTTTCTTCTCTTTCCTCTTTTTTGACCCCCTTCTTTTACCTATGATATCTCTCTTTTTCTTATTAAAGTGCTTTGTCTAGTGTTTTTACTTATTTTCCTCTTATATTATTAGCCTTATTTTTATCTACTTTTTATCCCCTTTGTTCTTGTTGCTTTTCTCTTTTATTTTTTGGTCCTCCTTTTTCGTCTTTTTTCTGTCTTTTGATTTTGTTTTTTAGATTATGGCCTTTTTTATTTTTGGTTCTTTTATGCTTTTTTACTTTCTTGTTCTTTGTTCATCTTTTATCTATTTTTATATTTTATTTTTTGTTTCGTTTACCTTATTTTCTTTGTTTCATTATCAAATCCTTTAGGTTCCTTGTCTTTATGCTTTTTACTTGTTTTCTTCTCTTATTCTTTTATTTTTTTTTCCTCATTTTTATTTTTTCCCTTCTAAATATTCCTTCTTTCTTCCTTGGATTCTCTTCTTGTTTTTTTGGTAACCTTGCCCCCCTCCCCTCCTTTCCTTTTTAACCTCTCAAAGTCTTCAAATTCACTCATTTTTCTCTTAATATCTCTCTCATCCTGATGATGGATCATTGGGTGTGATTTGAAATGTTGATGCTAAGAAAATTCACACATTGTGATCCAAAAGCAAATCAAGGCAACATTATTATTATTTTTTAATATTTTTTTGACAATTAATATTTTTCTTAAAACGTCATATAAAAGCATTGAAATGACCAAATTGTTATAAAATTTCATATGATAGGTAGGGGTGGCCATCAAATTCCTGGCTTAGTTGTGATAATTTGTGAATAGTGCATCATTTAAAATGTCTAAGCTTTATGCATTGATCTTTCATTTTATAAAAAAATTCAAAGAATTTAACGTCTCAAACATTTTTATTTTTATCTTTTGTGATTAGTGTCTCTCTAGATAGATGAGCTCTTCTTTTCCTTTTTTCCTTTCTAGAAAAAGTTTGTAAATTCGTATCATTTACTATGATTATATATTAAAAAATTTAATATAAATTTTGTAAGGGGAAAATATAGTAGAAAATAATAAAAACAATAAGAGAGTATAGTCAATAATAGGGTGAAACAATTCAAAAACATTTTAGCAAAAATAGACTAGTGCAAGCCAAAAGAATAGTAGCTAGGTAAAAATATAACTAATGAACAATTCAAAGTTCTAACCAATGACAACAAACCATAGCAAAAATGAATAAAAAGAGAATAATGTTTCATAGTAATAGAAAGGATAGAAGTAAGTAAGATAAAATTGCCCAAGTGTTCAATAAGGTTCCATATATCTACAATTAAGTGTAAGCCCACCTTTGAGTGACCATTCACTTCCAAATCATACCATCTATTAACATAGATGAAATAAATATTAACAAAAGTAAGTTGTAGCCTATCAAGAAATTCTTTGTAAGCATAGGAATCAAAATTTCCACTTGGTAGATCATATTATTTTATTTGATGGTTGTCTCAAAACTACCAAAAACCTAAACTTGATCCATCCTTCTATCCTTTGCCAATGCGAACACGAGTTTCAATGCCATGGTCTTCATAAAATTATTTGTATCTCTACCCAATCTAGTATTGAAAATGATATAATGATTTGAATTTAAAAAAATAATGGCTCACACCCCATAAAAAGTGGGATTACCTTAATATGCCTCGCTTGGCCAAACAATAGTATTAGAAACCTAGAGCAATGGACTGCCTATTTCAAGATTGGACACCCCAAATGATTCCTAAATGCATTATTTGGTCTCATTTAATTATCAACCAGGGACGTAAACTTGGAATGGTATTTGCAAAGTATATGCTTCAAACCTCCTCTTTCTAAGTCTATCTAAGGAATTCAAATGCTTATGCTTCAGGAAAACTATACTAAAACTGGTAAGCAAATGTATTCTAATCAAAGCAGGAAATCACAGTTAGGAACTACTCCAACTGACTGTGCTACAGGAATAGGCTACTGATTCTAATATCAGTAGCTGCAGGAACAACAGAGTTCTAATACATATAAATGAACAGGAAAATGAACTCTACACTAACAAAACAATTCACTCATCAAGTGAGCCCCCTTGAATGAGTGAATGAGAAGTACAATCAAGATGAAAGTTGAAAACTTGAGTTGAACATTCTATTCATCCATAAAATGATTACACTTGATTGAAATAGTATGCAAAAGTTTTATTAAAAACTAATTTGTTCGACTAACTCCAAAAGTGTCACAACAGTCAATTATTTAAAAGGAAGCTACAACTATCTCCTAAATCTACGATCACTTCATAAATGAGGATTGGTTACAACTCATAAAGTTTCACAATAGAAACATTATTGACCATAAATAATCCCAAAATATAGCGCACACTAAATCTACATGTTGCATGTAATAGAAAGTATTGACTTGCTTGCAAAGATTCTGCAATCTACGGTTGGCTTTGATGACTCCCGTGCCAGTATGCTAGTCCTTGAATATCCACGGTCAACTCCTTCAAAATAATCAAGGTGCACATATCCAACCATATACATATATATCCACATCATCAATATTAGGAAAAGGTGTAAGTCTTAGTTATCACTCTTGCAAATCCTATGGCTACAGGAGGTAACTACCCAAAACATAGCTTAAGCGAGAAAACATCCATTAACATGTATAACTATTATATTCACCATTCCTGTCCATGAATTTAAGCAGATATTATGTCTTTAGAAGTATCCACATTTCCATCTTATGTTCACACACACATATATAACATATACATAGAAACCATAAATTCATGTCTATGTACAATCAACTTGTTCTAGAAAGAGGATAAAAAGTAGTGAAAAAGATGGCTATTTAGAAGCCCATCATTCCCCCCAACTGAACTATTTCTGGTCCCCAACAATCATGAAGTTTCAAATCCTGGCACAGACCCTCAAATCACTAGTTGTTCTCTGTCCAGACTCATCATGAACATAATCAAAGTATCCATGAGTCTCTTTGAGTTTTTCCCAACACCGGACTTTAGAGGCCATGTCATAATCTGTTGCACTATCATTCATTGCCAACAATGGCTGTAGGAAGAGTGGAGGTTGAAACCTTAATGGAAACCAATGGTTAAGGAGTGTCCTTCCCAACATAATGTACCATGGAACTCTTCTTGTGGCAAGGGTTAGATTCTATGGTGAGTGAGGTTCCATTTTCTTTAGATCACGTGACATCCTTATCCACCTCTGCCTGGAAGCATTAATTATTGTGACAACATCTCATGAGGAATGTTGGTCCTAGTCTACAAAAGCTTTTTCTTGCACTAGATAGATCTTATTGGCTCCAATAGTGTTTGCTGTGATAGAAAGCCAGTCAAAATATGTCTGTCTAGAGTGTTGAACTTCAGGCCTCATCATCAAAGGAGCTGACATTTCTTTGTCTCTGTATGGTGCAACCTCGTGTTCTCTACTCATCTTGTTCTGCATCCATAACATAACTACTCTTAACTGTACATCCCCAACATAAAGGAGTGAATTCCACTCTGTGTCATCAGGTACTGCCAGGTTATGTAAGTATAATTCACACAATAGGTTTTTCAGAGTCATTGGGGCAAACTGAAAGGCATAGTAAAATTCATGGGGAGTTGATAAGGAAGGATTGAGGCCTTCTACAATCCTTGTTAATTTGAAATTAACAAGTTGCTCTTGAAGGAATATTGCATACACCAGTGAGGGTGATCTGCATTCCATCAGCTCTGGAATTAACCCTGTAATCTGATCAATCCTTTGTTTCAATATCTCAATCTCATCTGATTTCTACTCCAATTGAGAATTCTACTCACTAATGACTCATTTCAATTTTTCCTTTTCTAAATTCCATTGTGTCTTTTCCCATAACAACTACTGGTATAGATTTATCCCTACAGCAAGGGGTGTAGATAAATCTAGTGGGGGTAAAGGTTCTTGATTGAGTATGTCCACCCATCTAGATGGAAAGTGAGGAGTTTTAATTGTTTTCTTTGGTGCAGAGGACTTCCCCTTCCACAAAACAATTATCTTTATTACATTGGTTTCCTCACTAACATCAGCTACTACTTTAGCCAGCATTTCTAAACTTATCCTGACTGCTTTGCTGGGGTACTTCTTCAATAATTTCAATTCCAAAGTCAGGAATTTCTTTTGAATTCATACTAGTGTCCTGCTCGATAGAATTATCTTAAAATTCCTCTATGTTCTCAGAGTCCTTATCACTATCAATCAGTATGTAGTTATCTCCAACTCCAAGATTAACCTCTATTTCTAGACTTTGCTCTCCTAATATAGTGTCACTAGCTACAGGTTGATGAAACAATTCCTTAGGAGAGGAATTTTCCAAAGACTCATTTTCTACAAATTCAGAAGACTCAATGTTAATAATAGGAACAAAAGCTTCAACATCTTTCTCATAAAGCCTTCTACTTCTTCTCATAGGGGGTATGGATGAGCTCGGAGGACTCTTTCATTTCTTTCTCTTAGTGACTACCTCCTCTGCCACTGCTTCAGGAGGGTTCTCAGAATTCTCTTCAGGAGGGTTCTCAGAATTCTCTTCCCTAGGGGACTGTAGGGTTTCTTCCACATTATCAGTATTATCACTAGGCTGAGGTTCTAATATTTCCTCTTCTGGTTCTATTATTTTACCCTTACCCTTCCTAGATGCAGACCCAGTCCTTACGGATGGTGAAGATTCAGGAATATTGGGAGCTTCCGTACTTTTTCTTTTCTTCCTCTAAGAAGTAGAGGATCCAACATTGAAAATTCTTTTTCTAGGTGACCTAGAAATGGAAGGAGAGGCTTCATGATCATTCTCAATTCTTTGAACAATTTTACGAACCCTAGAAGATGTTTGCTCTCTCCGACCAACACCATGACCTCTAGGGCTGACTACACTAGGTTCAACCTCATTCATTTGCAAAAATTCCTCCCATGTCCCAACCTTTTGTCTATTCAACTCCCTTTCTACAATTAATTTTATTAAGCAATGATGTGAAATAGACTGGTTGCTTCTAATAAAGCTTATTTTTTCACAATGTTAAATAGGAAGTTGGGAAGATTTACTGGTCTGTTGTCGTGCTGAAGATGACTCAGAATTTTTAAATGCAAAGCATGCAAGTACTTGTAGCATCCCTCACAGGTGAAGTATTGAATAACAAATGTGGCTAGCTGGATGAACTCTAGAGGCAAAGATAATTGCCAAGTTCCTTGCTTCTTGTTGACATCTAACTAAGGATCACCATGCAAAGTGAACTGTGCTCTCGCTGAACGCAAGTCAAAATCTTTCACCCATTGTTCACCTTCTTGAGGTAAACCAGTCACTTCAGCTACTACATCTTCTATGAACTCAATCTTCAAGCCTTTGACTTCTGCAAACCCATCCTTCAAGGTAGACACAAATTGCAGAGCAACTTCTTTGTTAAACCCTTTAAGGCTTAAACAATAATCCAACCATCCTCTCCTTCTAAACATTTCACAAGTGGACGCATCATTTAACAAAACCCTATGGTCCACTGGTTCATGCCTTTGAAGGTCACCTCCCATTACTACTCTCAAACAAATTTTGAATTTGCAAAACTACAATTCTCGCAGAGTTCAACAATGGCAAGTCATAGACCTCAATGCATTATGGAACAAAATGTTTCAGAAGAAAAGACGACGTACAAAATGCAACTTGATTCATAAAATTAAAGATTTTTTTTGCACGAAATCTAATGATATGAGTTTTGCATAACATCTCATAAAAGCTCATGCGTGCCAAGGCTGCCACCCTGAACACGTCATAGCCTATCATTAGAAATCAAGATCAATTTTTAATATCTTTAATTCACTTTAAATGTGATGATGCAATCACAATAGGACAGATCATCAAGTCATGTCACAGACATAATTCAAAGACATGAACTTTCATTTTACATGCTAATTTGAGATTTTGAAAATAGAATAATTCCCCCCCAACTAAGTAATGACATGGGTCCCACCAAGCCAGGTTAAGCAAGAGTGAAAAATTAAAATGACACAAAATCCTAAAAATTAATGAATAAAAATAATATATGTACGAGTATATGTGGCATGAACTTGGAAGCGCTGCAGGAAGAGTTGTTAAAAAAAAACTGCACCTACATATGAAGTGATGGGATGGGGTGGATGGGTGGAAAAAGAGAGAAGGTGAGATGAAAACTAATTATGGAGAAAGTATTCCACAAGATGTGAAATATTTATTATGGTGTTCTTGAATAGAATCAAGAATCGACAGAATCTTGGGTGGAAGACCCAGATTCTTCGGCTACAGGATCGCTTGCTTCAGTTGTGCTCTAGAACTACTTCAGGAGCTCATCACAGCTAATAGGTTTGTGGTAAAGTTTCAGATGATGCCCATTGATAAGTAATTTAAATTGAACAGGATCAATGGTTGAAAGTTGTACTGCTCCATTGTCAAATACTGATATGATCTCATAAGGCCCAAGCCATCTGGTGTGAAATTTCTCGGGTGTGTGCTGGTATCTGGAATCATATAAAAATGCCCAATCTCCAACATAAAATTTCTTATCATGAATGAACTTATCATGCCATTTTTTTCTTTGCTTTTGTATCAACTCTATATTGTGGAGAGTAGACTTCCTATATTCATCCAATCCATTTAATTGCAGTAACCTGTCTTGTTGTGCTTTGGTGATATCTATATCCTGATCTAAAGTAGTGTGAAGTGTTTTATGCTGGAACTCAATCGACATAGATGCAAATTTTCCATATACCAAATCAAAAGGAGTAAACCCTGTGGTGGTTTTCCACATGGTGTGGTAAGCCCATATGGCTTCAAGAAGGTGGGTAGCCCAATCCTTTTTATGCACAGCTACTATTTTGTGAGAATGGATTCGATCTCCTGGTTTGTGATTTCCACCTAGCCATTGGCCTGAGGATGGTAGGGTGAAGATTTTCAATGACACACCATGTACTCCTGCATCAACTCTATGATAAGGTTAGAGGTGAATTGTGCCCCTTAACCTATGACAATTTCCCTTGGTACTTCAAATCTAGTGAATATGCATTCATAAAGAAACTCAACAACTTTGTGATCTCTGACATGTCTCATAGCTTTGGCTTCAACCCACTTTGTTGCATAATCAGTATATACTAAGATGTAAGACTTCCCATGAGAAGAGGCCTCAATAGGCCCAACGAAGTCAATACCCCACTTGTCAAAGGGTGTGACAACTACCGATGGCTACAGGGGCATTTCATTAGTCTTTGTAGGTCATCCCATACGTTGGCACCTATCACAGTGTCAAGTATGTTTTGCTGCATCCTTATGCAAAGTAGGCCAGTAATACCCAGTTGTCAAGATTTTGTAGGCTATCCTCTTTGCGGCAAAGTGTCCTCTACATGGCTCATCATGGCATGCCTGAAGGATGTCATAAGTTTCATCCTCTCAAATGCATCACCTTGTGACCTAGTCTGGTCCTGTATAAAACATGAAGCTTGAAATCCAAGAGAAGTTAAAGCTCTTTTCAACTAACAGATGACGCTGTTTAGGAGAAAAGTGAGGTGGTGTTCTCCCTGTAGCAAGGTAATTGGCTAAGTCTACATACCATGGATTAAAAGAATCAATAGAAAACAAGTGCTCATTAGGGAAACTATCATCAATTGCTATAGGATCATCTGGCACTTGTAGTCGTGACAAGAAATCGGCCACTACATTAGCCTTTCCTAGTTTGTCTATAATCTTTACATCAAATTCCTGCATGTGGAGTAACCAGCGTGCTAGTCTACCACTAATGGTAGGTTTATTCATTAAGTACTTGATATCTGAATGATCAGTATAAACAAATACTTCATAGCTTGTGATGTAGTGCCTAAATTTATTTAATGCATAAACAACTTCTAACAACTCTTTTTCAGTAACAATATAATTTAATTCTGCTCCTTGCAAATTTTTACTAATGTAGTAAATTACATGTTCAATAATACCTTCTTTTTGTCCCATAATTGCTCCAATAGCATAGTCAGATGCATCTATGTGGATATGGAATGGAAGCTTCCAATTAGGTCCTCTAAGAATAGGTGTTGTTGTTAGAACATCTTTCAACTTCTGGAATGATGCTTCACATTCCTCTGTCCATGCAAATTTAGCTTCTTTCTTCAACAAATTATATAATGGTGCTGCAAGTTGGCTAAAGTCTTTTATGAACCTTCTGTAGTAACCAACATGGCCAAGGAAACTTTTGACATCCTTCTGCTTAACTGGTGTGGGGAGTGTGTTGATAACTGCAATTTTTGCAGGGTCAACCTAAATTTCAAAAGATGAAAGGTAATGTCCTAGGACTACTCCTTCCTCCATCATCATGTAGCACTTCTCACTGTTAAGAGAGAGATTGTAATCTTGACATCTCTTAAGAACCTTTTCCAATTTTTCTTGTGCTTCTTCAAATGTGGTGCCATGAGTTGTAAAGTCGTCCATATAGATTTCAACACAATCAACAACTATGTCAGAGAAAATACCCATCACTGCTCTCTGGAAAGTAGTAGGGGAATTACATAATCCAAATGGAAAGATTGAACAATAAAAGGTTCCCTAAGGAAAGGTAAATGTTGTCTTGTCCTAGTCTTCTGGTGATATTTGTATTTGATTATACCCACTAAAGCCATCTAGAAATGAGAAGTACTTTTTACCCGCAAGATTATCAAGTACTTGGTCAATGAAAGGTAGTGGAAAGTGATCCTTCTTAGTGGCTTTGTTAAGTTCTTTGTAGTCAACACAAACTCTCCACTTTCCTCCTTTCTTTGGAACAATTACAAGAGGAGAAATCCACTGAATGTCAGAAATAGGATAAATGAAACCTGCACTAAGAAGCTTCTGCAACTCGGTCTTGACTATATCTCTTAAAGCAGGGTTAATTCTTCTTTGAGCTTGCCTCACTAGCTTGTATTCTGGGCTTATATATTTTGTGAGTATAGAGTTTGGGATCCAACCCTTTCATGTTAGTGTAATCCCATGCAAAGGCTTGCTGACTATCTTGTAAAAGCTTGAGAAGACTAGACATCTGAGATTCAGTGAAGTTTTTATTAACATTCAGCTCCTTTCCTGAGACAATTTCAACTCTCTTAACTATTTCTAACATCTGAATTTATGCTATGGATGGAGACTTTATCTCATGGGGTAGCAAGGTGTGAAGATAATCAGGTGCTACAGGAAGCTGAGATGTGGGTTGCTTGGGCAGTATTGTTTGAAGGGAACAATTTGGTTCATCACAAGATGACTCCTCAGAACCATATTGATTGGTAAGGATTGCTGCTAGTATATCATCTTCTTCTTGTGATACCATGAATGGATTTCTGTCAATGACCATGAGTTTTTGCATAGAGTTTACTTCAAGGGAAACATCTCCTAAGTCTGGCTAGACAATTTGATCAAGTTCACTTTGGAGTTTTGCTGGAGAATACAGAGTTAACTTCTTGGTATTTATTCCATCTGATATGGTCATCTTCCCTGAATGGTATGCAATGCAAGAATCAACCGTGGCTAACCAAGGCCATCCTAGGATTAATGGATATCCTCCTAGGGTGGCTTTGGGTGACAAGACTATAAAATCAGAAGGGTAATCTAAGGAATCCAAAGTAACAACAATATCCTCAACCATACCATCAGGCTTAACTATGGAATTGTCAGCTAACTACAATATTGTCGGTGTGTCCCACAAACCAATGATACTAAGTTTTAGCAGAACTTCCCTAGTCATAACATTAATTGATGCTCCCAAGTCAATGAGAACACTCTGAATTTGGGTACCATTAATGTAGATGGTTACCACTGGACTTCCTGGATCTGAATACTTAGGCATGAAAACTTTGCTTAGCATGAGATCAGATAGCTAACCTAAGACATGGACAGTATCAGGGTCTTTCTTTTTCCTTCCAGCTTGTTTGATACAGGCTTCTTTAATTGCTTTGGTATAGACTAGAATTTCTTTAAGGGCACCCAACAAGGGAATTTGTACTGTCATTTGCTTGAGCTGATCAATTAAATCAGTGGCTACAGGATTTTCTTTTGGAGGAATGACCTGAGACAATCTTTGCGAATGAGGATTCTTAGGCACTGGTGCAGTTTGAGCAACAGGTGGAACATCAATAGGCTGGTTCATAGGTATATCTTCAGCATTAGCAACTTTGGTGATTATTGGCTCCTTGGGTGTAGGTAGTGTAGTTCCTGATCTAAGGTGGATATCATTTACGTGCAAGGAATAAGCTTGTTGCTTATTATTATGATTTGGAGTGGGCTGAGAAGGAAGTTGAGTTGGCTTTTGAGGGTTTCTATTTGCTATAGGAGGTAGCAACATAATAGCTTGCTGCTGAGGTGGGGGCATTATTGCTTGTTGCTGATTAGGTTGATTGGGTCCCCATTGAGGTTGTGGTTGCCAACTACCATGGGGTGGCCATTGGCTATTCTGCTATGGCTGTTAATAGGAGTTATACTATGGTTGGTATGGGTTAAATGGTGGTTGATGCAGATAGGCTTGGTTATAGTATGGTTGTTGATTGGACCAGTTGTGATTCCAATTCTGACCCTGAGGAACATAATTTTGGGGGTTTTGGTTTGGCCAATAGCTATTATTATTATGACCAAAATTATTCAATGGGTCTGGAGGCATGCCTTGTCTCTAAGCCCATGGACACCTTTGAGCAATGTAGAAAACTTCTCCATTCTCCTCATCTATGGTTTTGAACTCGGTGGGCATTGGGTTAACGTCCATAGATGCAACCATCTTACATTTGCAGTTTCTCTTATTCTCTCTACAATGAGAACAAAACCCAACAAGCACATCATCTACCTCTTCCTTCTTCCTCCTTGCTTGCATACTATCCAGCTGAGTGGCGACATCATTAATGATGTCTTGATTGAAGTCAGATAGAAAATTAGACAACTCCACTTTGGATACTCCTAAACCACCATTGGACTTATATGGTAGGTCTCTAAGTCCCCTACCCTTCTTCAAAGTGGCCCTTGAATAATTTTGACATATATTCTTTATGTCAACCCAACCTTTTTATGTGATCTCTCCTCTTGCCATTAGGTCTAGAGCCTCAATACTTCCATCATTCACACCTTTTAGGAAGAGGTGTTTCTGACATGCCTCATTTAGCTGGTGCTGTGTATTACGCTACAGGTTGAACATAAATCTGGATACATAATCCTCCAAGGTTTCATCCTCCTTCTGAGACATTTTAAAAATGTCATCATCTTTCAAATCTTGACCTCTACAGTACTGTTTGTACTTCAAAAGAAACATCATGCGCATGGCATTCCAATCTACTACAACATTGGCACCTAACCCCATGAACTATCTCAAAGCAGCTTCTTTTAGAGTTGACGGAAATAACTTCAGCTTGTGGGCATCAATGGTATAGTCATAACTCCGGCAAATAATATCAAATTCAAAGAGGAAGGTCTCAGGGTCCTCTGTAAGGAGGTCATAAAATTTGGGAAGTGTAGCAGTAGGTATATTCTTCAAATTTTGGTTACCTTGCTGTTGAGGTATAGGAAAAGGAAAGGGAGCTTAAGCAGCCATTCTGGGAGGAGGACCTGGTGGTGGTGGCTGATATATAATAAGAGCAAGTGGATTATCTTGGTATTCAGGTTCAGCAAATAGGTCATTCAAATGCTTCAGGAAAACTATACTAAAACTGGTAAGCAAATGTATTATAATCAAAGCAGGAAATCATAGTTAGGAACTACTCCAAGTGACTGTGCTGCAGGAACAGGCTACTAATTCTGATATCAATAGCTATAGGAACAACAAAGTTCTAATACATATAAATGAATAGGAAAATGAACTCTACACTAACAAAACAATTCACTCATCAAGTGGACCCCCTTGAATGAGTGAATGAGAAGTACAATCAAGATGAAAGTTGCAAACTTGAACTAAACATTCTATTCATCCATAAAATGATTACACTTGATTGAAATAGTATGCAAAAGTTCTATTAAAAACCAATTTGTTTGACTAACTCCAAAAGTGTCACAATAGTCGATTATTTAAAAGGAAGCTACAACTATCTCCTAAATCTATGATCACTTCATAAATGAGGATCGGTTACAACTCATAAAGTTTCACAATAGAAACATTATTGACTATAAACAATCCCAAAATATAGCGCACACTAAATCTATGCGTTGCATGCAACATAAAGTATTGACTTGCTTGCGAAGATTTTGCAATCTACGATTGGCTTTGATGACTCCCGCACCAGTATGCTAGTCCTTGAATATCCACGGTCAACTCCTACAAAATAATCAATGTGCACATATCCAACCATATACATATATATCCACATCATCAATATTAGGAAAAGGTGTAAGTCTTAGTTATCACTCTTGCAAATCCTATGGCTACAGGAGGTAACTACCCAAAACATAGCTTAGGCGAGAAAACATCCATTAACATGTATAACTATTATATTCACCATTCCTGTCCATGAATTTAAGCAGATATTATGTCTTTAGAAGTATCCACATTTCCATCTTATGTTCACACACACATATATAACATATACATAGAAACCATAAGTTCATATGCTTAAAACCATAAATTCATGTCTATGTGCAATCAACTTGTTCTAGAAAGAGGATAAAAAGTAGTGAAAAAGATGGCTATTTAGAAGCCCATCATGCCTCATTAAAGAAACTATAAGGACATGACTTATAAATTAGCATGGGACTCATGGATCCTTAAATTTTCACATTTAGAGTATTTTAAAAGTGGACAAATTTTGATTGAATGTGAAACATGCATTAGAAGAAATAAATCACTTTGTTTTGAAAAATAACTGCATTCCTAGCCGACCAAATACCTTAGGCAACTAGAAGTGGGATTGTCTTGTAGATGTCTAGGGACCCTTTTTGATACCAACCTTCACCTTTGAAATAGTCCAAGAGTTTATTTTCAACCAAATATTCATTTGACCAATCAAACCTTCCATTCTACACCAAACTTTGATGGTATAAGGATAAAAGATTAATAGGTCATCAGTAGATTCTATGCCAATCAAGTATGGTGGACAACATCTCAGTCCATACCACATTCTCTTTTATAGCACATCACAAGTCCAAACTTTATTTTTGACTATGAGCCACATAAAACTTTAAGGAGAGCATGTATCTTCCAAATACTCTTCTATTATCAATATTTAGCACCATGATCCTCTAGTAGAAATAAAGTTTTGTATCTTAAATTAATAATGTACACTCATGGGGCAATATGTATGAATGTTAAGGTGGAAATGGTTTAATCTATGTTCGGTCATAATTGATCTTTAGAAAGTTTCCTAAGATATTGTCTTGCTCCTATGATTAGTGTCTGTTTGGTAGTTATGTGGTTTTGGGATAAAGTTTTCTTGAGGTTGTTGAGCCTCCTTGGTGGGAGATCTCCTAGTTGTAAGAGGTATTTATCTTTATTTGTACCTCTAAGAACCACTTAGTGCCTCATTTTTTGAGAAGTAAGGCAGGTGTGCCAAGAAAATTCTCACTATATTTGAGTGGTGATTTTGGAAATGAGACCTCTTTCTAGAAGTAAATCATAGCCTAGAGGAGTGTGATGGTGTATTAGTCTTATGGGATGATCTTCTTCCCTAACCATTGTGTTTTGGTCATAAAGTAAAATTCTAGGTCCAAGGAGGGATCATAGGAGGTTCAATTTTGTGTTCTTGTGAGATCATCTTCAAGAATGGTTTTTGGCTCTTTTATTGTACTTGGTTGTGTTAGTGTTTATATGGAGTTTCATAGTATCAAGAATGGGTCATATGTTGGACTGTGAGAGTGCTTGTGCTCTTGGGGACCATGTGGTGGGTCCTCGCTTCTAGTGTTTGGGTTTCTTTAGAGAGAGAGATAGAGAGAGAGTTGTGCATATGTGGCCTAGAGTTGATTGAGTCTAGTGGTTGTTCTAGTGTGATTGATGTGTTAGTTGAATTGAGTATTGTGTGTGCCTATTATTGGTCTTGTAGACTTCCATTAGTAAGCCCATTCTTAGTGGGGGGTGTAGTTCTTCCCTCATTTACAACTTTTTTAATGTGATTGTGTTGATTATTGTTTTGGCATTATACCTTTAGAGGTTTTATATGTTTCTTATTCCACTCAAATCCTTAATTTATGTTTTAAATTTATATGTGTTATGTAATTTTGATGACCAATGATGTATATGGACTGCTCCATGGTGATCATGATTGTGATATTGCATCGATATACATGCATTATTCCTTGTGCTTGATTGTGAAAACTTAATGTGATGTGGTTGATGATGAACCTGCATTCTTAATTGTGCTTGATTGTGAAAATTTGGTGTGATGTGGTTGATGATGAACTTGAGATTTATGAGGTGCAATATTCCACCTATACCAATTATTAAGTCTATTAATTTTATTACTTTGACTAAATAAGATCAAATGATGATTTTGGCTTTGTGTTGCATATTGAGATAGAATAATAATGTGACTCTAGATTACCTTATTTGAAGATATTAATTCTAATATTGAAATTTGATATTAATGTGATTAGTTAGCAAGATATAATAGGTTATATATTATATTATTTCATTCCATTTAATAGATTGAATTCTTATAGGTAGAGTTGGAAATGTTTGTAGATTTAAGATTATTATATAGAGGTCACTATTACAATGTACCAATAATGCTATATTGTTGACTCTGATTAGGGAATATATTTATGTGTGTTGGCTACATTGTGTGTGTGTGTGTGTGTGTGTGTGTGTGTGTGTGTGTGTGTGTGATTCCTAACTAGTGTAATCTGGACATTTTGTTAGTAGGTTTAACATTTCTAAAGAATTCTACATATGTTAAAGATAGGTTCAATCAAACAATAAATCTATTGATATTATGTCACAAAGGTTCTTGAATATAAATATTAGCATTGAGAAATTGGTTTTCTATGAATAAATATTAAGTATCTAGGGTTATACATTAAATTATTATTTTAATTATAATGAATATTTATTTTTTAATTCACATGTTTGTTTAAAGTAGTCATATAACTAATTCCAAGAAGAAGAAATTTATGACAACTATTTATTAAAAAATAATCATAACTAATGTAATGGAGTTAACTTTGATAATGCTATGATTTTGTTTATGACCATCTTTAGTGGCTCAGAATCTTATGAAGGTCTTGGTTTCCCAACTCCCACATTTCATAATGTATTTGACTTGTATATAATAAATTGAAAGAATAAAATGAGTCTATTTGTTAGCTAGAATTAGAACTAGATATTTTTTTAATGCATATATGTTAAAATATGAGAGATTTGATCCTTCTATATATATCTAATGTACTAGTACTTGCAATATTTGTTGAGTGGTTGCAACTACCAAGAATCAATATATGTGTGTGTGTGTGTGTATACATATATTATAGTACCTCCCATTGTTGCATTTTTTTAATGTTATTTTGACCTCCAGGGAACCCAGGAGAAATTAACCTAAAACATGTTACTAATTTTTCTGAATATTTTATTTTAAGAGTTTACAATCAATAATGAATAATGTAATGTGGAAGTAATATAACATAAGACAATACATACTCATAAATGTAACTCATTTACAGATTAAAAATCTCAAGGGTTCCATAACATACAATTATGTATAAGTTATCTAATCTACTAAGTACAATCCAACACATAATCACATGATATATTTTAGGTTCATTTTAAAACCCAAATTGAAGTATTCCTAATTGTTTACTGAATCATAATGAAAATAACATTAATCATAAAGTACACTAACATATTTACTTTAACTAAATAATAAAATACATCCATTACATCAATTTAATCAAAGGTACAAACTGACACATCATAGTCTTCAAGATAATTTACATCTTCCATTGCACATGTCGCGGGGATAATAATAATACAATACATATACATATACATCTCTAGAATCAATGTCACTAACCAATACATAAAATAGAATACAAGATATACATCTCATGATGATAATAAGAAAGTCTCCAAGAAATGAACAAGAAGATAAAAGCAACATCAAGGATCATCCAAGCACAAAATCATGAATGTCAGATCTCAATAATAATAGAATCACTACCACCGACCATGTGGAACCAAGAAGTCCACTCCCACCGTGTTGAGGAGATAACACCAAGCCTCACTCAAGGAAACATCCAAAATAGACAACACTAATGCCAAAGTACACTAGATAAAAGGTAGTCATGGTTATAAGGTTATCAAGTGTAAATGATCTAGACCTAAATCAGGTGTACCAATGCAATGTAGGAACCTAGAACACATATAGGGAAGTGTCATCATGTACTCTAACCCTTGGACTTTGTCCTAGCAACCTCTTTGGATCCTGACACCCAAGTGACCATATGTGGTATTAGTAGTCCTTTCGTACAGACAAGGAAAACCAACTATGCCAAACCTCAATGTCCCTCTAGACAGGCAAGCATCTTCTCCCACTCCCATCCTATCCTATACTAACACTAAAGGCATGAGCAAGGCACAATTATCTTATTAATGTTTTCTCTCAATAAATTTATTAAGTTATCACTTATTAAGTCAACTTACAAAGGATACCCAGGCAACCACTTTAGGGCTCTAACTCCTCCAAAGTAAACCACTTCCCCTCTATGCTCATAAATAACCTACCTTAATGCTCCCAACAAAAGAACCAAAGAGAAATAAAAACCAAAACTATAAAATACTTCCATAAATTAGTAAACCATGAATGCCATCTGGTGGTCAATTTTCCTATCATAGTGCAAAATTTGAAGAAAATTATCATTTCTTGCCTTAGGTTCAGGAAATAGGGTTTATTATCTTGGTAGGGTTTTAAATTAATTTTTTATAAGTCCAAAACCCTACACGCATTCTATTCCTTATGCTGGTGAATCATTTTTGTTACAAAAGGGAAAAATTATTTTCCTTACTGTTAGAATTAGTAATCTTTCCTTGGTTGTTTTATTTAATTTAAGGATAAACCAAGGTATCCTCTTTTATTTATTTTAGGATATTCCTAAAGGAATCTCTGCATGTAATTTTGTCCTCTAGTCCAAGTGGGAGGACAACTCATATTTTGTAATTCCTTTAATTAGGAAAATAGGTTATTCCTCCTTATGAGAATGCTCACACTTGGCACACACTTAGTATGAATGTGGCACTCATACACATAGGGAGTCACATGCAAACTCATTCACTCATCTCTACTTAAGAGATGTTTCTCCACAGACTTGACAACAATTTTTTCTCACTATTCTTTCACACAATTTCTCTCATCTTTCATAGTAGTTCTATCATATTGTATTGAGCTTCTTGCTCATATTCTTTCTCTCTCTCTTGAGGATTTTCATGCCTCATTCATAATACACAAAGAGGTTTTTCTTTGATTTTCCCCTTACAAAAATATCTTGGCTCTTGTTGGATTCTTGGATTATTATCTTGGTTTTGGTGTTTGATCTTGCAACTCACTCACATTTGGTTTATGGTAAAACCCTTCTTGCAAATCACTTTCTTAGATTGTTTTGATCTTGTTTCCATTCTTTTATTACTTCTAATATGGTATCAGAGCTACTAATCCTTGTTTAAGTGTTTTGTAGGAAGGAGACATTCAAAGGAGCAAGTTTTTTATAGATCTAATATTTTTTTTGCAGCTGTAACTTGTTTATTTGATAAATTTTTTTCCTCAACCCTCTTTGGAAGGCTTGCCGCTAGAGAGTAACTTAAATTTTAGTTTTTTTTGGGTTTGATTAGTTCACTGCCAAACTCAATTTATCTCTCTTCATTTCAAGTGGTTTTTTGTGAGAACTAATCTAATTGATGCAGGAGCATCCTGGGTGTAAGAGCAATCTTGCATCACCCAAAAATATTTCTATTTTTGTATTCAATAAGGGCTATCTTGTGCAGAGCCGCTATTTATGGAAACTTGCTATTTTTAGTAAGTTGGTCTTACGATCTCAGAATGTTCTAATTTTACATGTGGAGGTTCATCTCAGTCATATAAGCCTGCCAGCAAAGTTTCATGGCTAGATCAGGTCTAGTTTTGAAGATATTGAAGATTTTCGGTATTGGCAGCAGGGTACAAAAACTTTGAACTTAGTTTTGAAGGCTTTAGAGGCTCTAGATGAGGTCAAAAATTTGGGTGACATGCACTTTATGCTAGTCAAGCCTGTAGAGCACTTCGTGGCATTTTCGAAATGGGGTTATAATACTCAATCGGGTCAATTGGTGATGACTTATGGTCTCCGGAAGTTAGGCCACCTAAAATGGCAAAAAATAATTTTCCTTCAAAATTTTTGTTTGGGTTTCAAAAGTTATTTTGAGTCGACTTTGATGTAATAAATTGAAAAATAAAATAATTCTAAATTTGGTCGGCCCTTAGGGCTAAATTTCTGGAACCTTCTCGGGCGGTGGAAATTGCCTATATAAAGAAGGCCCGTAGTGTTGTCTAGGGCAGTTCTGGGTAGTAGGCTTTGTCGTACAGAATATTGTAAGGGAATGCCCATGTGGCTTTGCATATTGTAATTCTGAAAGTTTGTAATTCCACATTTGTGGAGATAATAAGAAGCCAATTTTCTGTTCTTGCATATTATTGTTGTTGTTTCTCTATTTCTGTTATGTGTTTGTGGTATTAAGGGGAGCACCCTTCATCACTAATATTTCTTGCAGGTTTCATCTAACAATTCATTTTCAGTCTTCTAAAAATCTTGTGCATGCAGGCTATTTCATTTTGTTGTAGGCCTAACTCCATTTTTTTAGATTTCTAATCCCTTACATGCAGGATATTTTACTCTTTTTGCAGATATTTCTCATTTTCATTTGCATTAGCTCAGGTTAAATCTAACTTTGTTGTTGATTTCACAATATTTATCTCTATTATTTCATTCTCAGTTTATATTTCATTTACTATCATATACATTTTAATCTTTTGTTCAAATCATTTATTTCTCTTTGTTGGTTAAAATAAATCTATTCAATATCCTTTGGTTGAAAATATATATCTCTAAGCATATAAATCTTTGTTATAACTTTTTTTGCTGTTTAAATAAGAATCCATTCCATTCTATTTGTTGGTTAAATATTTTCTGGTTATATATGAATCATTTCCCTTCACAATTACAATATTTTAAAATCTACTCTTAAATTTAATCTCTGTTTTGATAGTACCTCACTCCGACACCCATATCTTTTGAGCCCGGATAGATTAGGAAGATCTCGCCGGTCAAATTCTAGATTATTGATCACTTCCTATAAAGGCTCAGAAACTAGGTATAATTTTGAACTTAGGTATTGGACATCCAACCGAGCAACTTATCCTCCTTATGGAAATTCATTTAGTAAGTCAGACCAGGGACATATCACTTGAAATGGGCCAGCAAAGTATATGCACCAAGTATCATTTAGCCATGTATTATCATTGCTGCAGGAAGTAAATATTGAAGGAAAACTATACTATAATTGTAGGAAATGAATACTAAAGTAATGCTTAAGCTGAAGTTTGCAGAAAAGTAAGTGTTGGAATAGAAGCTACAAAAGTATAACTATCAATAAGACATGCAAATTCTTACAAACTATGCCATGATACTTCTGTTGTTCTACGACTTTGGCTGCATGAGGCATTAGCTGGTCTATAGCTTTGGTTGCAGGAGCAGTTCAGTGTTGGGCACTTAATCAATAGAAATGTAGTAAATTCTTTTAGCTAATATTAATCTATTTTACTGTGGATTTCTCATCAAGTCGGCCCCCTTGGATGAGTATCATAAATCACAATTACACTCAGCTAAATATCAATACTTCATTTTATTGATTGAATATCAAAGTACAAAATTCTCATAACATAGTGAAACTGACTGAAAACTATTTCTATATATTCAACATTGCCCTCTATTGTTTTTTTTTGTGCTCACGCAGGAGCAGGGCTTTATTTAAAGGGGAAAACTTCTAACTAACTTCTAACCGCACCATAGAAATAGGTGGATCTTTATTACAATATTAATGACCAGAAAGAGAGAAAGCTTTAAAGACTAAACAGATTGATCCTGAAACAGAGGAGAGAATTATTGTGACAACAAATCCAACTTCCATTCACGCCTAGATCCTCTCAGAGAGATTAGCACGCCGCCTAACTCATCGCAGAGACTACCACCTTGCTCCTTCAATAGGCTCTACATTGAATGTTCTTCCATTGAAAGCTGTAGGAAGATCAGGTGGAACACTTCATGGATGAATGCTCTAGACCTGGTCAAAAACAACATTCGCTATTCCAATGCACTATGCCTTTAAAGGTTGGGATAAGATATTTATGATAGTAATTACTAGAACACGCATAATCAATCACATTCAAACATCTACTCTTACTTATTCAAAACACAACATTAGCTTTCAGATCAAGAAATATAGCATTTTATCCAAGCATAGTATATTAAGTATGTTTAAACCATGTTAAATGTCTGTTTGCAGCATGCCATATAGTAGCAGAAAATCATAAGAGTCTTTGCGGTAAATGTATCAAAATATATTAAAAAGGCATAGCAAATATTATCCTAAGGCATTCTAAAGTATGACATTAATATGCCTCATCATTTCTGCCCCCTACGAAGACTAGTTCCTATCATCAGGCACTGAAGAGTTTTTAATCTTCACTAGCACTCTGAAGTCACCTTCCTGAGTTTGCCTAGTCATCTAGCTGCGCACACTCTAGTAGAATCCATTCATCATGTCTACTCCGACTCATCGACTTAGTTCTAAATCCTCATCCAGCTCTTCCTCTATACAATTATAAAGTGGCCACAGGAGCACGGGCGGTTGGAATGTGAGAGGCATCTAGCACTTTGGTCTTGGTTGCCAGCCCAATTCTATGTACCAACATACTCTCTGCATGGCAGCCCTGAAATTCATGATGTTGTGGGGCTCTACCTTTTTCAAAGACATAGGCAATCTGGCCCACCTCTGTTGTAACCCATCTGCTACCTTGTTTCCATCATCTAGAGATAGTCTCTCAACTTCTACATGTACTTGTTCTCGTTTTGCCAAAATTTGCCTTCTGTGAGTGGAATCATGAAAACCATAGACTGTGTAGCCAATCATAATAAAGGTGTCTAGGGTTTTTACTTTCAAGGTGCAATGAAAGTGAGATATTACACTCAAATGCCCTATATCTGGTTAATTTTTCTCCATATTAAATTTCATTATTGACCCAAGAGAGTAGTGCAGACAAATGTATATCGCCTAGAAACAACAAGGGATTCCATTATGTGTTTGAGGGAATGACATAGTGATGCAGGTATAAATCACACAGAAGATTTTTTATGAAGTCAGGTGACTCCTCGTATGCAGCCATAAAGGACTTAGGTGTGTTTATGTCAGGATTCAAATCTTTGACAATTCTCATAAACTGAAACAGTAAAAATTGCTCTCTTAAGCACAAAGCATACACCCGTGGGGGAGGTTGACACTCTATGACCTTTGGGACCAATTTGACAACTGAATCTAGCTTTTCCTGTAGGAGTGTAATTTATTATTTCTGTTGACCTATTTTCCTCTTCAATTTGTCCCTCTCTATGGCCCACATTGCCTTTTCATATTGAATTTGCTGAAAATAATCCAAGGACAAGGAATCTATGGTTACCTAATTTTGACCTCTTTGTGGACCTGCGTGCCCTGGTTCTATTGCTTGTCCCCTTTGGTGAACTGATGCAGAAGCTGTAGGTATGTCATCTATTTTTATTTTGCCTGGATGAGAGGAGGAAACTTCAGAATCATTATTTTTTGCCTTTTCTTTTGGTACTGTGGCTGCAGGGTCCTTCGTCATAACATCTTCTTCCATGGCTAGATTCTCTTGTTGTGGGTTGGAATTCATGGGTCCCTCATTTGGAACTTTTAGATTTGAGCTAGCCATTTTAGGTGAGTTATTTTTCTTTTTCTTTGAATTCAAACAGACACTACACCGTACTAGGTGTTCTTCTGATGTTGCGGAACGCTTCTGCGGGGTAGATTTTATCAAGGCGGAAATAGCTATAGGATGAACAGGGCTACCACTTGCCTCATAACCAAACATTTTATCTTTCCCTTTTTCATTTTTATTGGCTCCCTATGTACTATAATTTCCTTCAGAACCCTCAAATGTTTTCTTTCTCGAGATTGGGGTTTGGAGTATCCTTTGTTATGTCCTCTTAATGTGAAGGAGGGTTTTCTTGAATTCTTTCTGGACTATCCTCAGTAGTAAGATTTTCTTGTGCTCCATGAGGCTTGGGATGTGGTCCTACAGGTTCTGGTCGTGCCCTATTAAGTTAAACATGAGGGGCAGTGAGAAATTCATCGCAATTCATGGGAGAATTGTCGCGTAGGGCCTTTTCTACTAGTAATTTGATCAACCCATGATGGGTAACAACATTCTGTGTGCCCTTCCTTACTTCCTCAGAGCTCAAATTTAGTAGGGAATATAACACATTGGGTACATTAACTAAATGCCCATGCTATAAATGACTCAACAATTTAAAATGTATGATATGCAGAAATGAAAACCTTCCTTCGCAAGTGATATATCTAATAATATGAACAACAAATTGTGGGAAATCTCTTGGAAGAGAGAGCCTTTTGGTACCTCGTTTACTACTTTCAAGTGCATTATCTGTTGGCAGGGATAACTTGGCTTTGGCTGCACGAGTGTCATGACCATGTGGGAAATGCTCTCTGATAGCAGGAAGTCCAGAGACTTCTTCTATTTGCGCTTCAGAAGCTTCAATCTGCAACCCCTTCACATATGCAACACCATTGTTGAATGTCCGTAGGAATTTTACTGCCACAACCTCGTCATAACCATTTAACCTGATGAAGTAACTGAGCCAACCCACATGATTAAACTCACGAACACTAGCTTGATCCTGCAATAATGACGTGTGATTTGTTGGCTCTGACCAGATAGGTTATCCACCCATATTTTCTAAAAATCTCTACAACCCTTTGTTCTTGACTTCAATCTGTTCACAATTCCTAGCTCCCAAAATCCTTACTCCAGGCTTAATTTAGAAATGTTTACTATTTGTGGTAAGGGTGAAAAATGAAAGACACATAAATTATGAACATTGAAATGAGCGTTAGTTTCCAGGGTTTTATAAAAGAGACCAAAATCCAAGGTTGGTGGATTAATGATCAGGTTTATGGCTTATGGGCTATTAATGACAATTAATTCAAAATCATGGGCAAGAATTTTTAATCACATACCAATGTACTGCCCCCTATGAAAATGATGCAAGTGTCCTCATTGGCGTGGTTTAAAAGTACATTCATGCTTGGATATAACTACTATATTAAATGAAACATAAAAGATAATGATGTGTAAATAAGTACAAAGCATTTGAAAGAATAGATAATCATGTGTACTTGATGTGAAAGTGTCATAAATACTAAAATCCAAAAATATTGGTTGACGTGTATCATACAATGAGAAGTACGGGGTGGAAAAGACATGATATGACAGATGAATGTGAAGTAATGAAAAAGGTAATGAGATGGATCTTTTATTATAGAAAAGAATATTTTCGCAAAAAATGAAAACTTTATTATGACTACATGTATGCAGAATTAAAGTGATGATTTGATGGTTCGTGTGGCAGTAGGAGAATTACTCTCAGGAGGAGGTCCATCAGCCTTGTGAATGTCTTCAGCTAGAGGAGGTTCAAAGTGTGTGGTGGGTTCAATAGTCAAAGGAATGTGATTTGTTGCAGGAGGTTCAACATCGATAGGAGAAATCTCAAAGTGCCGCAGGAACTTAGCTTTTGTTTGTGGTTTATGATACAGACACAGTCTGTGCCCATTGACCACTAATTTGAAACGTTCTGGGTCAATTTTTGATAGCTGAACTACACCATTAGCATAAACATTTTCTATTTCATAGGGACCTAGCTATCAGGTAGTGAGCTTACCTTGGTTTTCCTGATAGCGAGAGTCATACAGGAGAGCCCAGTCACCAGGAGAGAATTGTTTATTCAGAATGTGGGAATCATGCTATCATTTTAATTGTACCTGGATCATCTCAGTGTGCTATAAAGAGTCTTTCCTCATTTCATCTAACTGGTTGAGCAATAGGATCCTGTCGCGTTGTGCAACTGGAAGATCGATGTTCAACTGTAAGGCTGTTCACAATGTTTTATGCTCAAATTCTATGGGCATTACAACATGTTTTCCATAAACCAACTCAAATGGTGTGAAACCAGTTGTGGTTTTCCAGGTTGTTCTATAGGCCCACACAGCTTCCTGCAACCGTGTGCTCCAATCTTTCTTATGTAACTGCATCATTTTGGTCAAGATAGCCTCAATTTCCTTGTTGGTAACTTCAACTTGCCCATTCGCCTGTGGATGATATGGACTGGATGTCCTATGGTGAATTTTATATTCATTCACAAGTGCAGTGATCAGTGTGGAAGTGAATTGAGCACCCTGATCTGTAACCAGCTCCCTTGGAACACCATAGCATGTGAAAATCTCTTCATACAAAAACTCAACAACTTTCTTATCTCGAGCATGTTTCATAGCTCGGACTTCTACCCATTTAGTCACATAGTCAGTGCATACAAGGATGTAGGAATTGTCATTGGAAGATGGAGTAATATGTCCTACAAAATCTAATCCCAATTTGTCAAATGGAGTCGCTACCACCTATGGAAAGAGGGGCATTTCATCAGATTTTGTTGGTCATCCCATCCTTTGGCATCGGTTGCATTTCCTTGTATAGTTGACTGCATCTCTATGGAGTGTTGGCCAATAATATCTTGTATTCAATATCTTGATTGTTGTTTGCTTAGCTAAAAAATGTCCTCCACAAGGCTCATTATGACATGCATGAAGGATTTCATAAGTTTCATCCTCTCTTACACACCATCTTAATATTTGGTTGGGCTTGTTATAGAATAGACAGTCAGCAATCCATGAAAAATTGAAAGTCTTTTCTATTAGAAGCCTTTTTTCTTTTGGTGAGAAATAGGGAGGTACCTTTTGAGAGACCAAGTAATTGGTAATATTTGCATACCAAGGTGTTTTAGCTAAAATAGAGAATAAATGATCGTCAGGGAAGCTATCATCAATAGGTTGAGGTTCATCCGAGTTCTGCAGTCACGAGAGGAAATCTGCGACTATGTTGGATTTGCCTGGCTTGTCCACTATAGTGATATCAAACTCCTGCAATAAGAGAAGCCATCTAGCTAAGCGGCCTGTGATAACAGGCTTATTAGCAAGATATTTAATGGTTGCATGATCTGTATGCACAAAAAATTGATACCCTGATATGTAGTGGTAGAATTTATTGAGTGCAAAGATGACTGCCGAGAGCTCTTTTTCAGTGACCATATAATTCAATTTAGCTCCTTGAAGATTCTTGCTGATGAAGTAAATAACATGTTCAATGGTATCCTCCTTTTGGCCTAGCATAGCTCCTATGACATGATCTAAAGCATTGGTGTGTATATGGAATAGAAGTTCCCATTGGGGCCCGTGCAAGACTGGGGCTATTGTAAGGACTGTCTTAGGCTGTAGGAAGAATGCTTTACAGTCTGGGGTCTAGTTGAATTCAGAATATTTAGTGAGTAGAGTGTGAAGAGGACTAGCCATTTTACTGAAATCCTTTACAAACCTTCTGTAGTAGCTTGCATGTCCAAGAAAATTGTGGACATCTTTTTTCTTGGTTGGTGTGGGAAGGTTTTGAATGATCTCAATCTTGGCCGGATCCACTTGTATTCCTGCTGTAGATATATAGTGGCCAAGTACTATCCCTTCTTGCATCATCATGAAGCATTTCTCTCTATTGAGAGATAGATTATGTTCTTCACACCTTTTCAAGACCTTGTCGAGATTTCTTAAGGCTTCTTCATAGGTTTCACCATAGGTTATGAAATCATCCATATAGATCTCCATACAGTCATGAGAGATATCAACAAAAATGCTGATGACTACTCTTTGAAAGGTTGTTGGAGCATTACAAAGACCAAATGGAAGGACAAAATAGGAAAAAGTTCCCCAAGGGCAAGTGAAAGTTGTCTTCTCCTGATCTTCTGGAAAGATGCAGATTTGATTGTACCCACTATACCCATCTAGGAAAGAAAAGTATTTTTTGCCTGCTAGAGAATCCAGGACTTAGTTAATGAATGGAAGGGGAAAATGGTCCTTTTTTGTTGCATTATTGAGTTCCCTATAGTCTACAAATACTCACCATTTGCCTCCTTTTTTGGGCATGATTACTAATGGAGAAACCCATTGACTGTTGGATATTGGATAAATGGATCTAGCGTTGAGAAGTTTTTGCAATTTTGTTTTAATGATTTCTCTTAAGGCTGGATTCAATGGCCTCTGGAACTGCTTTACTGGAGGTTTATCTTCTTTTAGATAGATCTAATGAGTGCATAATTTTGGATCCAAACCTTTCATGTCAGAGTAATCCCAAGCAAATGCTCTAGTATGGGCCTTCAGTGTCTTAGTCAAAGATGTTTGCTACTGTGTAGTTAATTTTCCATTGATGTTTAGGTAACATTCAGGGGAAACCTCTATTTGCTTAGTCAGTTCTATCATAGATGCATCCGTAAATGAGGGTACTTGTATCTCATGGGGAAGCAATTGGTGATAGAGCTCTTTGGCTATAGGAGATGGCCATTGGCAATCTGAGTTTAAAACTTACAGAGAGCAGTCTTTGGAAGAACAACCCAAAGAATTTGGACTTGATCCATACTGATTTTGTAGGATATTTATGATTACCTTGTCTTCATCCTAAAGCTATAAGAAGGGGTCCCTTTGTATCATCATTAATTTTTACATTGAATTGATAACCTCGGCTTCTTCTCCTATGTCAGGCCAGATTGGTGAGGCTAATTCCATTTGGGATTGAGCAGGAGGATATAGGAAAAGAGTCTGAGTATGGTGACCATCAGAAATGGTCATATCCCCTGAGCGACAACCAATATGAGCATCAACAGTTGCTAGCCATGGCCTACCTAGTATAATTAGATATCCTCCTAATGTAGCCTTTGGTGACAAGATCATGAAATCTGCTGTGTATGACTAGGTTGTGAGGTCAACAATTATATCCTTAATCATTCCATCAGGTTTTATAGTTGAACTATCTGTGAGCTACAGGATAGTTGGGGTGGTTCAGAGGTTATATATGCCAAGTTGTTGCATTATATCTCTAGTCATAACATTTATAGCTGCTCCAAGATCTACCAATACATTGTTAGTGGTGGTCCCATTAATAATGACTTCGACAACAAGACTGCCTGGGTCAAAATATTTTGGGATGGTAAGCTTTCCTAACATGATGTTAGAGAGCTTTCCTAACACATGCACCATTTGAGGATCTTTTCTTTTTCGACTAGGATTTTTAAAGCAAGCTTCTTTTATCACTTTTCTATAGGTGGGAACATCTGTAATGGCTTGGAATAAATGTATTTGGACATTAACATTCTTTAATTGATCAAGGATGTTAAATTTGGTTTCTCAAGCAAGCTTAGGATTGGTTGGTTGCAATCTTTGTGGAAAAGGTGGCCCAATAGGGGGGCTCTGATTAGCAATAGGTTGCATTGTTGGAAGAGGAATTGTATTTTCTATTAGGATAGGCTCCTCTTGGGGCACTTTAGTTATGAGTGGATGTTCAGGAGCAGGAAGAGTAGTCCTAGATCGTAGGTGTATATCGTTAAGGGTGATTGCATAGGTAGGATATTGCATAGGATACTACATTTGATCAATATTATACACATTTTGTTAAGGTGCAGGAGGCCTATTATTCGGGTTTGGCTATGGCTGCATAGGCAATTGGGTTGGTTTTGGAGGTTGGTTATTAGCAGCTGGTGGTGGTAAGAGTGTTTGCTATTGTGGTGCCTGAAGAGGTAGATTCATGTATCCCTGGATTGAGGTGGCCATTGTTGGTTTCCTCGCCACTGAGGATTTTGCTGCCAATTACCTTGTCGTGGTTGCCAGACCCCTTGGGGTTATTGCCAACTCCCTTGAGGATTCTTCCATTATGGACTAGGGTATTTTTTCCACTGATTCTGATAGTTATTCCAGGGTGGATTTTGATAATTCATAGAAGGTTGCCATTGATTGTTATAAAATGGACTACTAAATGTAAGTGGGTCCTGAGGCATACCTTGTTGTTGTGCCCATAGTCATCTTTGAGCAACAAAGAATAGTTGTTCATCCACTCGTTCAACTGGCTTGTATTCAGTTGACATTTGGGTGGCCTCCATATTTGGAATTAGTTTACACCGGCACTCTCTCTTCTTTTGTCGACAGTGTGGGTAGAATTTTGCCAACATAGCCTCTGCTTCCTCATGCTTCTTCTTGGCCTATAGAGTATCCAGCTGTGTGGCCATATTGTTGATAATATCTTGCTTAAATTCAGATAGGAGATGAGTTATCTCTAATCTGGAAGTGCCTGAACCATTTGTCCTTCCTATTGTTGGTTTTTAGCCTCTTTCTCTTTTCCTAATAGCACGTGAATATTTGAGGCATATTTTCTTTATGTCATCCCAACTGGATTGAGTTATATCTCCTCCTGCCATCAAATCTAAAGCTATAGTGCATCCATCTTGTATTCCTCTAAGAAATAGAAGCTTCTGAGATTCCTCATTAAGCTCATGCTCTGTGTTCCTTTGTAGACTATACAGGAACCGTGAGATATAGTCTTCAAGTGACTCATCCTCTTTTTGAGTCATTTTAAAAAGGTCTTCTCCTCTCATATCAATTCCCTGACAATATTCCTTATACTTAGTCAGGAATGCATCTTGCATTCCTACCCAATTTTAGATAAAATCCCATCATAGGCCCATAAACCAACGCAAAGCAGACTCCTTAAGAGTCACAAGAAATAGTTTGAGCTTGTGAGCATCAAAGGTGTAGTCATAACTGTACACACAAAATAGTGCACTTCTATGAATCATTACAATCAAGAACACTCCAGAATGAGGTCTCAAAAATTGATCCATAGCTCCCTAAGCATGGAGTTACAAGGATAGTTTGAATATTGCTCTCAACTAGAGCTATTAGGCCTATAACCTTGCTAGTCAACCACACTATGAGAGATTCAAATGAAGACAAGGGCAAGAATGCCAATATCCCCAAGAATCAAAATGAAATGCAATACAAAGCTATACTATGAATGAAAATGCAAGCTATGCAAGCTAAGCTATGAAAGGAAATATGCAAGTATTACAAATCCTCCTATTAAACTATGTGAGATTAATCTATAGCATAAAGGAAATCTAAACTATGAATGCCATGAGAATGAAACTACTATGCAAGAAATGAAAGCTAAACTATGAAGTAATGAAGAAATCTAAGATGTGATGCAACAATGATTTCCAAAAGCTTGATGCAAGAATGTCTTCAAATCTTCAAAAAGCTCCAAAGTGACCTATAAATCCTGCAGCATAAAGTTAGCATAAAAGATGAGATATGCAAATGAGGAAGAGAGCTCTTCTTTTATAGAAAATGAGAAAGAATGGACCATGGGGATTAAGAGGCAAAAGATTTAATCAAGGGTGGAGCTTGAAAGAGGAGCAATCCATGTGCACAAATATCCTCCAATGAGAAAATAAGAGTTGACTTTTGTGTCCATATAAAGTGCTTTTCTTCTTTTTATAAAATAAGAATAATGCTTTATTTGTGCAACTTACGATAAGAGGAAAAGTGGGGGCTTTTTATTTATTAAAAGGGGAGGGAATTCCTTTTAAATAAATAAAGACTTTAGAATAAGATGGTTAGCCCATAGAAAATAATTGAATAAATGACAGAACTAGGATTTGATCAAGGAAATTGATATAATTGATAAAATGCTGATTTTTGAAAATATTGATTCAGGGATTTGATAAATTGCTGAATGGGGGCCCAAAGTCTAGGTGACCATTTTAGGGTGCATATAATAACTTTTTCATAGGATATCAAACTTGAAGAGAAAGGTATCCAGGTCTTCTGTTACTAAACCATAGAATTTTGACAAGACAAAAGATGGTATGTTCTTAAGGTTATTGGTGTCCCGTTGGTCAGTAATAGGGAATGGAAAAGCAGGGGGATTAGCCATCCTGACAAGATTTATGGGTCACGGAGGTGGCTGATAAGGAGGTTGGTATATGAATAACTATAATGAGTTTTCTTGATTGACTAAGTTTTCAGAAAAATGAGCTCTTAGGTGAGCAAAGATGTCTCCAAATTTGTTAATTTCAAGTTGCTCTTCAAAATAATCAACCTGTTCTTCTTCAGAGGTTGAGGAGGATGACGTAGTTTCAGGGAGGTCAATGGTGGCATCAAAAAATGAACCCTCTTCCTCCAATGGGTGATTGAATTGGTTTGGCAAGTACCGTCCTTTGGTGTCTCTTCTTCGATTATGCATACAGATAGTAGGGAGTGAGGTGATTTATGAAATTCTCCTAAAATTAATGTATTCTAACAAACTGGAAATGAAACAAGTCTAAGAATGGCTTATTGAAGACTTGGTTTGGTACCATCCTCGGCAATGGTGCCAAAAATGATCACTTCCTATAAAGGCTCAGAAACTAGGTATAATTCTGAACTTAGGGATTGGACATCCGACCGAGCAGCTTATCCTCCTTATGGAAATTCATTCAGTAAGTTAGACTAGGGACGTATCACTTGAAATGGGCCAGCAAAGTATATGCACCGAGTATCATTTACCATGTATTATTGTTGCTGTAGGAAGTAAATGCTGAAGGAAAGCTATACTATAATTGCAGGAAATGAATACTAAAGTAATGCTTAAGCTGAAGTTTGTGGAAAAGTGCTGGAGTAGAAGCTACAAGAGTATAACTATCAATAAGACATGCAAATTCTTACAAACTATGCCATGATACTTCTGTTGTTTTACGACTTTGGCTGAAGGAGGCATTAGCTAGTCTGTAGCTTTGCCTACAGGAGCAATTCAGTGTTGGGCACTTAATCAATAAAAATGCAGTAAATGCTTCTAGCTAATATGAATCTATTTTATTGTGGATTTCTCACAAAGTGGGCCCCCTTGGATGGGTATCATAAATCCTAATTACACTCAACTGAATATCAATACTTCATTTTATTGATTGAATATCAAAGTACAGAATTCTCATAACATAGTGAAACTGACTGAAAACTATTTCTATATATTTGACATTGCCCTCTGTTGTTTTTTTTTGTGCTCACGCAGGAGCAGGGCTTTATTTAAAGGGAAAAAATTCTAACTAACTTCTAACCGCACCGTAGAAACAGGCAGATCTTTATTACAATATTAATTACTAGAAAGAGAGAAAGCTTTAAAGACTAAACAGATTGATCTTGAAGCAAAGGAGAGAATTGTGGTGATAGCAAATCCAACTTCCATTCACGCCTAGATCCTCTCAAAGAAATTAGCACACTGCGTAACTCATCACAGAGACTACCACCTTGCTCCTTCAATGGGCACTACATTGAATGTTCTTCCATTGAAAGCTACAAGAAGGTCAGGCGAAACACTTCATGGATGAATGCTCCAGACCTGGTCAAAAAAAATATTCGCTATTCCAATGCACTATGCCTTTAAAGGTTGGGATAAGATATTTATGACAGTAATTACCAGAACACGCATAATTAATCACATTCAAACATCTACTCTTACTTATTCAAAACACAACATTAGCTTTTAGATTAAGAAATATAGCATTTTATCCAAGCATAGTATATTAAGTATGTTTAAACCATGTTAAATGCCTGTTGGCAACATGCCATATAGTAGCAGAAAATCATAAGAGTCTTTGCGGTAAATATATCAAAATGCAGCAAAAAGGTATAGAAAATATCATCCTAAGGCATTCTAAAGTATGGCATTAATATGCCTCATCAATTATTAGGGTATCTCAAACATATCCAAAACTTAGCTCAATCCAACGGTTCATTAGTAATCTTTCCTTGGTTGTTTTATTTAATTTTGAGGATAAACCAAGGTATCCTCCTTTTATTTATTTTAGGATATTCCTAAAGGAATCTCTACATGTAATTTTGTCCTCTAGTCCAAGTGGGAGGACAACTCATAATTTGTAATCCCTTTAATAAGGAAAATAGGTTATTCCTCCTTATGAGGATGCTCACACTTGGCACACACATAGTATGAATGTGGCACTCATACACATAGGGAGTTACATGCAAACTCCTTCACTCATCTCTACTTAAAAGATGTTTCTCCACACACTTACATTTAAATCACATTGTTAATTTCAAAATTCAATTAATTAAATCCATTCTAGTGTACATTTAATATAAGCTTTTGATTTAATTTAAATTTTTTTTTTGTTTCTAACAATTTGCGTAAACAAGCTAAATTAACATCAATACATTGTCTCTAATTCTTTTTTTTCACTCTTACACTCTTAATTTTAATTTTAATCAATTTACTTTTTTATTTTAAAACATTTAATAAAATTTTAATTTTTTAAAGAACTCAATTTATTTTATTTAAAGCTTACTTAACCTTAGAGTTAATTGATTTTTTCTTGTTCTTTATCTTTAGATATTCCTTGTATCTCACTTTGCTAAAGTTAATTTCATCATTTAATTAGTTAATCATGTCTACCCTAATTCCAAAAATCAAGTTAAATAGCTCTAACTATCATCAATGGAAATACACATCTCATTTATATTTCATTTTAAACATTTACTCCAAGTTGCTACAGATGCCACTACTGAACCAACTGCAACTGCTTCTCAAACTGTCAAAGATGCATGGAAAGTTCAAAATGAAGAAGCTCTTGGTCTAATTCATCTTTCAAATATTCCTGACTTATATGTATTGATTGGACATTGCACCAAATCCCATCAAGTGTGGACCATTTTGCAACAAACCTATGATAGCTCCACCGAATCACATAAGATTCAGCTCCAAGACAACTTGGAAGACCTCAGGTATATTGACTTTAAAACCATGGATGAATTTTTACTTAAATTTGATGCAATTAAAACTCAATTAAATGATGTGAATGTTACTTTAAGTGATATTAGATTAATTACTATTATTCTCAAGAAGTGTCTTCCTAAAGAGTTTCAACAATTTATTACTAACATTCATTTGCAACTTTCTATTCCTACTTTAGCTCCTCAGTTAACTTATGACATATTTCAAAATCTTTTACGTCAAGAGGAAGCTAAGTTATTGTAATTTGGTACTCTTGGATCTTCTGAACATGCTTTTATGTCTAAGCATCAAAATAAAAATCCTAACTCATATAATAATAATACCTCTAATAATAATAATTATCATAGTAAAAATTATAATAATCATAACAATACCCATCATAATGGTAGCAATAATCACAATAACAATCATAACTCAAATCATCAAAGTCCCCATTGCACCTATTGTGGGAAAGACAGTCATGTTACTAATACCAGTTTCAAATAGAAAAAGGATAAAAGGCCCATGAATCAACCAGCTAATTCTGTGGAGGATGATGGTAATCAATCTCGTCATGCATTTACAATTTGTCGTAATGTTACCAGCCCTTTTTAAGTGGTTTGGTGCATCTTCAGGAGGTATTTCTTTCTTTATTATATTAAATTGTTACTTTATATCACTGATGTTTCTCAAATTTAATTTGTTCAAGTATTGTGAGTAATCTTTCAACATTCTCTTCTAGTGGCTAATTATTGGGCATTACTTGCTTTCATATTTTATATGATCTACTATTATGCACTTAGTTGCATCGTTTATAAGTTCCATTTGATCCATTGTTTTAATTTGTAATTTGCACTAGGTTGCACTTATCAGTTGATGTTTATCAACTTGTTCCATTTGTAAGTGGCACTGGGTTGCACTTACTCAGTTGATGTTTATCAACTTATTCCATTTGTAAGTTGCACTGGGTTGCGCTTACTTGTTCCATTTGTAAGTTGCACCGAGATGCACTTACTCAGTTGATGTTTATCAACTTGTTCCATTTGTAAGTTGCACTGGGATGCACTTACTCAGTTGATGTTTATCAAATTGTTCCACTTGTAAGTTGCATTGGGATGCACTTACTCAGTTGATGTTTATCAACTTGTTCCATTGGTTATTTTTTTTCCTCATGGTGAGGATGGTGCTCTTGAACTTTTTCCTAAATTTTGTTGGTTATCTCTTATACTTGGAAGAAAATATGTTTTTTTTCTCTCTTAATCCTTAGTTCAAATTATTATTTAACATATGTTTGTATTTATTTGGTTTATGATTGTTTAGATTATTATGTCTCCTTGATTATGGTTCTTGATATCCTACTTGAATTATGATTTTGTCTCTCTCATTTCTCTTTGTAAACTTACTAATTTGATGATGAGTTTGCATACTTTATTTCTTAGATCATGAGTCATGCAGGTTGTGGACTGATCACCCATATACTTACAGTGATGACTCATTAATGGACTTTCTAGATCCATGAGATCAATGTAGTGTTGATGTAGATTTTGTTAGTTGGCCTTGTTTGTGGTCTTTTGTTGCATTAGTATGTTTATTTTGAGATAAGAGAGTGGATTGTTGACCATTTGGTTTATCTTGATTTCATTTTAGCTCCTTTTCTTTTTTGATAAAATCTCATACAAATTTTTCATAGTTTCACTAACTTGAATGTTATATGATATTCTAATGGATAGTTGCCTTTTGTTCTTGTTCTTTGTTCTATGTTTCAGGTGATCCTTCAAGGAAAATTCAAGACATCAATTCATTCACACAAATCCTTTGAATCACACATCTACTTAAAGATGTGGATATTCTTCCACTTTAATACATTTAAAGGAACCATCCACTTCTCTTGGCTCCACAAAAGATGCATGTACAACATATGGCAGACTACTTTCACATTTGAAGACAATACATTTCTTCCTTATATTGAAGATCAAGTTGCAAATTTTTGTAAATTTTGGGTTTGATACCCATTGATGTAATCACCCCAAGTAAATATTAAAGGGGGGGTGTTAGAATTAGTAATCTTTCCTTGGTTATTTTATTTAAGTTGAGGATAAACCAAGGTATCCTCTTTTATTTATTTTAGGATATTCCTAAAGGAATCTCTACATGTAATTTTGTCCTCTAATCCAGGGAGGACAACTCATATTTTGTAATTCATTTGATAAGAAAAATAGGTTATTCCTCTTTATGAGGATGCTCACACTTGGCACACACTTCGTATGAATATGGAACTCATACACATAGGGAGTTACATGCAAACTCCTTCACTCATCTCTACTTAAGAGATGTTTATCCACACACTTGACAATAATTTTTGCTCACTATTCTTTCACACAATTTCTCTCCTCTTTCATAGTAGTTCTATCATATTGTATTGAGCTTCTTGGTCATATTATTTCTCTCTCTCTTTAGGCTTTTCCTGACTCATTCATAATACACAAAGGGGTTTTTCTTTTTTTTCCCCCTTACAAAAATATCTTGTCTCTTGCTAGATTCTTGGAGAATTATCTTGGTTTTAGTGTTTCATCTTGCAACTCACTCACATTTGGTTTATGGTAAAACCCTTCTTGCAAATCACTTTCTTGGATTTTTTTGATCTTGTTTCCATTCTTTTATTACTTCTAACACTTACCTTCTTAAATCTCTTGGCACTAATATTATGGAGCACAAGAAAATCCCTGAGAAGCCTATTCTTCACGATGGGCTTATTCTTCTCATATATGAATATGCTAAGTTTAACTTCTAGGATGCTGCCTCGGACTCTGGGAAGAATAAGGAGAAGAAGGGTAAAAAATCCCTCTTGATTGACAGTAACACTCCCAAAAAGAAAAAGAAAGGTAACCCTAGAGAAGAAATGGTTGAAGCTGCCAAATTCCTCATGGAGGAGGTTGATATGGACATTGATGAAGACACTAGAGTGTGGGAGGAAGATAAAAACATTGACATGGCTGAAGCAACTAAATTCCTCTCTAAGGAGGTGGGTATGGAAATTGAGGAGGAAACAAAGGTGTAGGAAGGTGATGAAAAGCTTAGCGACTACCATGATGAGGAGGATCAAGACTCTTAGTAAAATGCCATCGAGCCCTCTTCAAAAACTAAGAGCAACAAAGATAGCAGTGCCAAAACTGGTGATTTGGTGACTGAAGGCCTAGATGACAACTGTGTTCCTACAAAGATCACCGTTATATAGAAAAATGATGTTGGTACTAGCCCCTTGGCTGTGGTCGGGACCGATCCTCCTATTACCATCTCCATAGCTCACATTGAAGAGTGTAATAACCCTAAAAAATCCCCATTTCCCTAGTTCTTGTGGATTATGAAGACTTGTCCTCTAAGGAGGGTACAAATTTTAGGGTTATCTCTGAGAAGGCTGATGAGAAAAAAGAAGAGGGCATTAACAAGAAGGAACCTAAGAAGGAACTTGGGAGAAGTCAGGAGGAAAATACCAAGAATGGTAAAGGGAATTTTGGGTTCATGTAGGTTCTCAAAGAGTGTGCTAGAATGGATATGCAGATGAACTCCTGGCTGTATGAAAAAATCTAAGATGTCAGTATCAAGTACTCAGAGCTAGAGGACAGAGTGACCAAAATCACCTTGCTGCTTGCCAAGCCTATGAGCATTGCTAAAAGTGATGCAAAGACCCTGGCAGATGTTGATGGAAAAGGGCTGATGGAGAAGCTCGAACAAAAAAAAATGCTATTGTCAATTTCTACATGCAGACTACCTCCAACTGTATACCTCCAGCCGTATCCTGAGCATTGAAGATACCTTCAGTAGAATTATGAAGTAGAACTTTAAGGGCATGAAGGTGACTACTTACAACCTATGGGCTCTTCTCTTTGTGTTGGAAGGGAGCAATAGTCCCATTGTTGTAGAAGAAGAAGATGATAAAGGCTCTACCCCTACTAGCCCTGGCTCTCGTACTAGAGCTAGTACAAAAAAGAAGAAAGCTGACAACTCAAAGGAAGTCATGGCTCTCTGGGAGTCCATCCAGCAATTCGATTTGCTAAAGGAAGACACAACAAAGTTTATGGAAAAAATGTCTTAGTTGTGATGTTTTTGGTCTTCGTCCCTTTTTTTTTTCTTTTCTTCCGTCGATCTATTTTTTGCTAGTTGTTTGTGCTGGGGGGGGGGGTCTCTAATGTTTTCTTCCTTATCCCCCAACAATGTCTTTTTGCTTTGTGCTTTTTCTTCCTATCTTTCTTCCTAATGTAAAGGGTTACTGTTCCCTTCAAAAACTATTTTATCCTCAATCAAAAACCCTACACACATTCTATTTCTTTGTTACTTTTTGAATTCACTTAAGTTGGGTTTAAGGCATGTGTTTTAAGTCATCGTTGATGGGGCCAAGTCCTTTAAGTTTTTTTTCCTAGTGGGACTCGTAATTTATTTTTCCCTAAGTTTAATGTTTCCTACATGTTTTAAAAGTAAGTTAGATCCATTTTAATCTAATGGTCAGCATAATCCCATGATTAAAAGGTGCAAAGAGTTTACCCTCTGTGGGCTCATGCTTGAGTGACATGTAGTAGATGATGGGACCTGGCCAAAGCTAAAGCAAAAGATATATATCAGTCATATCATATTTGATTCAACAATGGGTGTGATGTTGCTAACCAAAGATGCATAACTTTTTAACCTTCATGGGATCATGCTTGATTGACAAATGTTCACCTTGAGATCGTGGGACTAGTTTAAAGAGAAGATAAAACAAGGTCAGATCAAGTTTGATTTGATAGTTGGCATAATCCCACGATAAATAGTTTTTTATTGATTAATGATCAAGGCATCACACCTTGATGACCTGTGTCAAGGATGATGTCACATATCTCTAGGATGAAAGGTAGTAAAGTATAGAGAGATCAGTTTTGGTTGGACGATAGGCATATTCCCGCTTTCAAAACTTGCAAGAAGGATACCTTTCAAGGCATCATGCCTAACTGACATGTGTCCAGTTTGATGAAGAAATAAAAGATGGGGCCTAAGCACCAAATAATGTTGAGATACCACTTTCTGATTGGTTGGTTTCACTGCCATATAAAGAGTGATGTGGAGGTCATTTATTTGTTGACTTTTTGTGAACCGCACGATGTGCTGGGAGGGTTTTGATTGAAGACCCTGTTTTAAATTTTGAATTATGGTGCGAAATGATTTGTTATAATTCATTGAATTTGTAATTTTTTAAATTTGAATTCTTTGAGAAGTGTCCAATGACATGACAAATTTAATGGTGGTCATATTGTGAGTTGAAAAAGAGAGGTGGGTCAAACCAATCACATAATAACACTTGGTGTTTCCTAGTTAAAATTGATGACATGAAATGGAGTTGGCAAGCTAGGCAGATCATATTTTTTGACCTAATCCAATCTGATTTTGTAGAGATATAAATGGACATAATTAAAGGTGAAAATTGATGAGTGAATGTTATGGAAATCGATTATATCATATTTGTTTGTTTTTTTCACTGCTTAAATATGATTTTCAAAGGGACTTTCTTCTGGAAGAGGGAATTATGATATGGGGAAAATTGTCAATGAAATTCATGTCCTTGGTATATGGAGGTAGGTGAGATAGTTCTGATTGGGATGTTGAGAGAAAGAGGCCATTTAATGAATCAAACCTTGTCCTTATGGTTCACTTGCTAGGGTTTCACCTACAATGCCAATCAGATTGGATTTTGATGTTTTCAAGCTTCTTGTTGTCACTTCTGTAATAACTCTGAATGATGAAAGGGAAACTTGGTTGTTGATAATTTTCCCTAAATGATTTGAAGCTTGTTACAATCCTTGCTCCATAAAAGGATTCCCAAGATCATTTAGAGAGACCAAATGGAAAACTGAGACAAAAAAATTATATAGGTTTTCAGTCAGGGATATAGCAGATTGCTATAGGATGACTACACCAAAGAATTTCAAGTTGAAGTCAATTTGTATTTTTTGAGAAAAGAGTCTTAGTAGTTAGTCAAGGACTATGTAGAGAGTCTATAATGTTTTTCTTGCAAGGATCTTAATGAAGCATAAAGTGTTCTATATTCATTTTGTGGGATGTTTTGTCTAGTCCAATACTACATTTATTAGTTTCAAGGAAGTTAATACAAATATTTAGCAAAAAAAATGCTTTAAAGCTTGTCTCTTTTTGTGGTGGTTTATAATTTCCTATGTCTTGTGAACAAAGAGCTCAAGATCATAGCTGCAATTTGTTTTAAATTGTATGTCCTGATATACTTTGCTTTTAATTCAAGGAGTCAATTAAATGCTTAGTATAACTTGACAAAGTTATAGGTTATTATAGAGGATTGTGATAAAAATGAGGTTTTAAGTATCAATTGATTTTTATTTGCAAGGTAAATGATTGGATCACCAACCATAGTGTGGACTTGTTCTGATTCCCAATGAATAAGGCACCGATCACAAAGAATTAGTCAAGAAAATATTCTTTCTTTTCTCTTAGTTTAGTTTCAAAATCAAATCAAAACCTTTAAATTCAAGTTGTAGAACTAAAGTGAAAATCCCCTTCTTAGCTTGTGAGTGATTTGGTAGTGTGATTAGCTCTCACAGTATCTCTTTATGTCATAAGTAGGATAAGATATTAAGGGCATTTATCTACTTTGTTAGGGATTAGTGGAAAGGAAAGTTGAAAAGTGAATGAATCTAATCCTAGGTGTACCCACTTGAATTCTACAAAGTTGAAAGTGTAGAAAGCCTAAGTGCTTTTTTAATTGGTCCTTGTTCTTGTTAGAGTGTACTAATTATGGGAAGTAAGCTAACCCATAGGTGCATTTCTTCATTTTCAAGGTAGTTAAAATTTTGCTAAACCTGGAACCAACACATTTTGGCCTTAGTAAGACACTTGAGTTAGTGCTAAGGTTCTACTTCTAGCCTAAAATGAAAAAGGATGTAAGGAGGTATGTTGACCAGTGTATTTTATGTCAAAAGGAAAAGGGTACTACTAATGTTGGTCTTTATCATCCCCTACCTATTCCTAATAGGCCATGGGAATGTATTAGCATGGACTTTATAGTTTATTTTCCAAGGACTAATACTAGTTTGGATAGTGTGTTTGTAGTTTTTGACAGGTTCAACAAGATGAAACATTTCATTCTATGCAAGACAATTCATGACGCTAGCCACATAGACCATCTATTCTTCAAGGAGGTGGTATGAATACATGGTTTTCCATTTAGTATAGTGTCTCACATGGATGTTAAATTCATGGGTCATTTCTAGAAAACATTGTGGAAAAGGATAGGCACTAACTTGTCATGTCATTCATCCTATCACCCATAGACTGATTGCCAAACATAGGTCATTAATAGGGTCTTGGTTAATCTCTTGAGGTGATTAATAAAGGAATATGGATAGATGTGGGATCAGGTAATACCCCAAGATTATTTTCCTATAGTGACAGTGTTAATAGGACTACTAGAAAGAGCCCTTTTGAAATTTTTTATGGAATCCATCCAAGAGGGGTATGTGAGTTGAGAGAACTTGGTAACATAGAAGGGAGAAGTGGACATGCTGAGGACTTTTCACACTCCATGAAGGAGATACATGAACATGTCAAGAAGTCACTGATTGACTCTACTCAAAGATTGAAAGCTAAGGTTGATGACAAAAAGAGGGAGGTACAATTTGAGATGGGGGACTTAGTCATGGTCCACCTCAACAAGGAAAGACTTTAGAAAGGTATCCCTACAAAGTTTTAGATGAGAAGAATAAGACCCTGTGATGAGCCTAATTTATGGCTTTTTTGTTCATAATTTTGGTCTAAACTTAAGTATTTTCATGGGTTTCACAAATAGCTTCAGACTTTTTATGTTCATATGATATGACTATGGATGTATTTGGTACTTTTAAGAGTAAAAGATATGTGCTGAATATATATATAGATTAAGTGGATATTATGATGAAATTTGGTATTTCTTATCTCTTTGCATTAATGGGTAGTGTTCTATAGCCATGTGATGAGGTTGCACTAAAATAGGAAGCTCATTATGGATATTTATCTTGGTTTATGTCGCAGGTTTTGGTGCACTAATCTTTTGTAGGAAAAGACAAAGTTAGCAGGTAGAGGAAACTCATCATTGAGTGGCTTCATTAAGTCAAGTAACTGCTCTCAAGTTTCATTATGACTCCACTACTTCCAACCAATCATAGTTTCTATTACAAGATTGAGTCAACCTGATGACCGAGTGTTTTGGAGGAAATCTAGTGCTCGTGCGTGCCTATATTCCTGAGAAATTGAATGTGGGTTGTTTCTACGTTTAATGTCTTGTTGCTGAAAGTTGTTGCACCCATGATGGGAAGTTCCTAGTTCTTAGGTGTTCTATTTTTTTAGTTGCTTAAATAATCTGGAGTTTGTGATTCTGAGTTAGTTAGATGGGTAAGGAATCCATTTTGTAATCCAGAAGAGAAGTGAATACACTTTGTTATTCTATTCTATACTTATATTAATGTTTCATGAATGAATATATGAAATCTTTAGATTTCAATCTTTGAGTTCTAAATCTATTCATTCTTCCATGGGGGCCCATGTGGAAGGTGAGCCTAGTTTATGTTTGAGTAGGGATTAAGCTTTAATTTCCTTGCGGTAGTTATGTACTGTTGCTCCTGCAACCACTAGTAACAGAACCATTGACTATTTCCTACAACATAGATTTACTATTGAAGCATTTCCTTAAGTTCTAGATTAGTTGTTGTTTCATTCGAAGCATAGATTTCCTATAGCAGTTTACTTGTTTTAGTAGATATGGCTTTGTGGATGAACTAAAGCATAAACCTTGTAGTCACCATCTCAAGTTTCACGTTCCTAGATTGATAAATCTAAATGAAGCATGATATTATAAGTAAATACTTGATGCTACCACCATAGAATCACTATGAAAGGATTTCCAATCCTTGATGTTACTAAGGTATTATTCTGACCAACCATTTTTGGCACCGTTGCCAGGGATGGTGTCAATTTAGTTCAACCGAGAAGTCATTAAGTTAGTTTTCATTCTACATTATTTTGCATGCATAGACATAGGGACCATCTTGGGAGATTCCTAACTAAATTTATTCAAGAAGAACCATTTGAGGTTTTCAATCCAGCACTTGAGGAACCCCAATTTGAGAACCCACAAGAAGAAGAACCATTTGAGAATGTGTTTGTTGATGCCTATGACCAATTGCCTTCACCACTGTCATTTTAAGAATCATACCATTTGAATGCCCTTTTTGATGCCCCAGAATATCTAGATAATCCAATGGCTCAGCCTACCTTCCCTTTTCCTATCCTACTCAGAAAGGTAACCAAAATTTGAAGAGCATTCCTATTGCTGCGCTTCCTAAATTCTATGGCCTCATCATAGAAGACCCTAAGACTTTCCTCTTTGAGTTTGATATCCTCTGTAGGAGCTATGACTATACCACTGATGACCATAAGCTAAAATTGTTTCCCTCTACTTTAAAAGAAGCTACTTTAAGATGGTTTATGAGCTTGGGTGCCGATGCTATAGCAGATTGGAATGCAATGTGTGACCTATTCCTTTTGAAGTATAAAGAGTATTGTAGAGGAAGAGACTTAAAAGGGGATGACATATTTAAAATGTCTGAGAAAGAAGATGAAACCTTGGAAGACTATGTCTCCAGGTTCATGTTCAACCTGTAGTGTAATACACAACACTAGCTGAATGAGGAATCCCAAAAGCATCTATTTCTGAAAGGTGTGAATGATGGAAGCATTGAGGCCCTCAACCTCATGGTAGGGGGGACATTACCCAGAAAACTTGGGATGACATAAAACAAATATGTCTAAACTATTCTAGAGCAATTGTCAAGAAGGGAAGAGGCCTAAGAGACTTGCCTCACAAGTCTAATGGCGCATGTGTATCCAAAGTAGAACTATCAAACCTATTGTCAATTTTAAAGAAAGACATCATTAATGATGTCGCTATTCAATTGGACACTATGCAGGCAAGGAGAAAGAAAGATGAAGCTGATGTAGTGTTAGCAGAATACTGTCCTCATTGTAGGGAGAAGAAAAAGAATTGTCAGTGTAAGTCTATTGCAAGCTTGGAGTCCCAACCTATGCCTACCAAATTCAAAGCCATTGATGACAATGGATAGGTCTTGTACGTTTCCCAGCGAAGGCCATGGGCTCAAAGACCAAGTATTCCCCAAGATCCTCTCCAAAATTTTAATAGTAATAATACATGGCAAAATCAATAGCATAGTGGTTTTAGTGGGTACAATAGTTGGCCACAGCCTCAACAAGGTTGGAAAAAACCTCAGCAAGGGTGGCAGTAGCCTCAACCAGGTTGGAAACAACCTTAGCAAGGTTGGCAAAAACCTCACCAAGGTTGGCAGCAACCTCAGCAAAGCTAGCAGCAACCCTAGCAGGGGTGACAACAACCACACAATTGGATGAACCAATCAAGTCAGCAAGCTTTGCTGCCACCACCTTAGTAGTAGGCTCTAATGCCTCCTCCTACAACCAATGCTAATCCCCCCAAACAAACCCAGTTGCCTGCTCAGCCTACTCTTAATCCCAACAATGCTAAACCAACAACACAATAGTAGAGCTATGCTATTTCCTTGAATGATATTCATTTAAGGTCCAACATAACCCTTTCTTCTCTATAGTAGCCTATCATAACTGAAGTTGAGGATGCTTCAGCTGAGCCAATTGAAGTACCAACAAAACCTGCCTCTCCTATAGCTTAAGAGCCCCCATTTCCTCATAGGTTGGAGGAACAAGCTAAGCCAGTGGAAAACCAAGCAGTGTTGGACTTGCTTACCCAACTAAAGCAAATGACAATTAAAATACTAGTGCTAGATGCCATAAAGGAAGTGCCTGCATATACTAAAGCCATCAAGGAAGCCTATATAAAACAACCCAGGAGGAAGAAAAAGAATCCTAAAACCATACATGTCCTAGAATAGTTATCTGACCTAATGCTGGAGAAGTTGACAGTCCTAAAGTATTTTGATCCTGGGAGCCCTGTGGTTACAGTCACCATTCAAGGAATACAAGTTCAAAATGCTCTAGTTGATTTAGGTGCATCCATAAATGTCATGACCAAGGAAGTAATGTCTTAGTTGCATATTATCAGTCTTAGGGAAACCCCAACCATCCTTCAGCTTGCTGATAGTTCCACCATTACACCTGATGGGATGGTAGAATATGTCATAGTCACCATATCTGATTGACTTTGTTGTCCTTTCTCCAAAGGCTAATATGGGTGGGTATCCAATAATTCTAGGAAGGCCATGGCTAGCTACTACAGATGCCTATATAGCATGTTGGTTAGGAAAAATGACAATATCCAATGGAGTCAACACTAAGAATCTAACTCTATATTCTCCAGCTCAACCCCTATTGCAAGATGACCAGATAGTCTGGCTAGATTTGGGTGATACTGAACCTGAGGTCAATTCAATCTACCAACTAATGATGATATCCTGGGAGCCATTTGTAGCCTCTAGGGGAGAAGATGAGATAATTTCCTCCATCATCATGAATGAATATGGAGTGCACTCTCAGCTGTGTTCCCAAGTGGACTGCATTCTAGAAACTTTGTTACCACCTCCAAATGCACCACAACATTAAGAAACTTCACAATTCCTTCATACATTATTGCCTCATGAAATGGAGTCTTTTCCAATTGCTCAGCTATCCATGGAAGAAAAGGTCATTAAGCTAGAAGTTGGTCTAGGACGGGAATTAAATATGAGCAGTGCTTTGTCTCTCTCTCAATAGAAAGTTATCCTGCAACTACTACAAGAACATCAACAAGCTTTTGCTTGGGATTATACTGATATAAAAGGCCTAGATCCTAAGCTTTGCACTCATAAAATCTACATCGATCTTGAATGTAGACCTATTCGCCAACCTCAAAGAAGGGTTAATCCAGTTTTAAGGGATATAGTTAAGAATGAGTTGCAGAAGTTGTTAAATGCTGGTTTCATTTACCCCATTTTTGATAGCCAGTGGGTCTCACCTCTAGTCATCATTTCTAAGAAAGGAGGAAAGTGGTGAGTTTGTGTCGACTACAGGGAGCTTAACACATCCACTAAGAAGGACCACTTCCCATTGCCATTTATAGACCAAGTCCTTGATAATCTGGCTAGTAAGAAATATTTCTCTTTCCTGGATGGATTTAGTGGTTACAATTAGATTCAAATAGCTCCTGAGGGCTAGGAGAAGATAACTTTCATGTATCCATGGGGGACATTTTCATATTTAGTCTTACCTTTTAGTCTGTGCAATGCTCCTGCCACTTTCGAAAGAGTTGTGATACGTATCTTTTCTGATATATCTACTGATTACATGGAGATTTATATGGATGATTTCACTACCTATGGAAAAACCTTTGATGAAGCCAAGGAAAATTTGACAAAAGTCCTTTAGAGGTGCTGAGATTACAACCTTTCTCTCAATAGTGAAAAATGCTTCATGATGATGGAGGAGGGGGTCGTATTAGGCCATTTCATCTCCTCAAAAGGTATCCAAGTGGACCCCGCCAAGATTGAAGTCATCAGTACATTACCCACACCAGAAAAGAAGAAGGATGTGTTGAGTTTTCTTGGCCATGCCAAATATTATAGATGATTCATAAAGGATTTTAGTCAGCTTGCAATACCTTTACATAATTTTTTGAAGAAGGATGCTAAGTTTTCTTGGGACTCTGCATGTACCAAGTCTTTCTTGCAGCTTAAGGAAGTTCTCACTAGAGCACCGGTTTTGAGAGGACCAAACTGGGGTTTACCTTTTCACATTCATATCGATGCTTTAGATTATGCTATTGGTGTCATGCTTGGTTAGAAGGTGGATTTGGTGGAACATGCTATTTATTTTATCAGTAAAAACTTGCAAGGGGCAGAGTTTAATTACACTGTCATTGAGAAAGAGCTACTTGCACTCATCTACGCACTAAATAAATTTAGGTACTACATTACCAGATATGAGATCTTTGTGCATACTAACCACTCTACTATCAAGTACCTGATAAATAATCCTACAATATCTGGAAGACTGGCTCGCTGGTTGCTCTTAATGCAAGAATTTGATATCACCATTGTCGACAAGCCTGGTAAAGCTAATGTGGTCGCTAATTTCCTTTCCAGACTGCATCTCCCTGATAATCCTGTAGCTATTAATGAAAACTTTCCTGATGAGCATCTATTTCTATTGTCTACACATAATCCATGGTATGCTGACATTGCTAACTATCTCACCACTGGTAAGACTCCAACACACTTCTCTGCTAAGGAAAGAAGGCTGCTAGCTGAGAAAAGTTTTAATTATTCCTGAATTTATGGATTCATGTTTTATACTGGTCTTGATCAAGTGACCCTTAGATGCATAAGGGAAGATGAAACATATGATATCTTAAGGGCATGTCATGATGAGCCTTGTGGTGGTCATTTTGTGGCCAAGAAAACTGTATTCAAGATCTTAACCACAGGATATTATTGGCCTAGTCTACATAAAGATGCTGCTCAATATACAAAGAAGTGTGACAAATGTCAGTGCATGGGATGACCCATGAAGTCTGATGAGATGCCCCTACAACCACATGTAATTTTAGTACCATTTAGTAAATGGGGGATTGACTTTGTTGGTCCTATTGAGCCATCCTCACAAGGTAAGACTTATATTCTTGTCTGTACTGATTATGTTACAAAATGGGCTGAGGCCAAACCAATGAAGCACCCTAAGGATAAAAATGTTGCTAAGTTCCTCTATGAGTTTATCTTTACAAGATTTGGTGTGCCTAGGGAATTGTAATTTGATTAGGGACCTCAGTTTACTTTTAATCTCATAGCTACTTTGATGGAAGAATATAAAATTAGGCATGGTAAATCCTCACCATATCATCCCCAAGAAAATGAATAGGTTGAAGTCACCAATAGGGAGCTGGAATCCATTCTTACAAAGACTATCACCCTCTATAAAAAGGATTGGGCTGCATGACTTCCTAAAGCTCTGTGGGCCTACCAGTCTACATGGAAGACTACTACAGGCTTTACTCCATTCGAGCTTGTCTATGGTCAGACTGTTGTTATGCCTATAGAATTTGAATACAAAACCTTAATAATAGCTCTTGACCTTGGCCTAGATCTCATTGAAGCACAACAAGAATGAATTATGAGTTTGAATGGACTTGATGAATGGCGCAAATCTACCTTGCACAATAATGAACTCCTACAGCAACAATGAAAGCACTGGCATGACAAGTATATAAAAGATAAAGTCTTTTCTATTGGTGATTGGGCGCTTCTCTTTGACTCTCGATATCAACATCACCCTAGGAATTTCCAAATGTGATGGTTAGACCCATATGAGATTGAAGCTGTGTTTCCTAATGGAGTGGTCCAACTTTCTACTATGGATCCTGTTCGCTTTAAGTTGGTAGTTAATGGTCACAAGTTAAAATTGTACCATAAACCCCAAAGTAAGGAGGAGTTCTTGCAGTAGTTTTCATCCACCACTAGAGATATATTTCTTGTAGCCTCTGCTATTGAGCCTTCTGCTCAATTGGTTTCTTCTCTTTAAAAAGGTCTTTGTCACTTCCATAATAAATACTTTCTTCACAAAAGTTCTTTCTTCTAGAATAAAAAAATCCACTTCATTTCTTGTCTTTCACCCATCCATTTCATTTTTCTCTAATGGTACGATAGCCATTGCCCTTCGCAGCCTTTCAGGATCGCATGCTGACCGAGGTATTTATTCCCTAATTTATTTTGCACCTTTTTAGTAATACCTCATCACATGTGCAATTGCGGGACCAATTGCCTAATTAAGCTGGGGGAGGGATAGTTATATCATTATTTTGTCTTACATATTCATTTCAAATCTTTATGTTTATTCTTTTATCTTATTTTTTACTTTAAGCATTTCTTTCCATAATGAGATGTGACACACTTTTGGAGTTGTGTGCTATGATTTTGTTATTTCACACACATTATGCTAAGGTGGCAAGTATGTGCTAGTATGAGTTTGTGGTTATGCAATTATGAATAGTTAATGTGTGTAATTCTCTTAATTTGTACTCATTTTTAAAAATGCCAAAACTTTTTGCATGCAAAATTTTTCCTGTAACCTGCTATTTCAAGAAACTCTTTGCTAGAACCTTGCCTTAGAGTGAAACTTCCTGCAACCTTGTTTTGAGCAAATTGGGCAACCTAAAGATGGGTGGTGACCTTATTCAGTGTGAGCCCACTGTGCACGGTATTCTGCTAGATGATCAAGTCTATAGGCTGTATTTCTAGGCGCGAGGATGGATTGATTATATTTTGAAACTCACCAGTTGGAATGGTGAGGTTGCCTCATAGTTTTTGAGCTCATTGAAAGAAGGAGTGGCCATAGTCAAGGGGTTGAGAGTGCCATTTTCTTAGACAATAGTGGCAGATGTTATGGGTTTACCTCAAGAGGGGGAATAATTCTCAGAGAGTCTTGATCCTACAATTTTGAGGGTGCAATTCACCTTGCACTTAGATCCACCTCTTGAAGTAGACATAAAGCAAGGTACGTATAGATTTTCCTTACTAGAGCCATTTAGACAATGCCCAGTTTGTGTTATCAAGTATTTTACTTGTGAAGGTCAGCAATCCTACTTGCATTTTGTCCACTTCAAATTTCTAAGTTGTCTTTGGCATGAGAATAGACCCATCAATGTTCCAAGCTTTAGGTTTAATATCATGCAAAGAAAAGCTACGTTGGTGCAAGAGGGTAAAGCTAATTCTATTTCACACCATTGTTTGATTAAGCTGGTTGTTGAGAGGGCTTTAAGAGAATAGTCTAAATTGTCTTGGGAGGAATTTTTGTTGCATGGATTTAAGGAACCGACTCTAGGGCCTATTGGGCAAAGAGTTGGCCAGAGAATTTAGACTGATATAGGGGTTAAAAAAATTATTATAGAGCTTGGACAAGGATCTTCCTCTAGGAAGAAATCTAGGGTTAGGACTCTTGCAGATTCTCCTCACTCTTCCACTTCAAAGTCAATCCAGAATGAGGAGGGAAATTACTCTATAGATAATTCCACCCCTGTGTCTATGTCAAAAAGGGTTTCTCAAAGAAATGTAGCCAAGGGAAGAAAAAGCAATCCTAGTTCTAGTCCGTAGGCAAGGAAATATGCTCATGTAGCTGAAAGAACCCCTAAGAAGTGGAAAGTCCCAGAGAAAGGAGAAGACACTCTGTTGAGAAGGAGTAATAGGAAGAAGTAGAAGGTGACTAAAAATATCCCATTTTAAGAGTCAAATGTTGAACAAGAAGCTTTTGGGCAAAAAGAACAAGAATTTAGAAATATTCAGCAGGAAATACAACCTGAAATTTTCGAGCAAGAAGAACAAGGGCCTGAGATTATGCAGCAGGAAGCATTTGAAGGGTTTCATAATATTGAAATAGAATAGGTTCTTGATAAGCCAATAAATGAAGAAGTCATTGTAATTGGTGATGATTCCAGCTCTGAAGAGCAGGCTTATGTATTTCAGAGAAGAGGTTCAACCTCCAAGAATCCCCAGATAAATGACAGTTGTAGTGACTCGGATAGTGAAGAGATGTCTAGAGGATGTTATATAAGAAGAAGAGGGACCAAGATTATCTCCTACAATAGAAAGGAATTCATATGAAGAAGAAAACCTTGATATTGATATGGACATTGTCAACAAAGTGGTCGAGCAGGTTTTGAGCGAGGGTTTGGATGCACTAGCCTCTGCTGCACAACAATGTTGTAATACTGAGAGGTCTATGATAATCTGAATAGATCCTATGAAGAGGGGAAGTTCTAAAAATGGTAAGTCCCCGATTCTTGAATCAACAAAAAATTCTTGCATTAGTTCCATATTAGATCAGTCTTGTTCAGCATCTCTGTTATCTATTATTTTTCAATTGTCTAAGCAATTAGTTTTTGAGAGAGAACAATGGACGCATCAACGAAAAGAATTGAATAGGGTAATAGACCAACACTATCAGGAGACCCTTGATTAGGAGGAAAAAGTAGAACAGTTAAATGTGAAACTTAACAAAATCACATCTCTTATTCCTGACTTAATGGGTTGTAGGTCCCCATCTCCTATCTATGCCCTATTCCTCAAAGAACAATTGGTGAATTATTAGATGACCTGCATTATGCAAGATAGATCTCCCTCATTGCTAGAGCCTATTCAATTTTCTCAAGCTTTCAATAATTCTCCTGTAGCCATTCAGAATCTTCTGTGTGAATTTTTTCTTCATAATTTGGCAGTTCCAAATGATTGAGTATGGAATCCCTTACTCTATGTTGGGGATATTCAGCTTAGGGCTCTCAATTCTTAGATCGAGAATGAGATTAGTTGGGATACTCAAGCTAAGTTGTATAGAGATTTAGAAGAAGAGATTCCCCTATATCTGAGACCTAAAGCCAAAGACCCCAAAACCTGCTATTATGATTGGTTAAGAATTGCACCCTTTGATTTAGGAAGTAAGCTTGTTTATCCACTTAGGGATGCAACATTTGACGCATATGAACAGTTGGTGAATTTTGAATTTCCTAAAGCTAGGAATGCCATTCAATGGCATTGGATTAGTTTGCCTAGGGAGCTGAGAGCTAAAGAACCACATTCACCCCTAAAATTTGACATGGCAAATCAACGTGCACCTTAGTATATTTCTTTGGGGAGAGAGCGACAGAGTTTCTAGATACCATTGACTTTTTAGCCATCATTTCTAATGTCTCCATTATTAGCAAATACAAAAAAATTTAGACAGTTATGATATGGTAGGAGAAGTCAGTAGGTGGAAAAGATACAAGGAGACAAAAGGGTTTTATTGGAGCTTTGCTAAAGGAGGTGTTGGATAGAAGACAACTGCAGATTATAGGATGACAGCTAGGCTTAAAAATTTCATGTTTGATGAGGGACCAGCAAAACACGAAGCTGGGGGGCAATGATGAGCCCAATTTATGGCTTTTCTGTTCATAATTTTGGTCTAAACTTTAAGTATTTTCATGGGTTTCACAAACAACTTCAGACTTTTTATGTTCATATGATATGACTATGGATGTATTTGGTACTTTTAAGATTAAAAGATATATGCTGAATACACACACACACATATACATATATATATACATATATATATATATATATATATACATATACATATATACATATATATATATATATATATATATATATATGTATATATATATATATATATATATATATATATGTATATGTATATATATATATATATATATATATACATATACATATACATATATATATATATATATATGTATATGTATATTATATATATATATACATATACAGTATACATATATATATATATACTTATATGTATAATGTATATAGTATATATA
>BSBK01003744.1:0-68756 GCA_027943335.1 Chamaecyparis obtusa
CCATATATATATATATATATATATATATATATATATATATATATATAATATACTATATATAGTGTGTATATATATATATATGTGTGTATATATATATATATATAATATTTTGCATTTGGCATTATTATCAAAAAGGGGGAAAACATGTATATGCCAAATAAGTATACTTTGATATATTACATACTACCCAAGAGCATGCATCGAGGGGGAGTACTTTGTACTTAGAAACTTTTGTGGATATGTATATGGTGGAGACATAAGGAATATATAGAAACATTTTTGTCTATATACATTCAAAGTTTTGATACTAATGCCAAAGGGGGAGATTGTTAATCTCTATTGAGCATTTAGGGTTGTCATTAGTATCAAAGGATTGTAAATAGGTCGGTCGATTACTTATAATAAGATGGTTGGTAACAAGAAGTAAGATAGAGCAGTCAATAAAGTCTTTACATTGAGCATCACATAGTTAACCAAGCACAAGTGACACCGACACTGACGGTTAGTAAACACTGAGCATCGCAGTATACACTGAGCAGTTTATACAGTGTTTACCGATGATCATAGAAAATAGCATAGTAATCTGTGATGGCACATTATTCTATGCAAATAGTTACAACAGATCGTAAAATGGTTTTCCAAGATCGAGGACCATTTATTGTAAATAGATACACATTAAATGTAATGTTTATCTTATTGTAATAGTTGATCTAGGTTATTTTGCACCGTAGATCTTAGGGTTATGGTTACTCTTGTAACCTAATTTTTGCTAAGGTGGCAAAACAGAACACTATATATTTTATTTGTTTGCACCATTTTATGAGGTTGGCTGAACTAATATATATGAATCATGGAGCACTTGAAGAAATTGCCTATCTTCAAGACAATCAGTTTATTGAGCAGAACAGAGCATAGAGGATATCAGATTGAGCAGAATCAGAGAAGGCTACCGAGCATAACAGAGTAGAAAATCATCACAAATAAGGGTAAGATCACCAAAAGTGATCAAAACTTTTAGCCTTAACAGGAAAAACTTTTCTATCTGCAGTAGTGAATAATTTGTGGGTGTCATCCCCACCATAGTTTTTACCTTCTTACAGGGGTTTCTGTGTTACCAAAATACTTGTGTTATGTGATTGTTATATTGATTTCATGTTGTTTACTTTCTTAAGTTAACTAGATGATTGATTTATACAATTGTATGCAAGTTATTTTGATCGGTTATCACAGTATTCAGTTATAGATCAGAAAGGTTTTTACAAGTAAAGTTTTGAAGGCACTGATTCACCCCTCCCCTCTCAGTACCTATCTCTCCTAATTCCAACAAAAACATCATATCTGACATGACAGACACATTATATGATGAAACAATAACTTCAAGGTTGCTAGAGGATGAATCAAGGTGAGTGTTAAGCCAGAAGCTGGGTTCACTTCTTGAAGAATGAGCTTACTATTCAAGTGAAAAAAATTTAATAGTGACATTAAAAAGGAAGAAAAAATATTTTGGATGTGGGCAATGCACCCTCATTTTCCTAGAGAAAGATTTGTCTATTCATAAGCCCTAGGTTTTTGATGAGCAAAGTGTTTTTTGGATTTGAAAAAAATGGAAAGGAAGGATCCATTGCTAGATAATCTTTTTTATGGCTCTTAATGTGGGTGATTGTTATGGGATTGTTATAATTCAATTGTTGCCTACCCAATTGGGCATTGTAACTCGTGTCATCTAGCAGAAGTTTTCTGAGAAGAGTAACCATAATGAGATAGGCTTTTGTTGTGGATTATGAGGTTTCTCTCATTAGGTTTGATGTTCATGAAGTTGTTGGTAGTGTAATTACTCTCAGCATTTTAACTAATGGACATTTTTCCCTTTGGACTGATATCCTGATTACCACACTTGACTGGTACCTAATTTCCCTTTTCATATTTTTCTTGCCTGAATTTACTCATTGAGCCAACATTTTTCTCGTGGCTATACAAAAGGTGTAGGGATGGGTTTTGAGATCATTAGTACATTTGTGTTGGTTTACAGTTGCATTCTTCTTTGCCGCAAACCCCAATCATAGTGCTTGCTACTCTAATGATTCTATAAGTTTTGTACTTTCTCCTTTTACATTTACTTTAATTTAAGCCCTAAGGATAGTCATGGAGGATATAAATTAAATGATATGTTTTTAAAAAACAGATTTTTTCTCAATTACAAATTGGTTTTGTTATATTTGTGGTGTATTTGGTAGCAATCCCCATCACAAGGAAAACCATTCCAACATCATACATTTTGAGAGTAGCAACCATCAAGGCCTTGAGATCCTTTTGTAGAAATCCATAAATAGAGACTTTTGTTCTGGTCCTCTTATGATTTTTATTTGTTTCTCATTTGTACCAATAGTAATGAGGATTATTGTCTTCTATCTGTAAGAACTTGTGTTTTTTGGCTTCTAGTTTCTGAGGAAAAAGGCCTATTAATGGAAGTTTGGAACAATTTTATTTTTGGGAAGAATAAAATTGACATAAAATATGGAAAAACGCTAAGGAAAATAATATATTTTGTTTCTAAAATATTGGTATTTTTTGGCACGTCTTGTTAATCAAGGCCATAAAAAACCAAATTAGTTTGGTGACAAAATTGTAACTATGCTAAGGTGAAGTGTCACTTAATGGCTAGGTCCACAAGATGTTCAAATATTTTACTTTTCATCAAAACAAATAATTAATTATCAATGAAAATTCAAAAGTATATTATGTTAGTTAGACAATTAACATTTAAAATTTTACATTATCAACATTTAAAATCTTACATTATTAATAGTTAAAATCTTACATTTAATAGTACATTTGTAAAAAAAATAAGTAGATTACTTTAAAATTTAGATTTTTATAAATTTAAGATTATTATCATTGTCATACATGACATGAAAGCTCTCCATCTATAAATAATGATGACATTTTCCATTCATTACTTTAAATTTGTTAGATGGAATTTTACATGTGCACAATCCACCATAGGTTTATGATATATTCATCTATGACTTTTTTGTGCTCTTGAATTATACATCTACTAAAAACATTACATACTCCATCAAGTTTCAATACCATCACTACTACATTGTTGTTTGCAACACTAAAGACATGAAAATTATATGAAATTGTAACTGAATTATTAAGCCCCAATCCTTATTGTACTTGATAATTGTAATTAGACACTAACTTAAGGAATACAAATTTGAAAGTATCCTTGATTATATAACATTGAAATGTCTATAACAATTTGTATATAATAATTTGTTCATTTTTCACTCATCTAGCACTCTTTTTTATCATGATGATGGATCATAGAGTACGGTAAAAAATGTTGATGCAAAAATAAACTCAATAAAAACTAAAAATGATTTCCAATCAATATCTATTAAATAATTGACTCGTGGTCACGATGATTAACTCATAATCGTGTAAAATAGATTTCAATATTCTATAATAAATAGATAGCAATATTTTGTGCACTTAAGAGTGTCCTCCAACAAAATTCAATACTAATATTATATTTCGTTATAGATCCAGGAGTGGGCATCACTATATTTCCTTAATCTATCAGATCCTTTTGTCTTTATAGTATTTTTTCTCCCTTTTCAAAACTACTAATTTCTCCATTTTTTTGTATTTAGGCCACTTCAAGTGTTGCAGTTCCTCGTGCACTGGCTCCTACACCAATTATAACAAAAAAAAGGGTAGGTTTGACAACCAAATCTTGTTTTCATTTGGATTTATTTTAGGGTTTAATGAATCAAATAGTAAAAATAATTTATTTTATAGTTTAATGGATGGAACAATGATTATAATTTAATTTAAGACTTAAGGGATCGAACGAAGATTATAATTTATTTTATGGTTTAATGGATCAAATGGAGTAATCATAATGGTACTATTTATTTACAGAGTGTGGCAATAAATGTAAGGTGAGGTGCCAAGAAGTTTAAACTCACAAGGATTAGTGTTTGAATTACTACATTGATTGATGTATGTTATGCAAATATGTTCCAAGTGGGCAATATAGGAACAATGATGTATGCCCATGTTGCAAAGACAAAAATAATTCTAAGAGAGGTCTCAAATGCCTGTGAGGCTAGCTTTTGTCTATTTTGTTAATTTAGTGATCATGTCAAGAGAAGATTTAAGGTTTTTAGCTATTTTAGGGTTTTTAGGTATAATAAATGAAGTGATTTGGTTTTGAATTTATATTTTGGGATAATTATAGCTTTGTAAAAATTAATATCTACGTTTATATGATATTTATGATGCGAGTTGGAGATTGAAGAGTGGGTAGTGTTCGTGTAGTGGTTGGGTTTGGTTTCTTATTAATTTTCTTTCATTCTCAAGGTGAGAAAGATGGGTTTTTTGGATTTTATTATTGAAACGTAATATTTGAATGATTAGATTGTATTTAATTATGGTAAAAAAAATTACACAATTATATTTCCTGAAAAATTATTGATTGTATTTGATTAAAAAATTATATATGAAGTCTAAAAGTATATTTGTCTTAATAAAATATTTAAATTATTAGTAAAAATAAATTGATTATATAACATTGAAATGTCTATAACAATCTGTCTAAACAATTTATTCATTTTCCACTCTTCTAGCACTCTTCTTATCATGATGATTGAAATGTTGATGCAAAAATGAACACATAATTGAAACAATAAACAATTTCCAATCAATATTTTTTAATAATTTATAATATTATTAACAAAATTAAAATTTATTTCATAATTAAAACTAAGATTTAGTACTTGAAAAAATAATCTATTTATTTAACAAATTGATATCTATCTCTTTTATATAATAGATATGAATAACAAGACAAACTATTTAATAATTAAATTATAAATAAATCCACAAATTTATTATTTTCTATAGATTATAATGAATATTAATATAACAAGAATCTCTCTCTGCATAAGAAACTATGTATCAAAATGAGTATAAAACAAATAACTAAAATGAAGAATCTATGGTCTCAAGGAGTATTCAGAGTTAGAACAATGTGAAATGCCCCTAATAAACTTGGCCTATTGGGGTGGTAAATTTGACTCTGATAACCTAGCCTTAGCATATGGTAAATTAGATTAAATATTAATAAATATAATAATATTATATTTAATAATAAGACCATGAAATTGTTCAATTCTTCCAATATATTAATGAGAAAAGAATTAGAAAATTCAAGGTTAATGACCTCAAGAAAGAATATGTTTGTGTGAAATAAGATATAAAATGTTATCTCTATTTGAGCATTAAGGATTTTCATTAGTATCAAAGATGATAAGTCAGTTATCTATGCTATCTAGTCGGTAAAAGGAAGTACTGCAAGTTATACATGCTAGTTGGTTAACTACATAAGCTTGCACATCGGGTTATCTCAAGGTAGTACTGAGAACAAAAAGATAACAGTTCTAACTGAGCACCAGAGCAGTTTTACTGAGCATCAGTGTACACTGATACCGAGTGTCAGTATACATCGAGCAGACTGGATATCGAGTGCTAGTGTAACTATCGAGTAGTATTGATAGTGTTTACCGAGCAATTTAGGAAATGACATAGTAATCAGTTTTGGCACATCTTGTGTGTGTGAAAATTGTACCTAATCTATAGACACAACACTCAGTAAAATATTAGAAGTTAGTGATAATCAAAATCGTGCAAAATTGAAATCTAATCTAACCAAGTGATTTACTGCCTTCTAGTAGGTGCGAGATTAATGTTCTCAGATTGTAATCGAGATCAGTGACCTAGACGACACCTAAATGAAGGATTTGAATGCAAAAGATGGATATGAAATTGAATGCAATTAATCTATATTTTTGATATTTTCTATGCAATAAGAATGATAAAAAAATTGATATGCTATGGATGCTAAATGATCTAACAATGAAGATTCTAACAATGATATGAAAAACTATGAAATTCTATGCTAAGATATAAAACTATGCAATTGAAATTGATCTCACAAAGCTTTGAATTCGCAAGTTGATTCTTTCAAGCTCCAATTGTGCAGCGTGATTGTGCAAAATATGAGATGATTTGTGAAGAGCTGAAGCCTTAATTTATAGAAATCCAGGGCTTTGGAGGTGCATGGAAAAGCCATAAATCACTCAAATAAACTCAGCTTGATTTTTGAGTTATCTGATCATGAAAGATAGTTAATTCTCAAAATCATGCAAAAATAGCTTTTTAACTCAAATTAGAGTTTAGATCATCTTTTTGAACTCCAAAAGGATGTTGAGTTCCAAAAAGTCAATAACTTGCATTGATTTTCTGATTTGGAGTTTAACTGTTTCTTTTGAATATGCATAATAATTAAGAATTAAATAAATAAATAAAGTGATTTATCCTCAACTCAACTGATTTTTGAAAATAAATAATTAATTTATGGGTTAATTAACTATTTATTCAAACTTTTATTAAAAACTATATTATTAAATAATGACAACATGCTTTAACTAATTAAATAAGAATTTAATCAATTAAAGATAGGAATTTTGATTTATTGTCAAAATTAAATAATATAATTAATAATAGATAGAATTAAATTTAATTAAATAATTAAGTGGCAAGATATTAAATCTAATTAATTAAATATGAAAATATTCAATTAATCAAACTTAGGATAAATGTGATTTATCGCCAAATAATCATTAAATTAAAGATAATTAAGATAATTAGGAATATTACTAGGAATATTCCCCGATGCAGAATTTAATATAATCAATTATGATTCGATGATGTTTAGATGTGCCTTAGATTAGGACTTCGATGTCAATTTTGTTCGATTTGTCGATGTAGGAGGTTAATGAACTTATAGCCCATTTTTGGGGTATTACATTTTGCCCCTCTTTAAATTACTGTGCGAAGCGCAGTGGTTCAAAGATAGTTTGTGTTTGATAGAGATATGAAACTGATTCAAAAGATAAACCGATCTCAAGATAGAAACCGATTGAAAGATATTGAGATAGGAGTTCCTGAATGACCAAAGATAATGTTTACTGTAGTAGCAATGAACCTATGATTGCGAAAAAGTGTCAAAATGCCTGATTCTGAACCTTAGGATTGATAAGAAGTGAGTGACCCGTTCTAGACTTGATTGTCTTAGCAGAACTAGCAGGTATCACATCCGAATCCTTTAGTTGCCGAAGAACCAAGGAAAGAACACTATGATCTGTTGGTTGCAAAAAATGATACAGATTACAAGATTAAGAGAATACCAGATTGATATGGATCGATGAATCTGATATGCCCCAAGTGATGATAGATTTTCCCCGAGCGATGAGGACTTTTGATGAATCAGCGACTAGACGTGATTGTTGTCTTGATCACTGATGAAAGATATTGATAGATTTGATCGATAGAATTTGATTTACAGACTTTGAATGATGTGCAATACCATGCCCCCTTCGGGATTAAAATTGAAATCTGACAAGAAAAGTCAGCGTTGATAGTTTAGAAGCATGTTAATTGATTGGAAAAGTGGTTATACATGTTCAAGAACGCATTTCGCATCATTTGGAAGGTCCTGGAGACCAAATTTGACTAGGTTTGACCATGAGTTGACCATGGTTGACCAAGTTGAAATTTTGATAGTTTGATGAAAGCTAATCAGTTAAGTTGTATATTAGATTTCTGTGATGATTGAAGGTCGATTATTCAAGCAATAGACCGCCCTGGTTCCAAAAATTTTAAATCGCGATTTTGACATAATAAACGATCTCAGATTTCAATTTTGATCCAGAAAATGTATTCAGAACGTCGAAATTAGCCAGGGGTGTAATTTTCATGGAAAACGGAGCACTTTTAAAAATTAGGTCAAAAGCTATATAAAGGCCGGAAGGGTCATTTTCGATTCATTTCAACCCTTTGACTTTAGAGATTCTGTGGAGCCCTCTAAGCGAGAAAAATGGCAGACCAGTGAGAATTGAAGGTACCTGTGAGTTCACACCATTTTGAGCGCAGCCGGAGACATGATAGACCTCGACAGTATGGACATCCGGTAGGTGGACCTCTGTACCCCCCTAAAAATGCATGTTTTTGATGATTTATAGCATTTTTAATTTTTTCCATACGCGTTTTTAGTTTTTGAATTTCGCATCTGTAGAAACTCGTACAAGTCCCATTCCAGACTCGTACGACATTTCATTTCAGTTTAGAATGTCATTTCGTCCATGCCCAAGTGTCGTATGATAGGGACCCTTGTGTCGTACGACATTTCGTCGGGTCCCTTGAAACTCGTATGAATCCGGGTGAAGTGTCGTACGACTATGAATTATCGTTTGGTATGTTGTGGAATGTTGTACGATATTTCATGCCAGTCTGGAATGTCGTTTGAAAAATAGAGTGTTAAAAACTCATTTTTAGGTCAAAAATCTAATTTTTCTGATCCTGTTGCCTGATTGCGGATACTTTGTCTTACCTTCTGAAACTTCAAAACTGTGTCATTCTGATACTTTTGACCTGATTTTGAACTGAATTTCTGACAAAACACCTTGTTTCTTTATGATTTAGGTCACATATCCTGATGTACATGTTCGCCATTCTTATCTGGCCACCCAGAGATTGTGTGTCGCCTTTCCAGACCCGATGAGGGTTCATCTCGCTGCCTGTGGATTTGAGCACCTGATTCATTTACCCGATATTAGGGTAAATCATGGTTTATTGACTGCACTGATTGAGAGGTTTCACTCTGAGACCCAGACTTTCCACCTTCCGACTGGGGAGATCACTGTGACCCCTGAGGATGTGTATAGGATTCTTCACATTCCTTTTCATGCTCCGCAGCGTCCCGAGTATGTTAGTGGAGGATCGAGGGGACTGCATGCATTCAGACGACTGTTCGATGATGAGACCCAGCTGACTGGGTCTATATCCTGGGAGACACTTGTGCAGAGATATGGTCAGACACATCGTCTAGAGTGTATCATTGCGGGGATGATCGGAGAGTTGATTATGCCTGGATGTCAGTAGAATGGCTTTTTGATGGGATGGTCACCAATGGTAGCATTGTTGATGGCTATGCCTATGCCTACACCTGGGGTCAGTGTCTGTTGGCTCACTTGTATTCCGAGATGCACGAGGTCGTGTATCAGGACTGCAAGACATTTGCGTCAGGAGCGTTGGTACTGCAGATATGGGCTTGGGAGCATATCCCAGTTTTGAGACCAGTGTTTCAGAGTCAGCGACAGCCACAGGAGCCGATCATATATATGTATGCTGGTTACGTTACTCAGGTTCGCATGGGTCACACCGAGTATTTCCATCGATGCTTGGATGACATGACCTTCGTGGTCTGGAGGCCATATTTACAGATAGAGGCCTGGCCTACTGCGAGAGAGCGATTTTCATTCTTTTTCCAAAGTAGGATATTGATAGGATGGACCTCCACCGTCTTGGAGAGATTTTTGATTACCAAAGTCTGGCGTAAGTATGGACGCATTCAGGATGGCCCTTAGGATTATACTATGTATGCCCGCATTGTGCGTGAGATAGGGCTCAGATGGGCACCACGGCTTAGTTATATTGTATGTGCTGAGGAGTATAGCCAGATTATTGGTAGGGATTGGGACTACCTTCCACAGGTGGTGGATGCCAGTGTGATAGATGCATATGTGGCATGGCTTGCTGATCACTGGATTCACTGATTTTCTGATCTGACAGAGCTGATACCCTCCATGGAGGAGGCTATGGATGTTATAGGGGCTCCTATGAGAGCAGGACCGAGACCACAGGTGGTACACCCTACTCCTCTGAGACAGAGAGCCATGGCTCCTTTATAGAGAGCACCAAGACATGTGAGGCCTCCACGTCCTTCTATATCTATAGCGGGCACATCTTTCGGCACACAAAGACAGAGCAGAGGTGAGAGTGGCACACTGGGTGGAGTAGGATCTGCAGATGATGTTCTAGGAGCTGAGCAGTTTCCAGGTGGGACCAGTGTGGATGACACATTTGATTTGGGTGCTGAGGTTAGACATCGTAAGGCGCACAAGGTGAGCATTCCTTCACATGCAGATTAGCCAGCACAGGACACAGATATGCCAACAGCTGATGCAGAGCCTGCAGTTCCTCTTACTTTGGCCGAGATTATCAGACGGCTTAGAGTCCAGGTCCGGGACCTGAAGATAGAGCAGGCCAGATTAGAGGAGAGGCATCGAGAGGCAGATAGGCATGCTACAGAGCAGCGCGTAGAGATACAGAGATTACAGGCAGAGGTGATTCATCAGACTGCGTGGGCCTCATATTATGTATCTGCGTATTATGCAGTAGTCCCTGCTGCATAGAGAGTGCCTACCTATTCTCAGTATATGGCAGCATCAGAGGGAGCTAGGGCACCGAGAGCAGAGGTGATACCAGATGCACCACCTCCTCCTCCACCAGATGCAGAGGAGCATGCTGACAGTTGACTTCTCTTGATCTGTTACTTTCTCACTGATACATTATTGTGTCTGATAGCTCTACGGAGCTTATTCATTTGTACCCTATGCCAGTAGTGCACCCCTGACTATTTGAGATTTTTGATATATAGATGAGATCGATATTTTTGGTTGTGACATCATGTGTACTTGTCATTTTTGTTATGTATGATGATATCATGTGATGTTAATGCTATGAGTAGTGTAGAATGTATGTATGGATCAATGCAATGCAATGATTTCTTTCATATGTATGAATGTTATGCAGATGTAATGATTATGGAAATATGTATGTTTATGCAATGGATATAACATGTAATGTAATAAATGTTTATGATATGATATGTAAATGCAACGATACACATGATATGTTTTGCAGGTTGATGAAGACAAGTACTCAGTCTTATGTCAAAAAGATGGTTAACCCAGGAGGATCATTGCTTGCGATTCTGTGAAGAGACCTTCGAGTTAGGTTCAGCTCTTGTTAGATTTGAAGATGTGATTGAAGAATCATTTACGCATTGAATTTCATTTAAACATTGTGAGATCATGCAAATATGCAAAATGCAATGAGACATGCAATAATGAAATGCAACCTAAGACCTAGGACCTAGTCACTGATCATATGTCGATTTGTTATCATCATTGAACTTTTAGGTAACCGGATAAATCAATACAATGCCCACTAGCCATGAAACTATAGACATATGAATATTGATTTGTATGCGCAAGAATCAATACAACACCCACTGGTTATACGACCATGGACATATGAATATTGATTTGTTTTCAGAATGTTGGATTAGATATAAGCACCAAGGCACAAACGCTAGGATGACTTGAATATCATGTCCATTTTGATATAGCAATTTGTACAAGCATCAAAACATAAACATCGTGATGACCTGAATACGCCTTGCATTGTAAACACATCAAACAGTCAAGAGATCATTCTAAATCCACTGTGAATTACCCGTAGTGACCCTTTATCGTTCACATCCTTAGGCAAGATCGTGTTCCACAGTAGGAGAAAGAACTCACTCAAAAAGACAATAGTTAGATATCAATGGTCGAGGTACACATGGCCATCCAATTCGAGATAGAGGCTCTTATAGTCGGACACCATTTCAATCCAAAATTTTCAAAGACGTTAGATTTTCACATACAAGCAAAAGACAAAGAAAAGATTATACCCCCAGTCATCACTCTCTAAATCCTATAAAGGACATCATTGAGGAGCTCGAAGGGACACAATATGCAAAAATCTCAATGCGAATCAGTAAGCATACAAGGAGATAAAAGCATGAAAAGCACAAATTGTTTTCAGTTGAGTTTTGATGTTTGATTGTTGTAGATGCAAAATCCTTTCTGGAGACGAGACTGACTGACTAACTCAACTTGAAGCTTCAAAGGACTCTGACTAGATATGATCTGTCTAAGGTACATGGGATACCATAGGATATGACATTGATTACCCCCAAGTGTTAAACATTGATAGGATACAGACGCTTGAGCTGGTTGGTGTACAGACCGACTTATTGAAAACTGGAAATGCAGAAACAAACCAGGAGATATGTACAAACTAAAGCAAGACTGAAAGCTGGGAAAGAGCAAGATTGTGCTGATAGATGGAGCATTTTGAACAAGTGGCACTCATTTGCCGTGTTTTCACCATCTTGGTAGAGATTCTATTTTTGCTACCAAGGCGCCTGTTTCCAAGTTTTCACCAAGGCACTTTTTCTTCTTTTTCTTTTTTTTTTGTATTTTTCATTTTTTTTCAATTTTTTTGTACTTTTGATATTTTTTTGATTTTTTTTGCGAATCATCAAGATGCCTATTGCTAGGTTTTCACCAAGATGTTCATTTTTTCAGGACTTTTTTTGATTTTTAGGATTTTTTTCAGGACATTTACCAAGCACTGAATGCCTTAGGCGTAGAATTTCTTCAGATGGAGAATGTTGATTGGTTCTCGGAGCTATTCTCCTTCAATCGTTGAGATTTGATAGGCACCAGAGCCAAAAGTAGCAGTGATAACAAAGGGACCCAGCCAATTGGGTTCGAACTTCCCCTTGCGTTCTCGATGTGATTGATTTTTAGGATTTTCTCTCAACACTAGATCACCAACCTGAAATTCTCTATGTCTGACTTTCTTGTTGTAGCCTTTAGACATTCTCTTCTAATATACTCTGAGATGATCATACGCTGCTTGTCTGCGCTCATCTAGTAATTCCAGTTCTTGTAACCTAGACACTCTGTAGTCTTCATCAGTGAAAAGTCCATGCATTTTGATTCTGAGTGATGGGATTTCAACCTCAATAGGCAGTACCACTTCAGACCCATAAACTAAAGTGAAAGGTGTAGCCCCTGTAGGCGTTCTGATACTAGTTCTGTATGCCCAGAGAGCTGGATTGATCATGAGATGCCAGTCTCTTCCTATTTTATTCACTGTTCTGTGCAAGATCTTCAGGATATTTTTGTTTGAAGCCTCAGCTTGTCCGTTCCCTTGAGGATAGTAGATAGATGACCAATGTTGAGTAATTTTGAACTTGGCACATAAGTCACCTAGGTCCTTGTTTTTGAATTGTCCCCCGTTATCTATGATTATAGAGTGAGGGATCCCATATCTGCAAATGATGTAGTTCAGGATGAACATAGAGATCTGTTTCCCCGTTGCTTGTGTTAGAGGAACTGCTTCTACCCATTTTGTAAAATAATCTGTAGCTGTGATTATATGGTGTGTCCATTAGAAGAGTGTGGATGAATAGCACCTATGAGATCAAATGCCCATTGTTGAAAAGGCCATTATGTAGTAAATGGAATCAGATCTCTCCCTGGAGCATGAATCAAGTTGCCATGTACTTGACACTGTTGACAGTTTTTAGCAAATTTAATAGCCTCTTTTTCCATTTCAGGCCAATAGTACCTGGCCCTAACAAGTTTTCAAGCTAATGTTAAACTTTTCAAGTGTGACCCACATATACCCTCATGGACTTCCTCTAATGCACGTTGAGACTCTTCCCGTTCTAAACATCTAAGCAGTGTACCATCTAGACCTCATTTGTACAGATCGTTACCAATGATGACATATCGAGATGCGGATCGGATAAGGTTTCATTTCTCAAAATGGTTAAAGGACTTAGGGATGATTTGGTCATGGAGATAGGAGAACAAATTTTTGTAGCGGGATGAATCATAACCTACAACGGTGTAGATCATGTGGGTTTCAGGGGAGTCATATGCAGGATAGGATAGGGCTTCCACTAGGAACTCGTAGCATAGCTCATGTTCGGGCTGCTGTAAGAGAGTAGATAATGTCACCATTGCATCGGCAGCCTTATTCTCCATTCTGGGTATTTGCTCAAATGTGATAGAGATGAAGTATTTCTTTAAATCATCTACCATTCTCTTGTAAGGAATGAGCTTTTCATCTTTGGTTTGGTACACATCATTGACTTGGTGGATAACCAGTTGTGAGTCTCCATGGATGTGCATCTCTGTAACTCTCCACTATATTGCCATTTTCATACCATTGAGAAGTGCCTCATATTCAGCAATATTGTTTATGCAAGGAAACTTTAGTCTGAATGCTTTGGGTATCGAGTATCCTTGAGGAGTGATAAACAATATGCCTACTCTAGATCCATTCTATGTGTAGGAGCCATCAAAGAATAACCGCCATGCTCTAGAAGAGAGGTGCATGATAGAGGAATCGGGAAATTCCATTTGCATGGGTGTATCATCAAATAGTGGTGCTTCAGCTAATTGATCAACAATGACCTATCCTTTGATAGCTTTTCTTTCAACATATTCAATGTCAAATTCGCTCAAGAGCATGACCCATTTAGCTAGTCTACCTGTGAGGGGAGCTTTGCTTAGGAGATATTTCAGTGGATCAATTTTAGCTACCAAATGAGTAGTATGAGCTAACATGTAGTGTCTCAATTTCTGTGATGCAAAGATCACAGCTAGACATGCCTTCTCTATCATTGAGTAGTTCTTCTCATAGGCCACTAAAGTTCTGCTGATATAGTAGATGGCTCTTTCTTTCTTGTTCTCATCATGCTGTGCTAGCAATGCCCCTAGTGATGAATCTGTTGCGGAGACATATAATATTAATGGCTTCCCATGAATAGGAGGAATCAATATAGGTGGATTTGATAGATACTTCTTGATATGTTTAAAGTTGTTCTCGCATTCTTCATTTCATGCAAAGGTCACACCTTTATGTAATGTTTTTGTAAAAGGCTGTGATATGTCCGCTAGCTGTGATATGAATCTTCTGATAGATTGAACTCTGCCTTGCAACATCCTCATTTGACTGATATTTGTGGGAGGTTGCATCTCTATTATAGCCTTGACCTTAGCTGGATCAACTTCAATGCCTTTCTTGGAGATGATGTATCCTAAGAGCTTTCCAGAAGTGACACCAAAAGCACACTTCTTAGGATTTAGTCGGAGACTAAACTTTTCCATTCTATCTAGGATCATGCTCAAGTCAGTTAGATGTTCAGTTCTGATCATTGAGTTTGCCAAGGTATCATCAACATAGTCCTCCATCGTTTTATGCATCATATCATGAAAAATAGATGTCATTGCTCTTTGATATGTAGCTCCAACATTTTTGAGTCCGAATGGCATAACATTCCAACAGAAGGTTCCCCACACACATGTGAAAGCTATTTTCTCTTGATCTTCTGGAGCAATTTTGATTTGGTTGTACCCAGAAAAGCCATCCATAAGGGAATACATTTCATAGCCCGCAGTCATGTCCACTATCATATCAATGTTAGGTAGTGGAAAGTCATCCTTAGGGCATGCTCTGTTCACATCTCTAAAGTCCATGCACACTCTGATTGAACCATCTGGTTTTGAAACAGGTACAATGTTGGAAATCCACTCAGCATAGTCTATGACACGGATGAATCTAGCTTTTAGGAGTTTTTCTAGTTCTGCTTTGACTAAGAGTGAAACATGAGGATGCATCTTTCTCAATTTTTGTTTGATTGGTTTTACTTCGGGAGCAATGGATAGATGGTGCATAATGAGATTGGGATCCAATCCTGGCATATCTGAATATTTCCATGCAAAGTTGATCTTTTTTTCTGATAAGAATGTAGTGAATTTTTGTTTCTCTTCTTCTGATAGAGATTGTGCTACATGTACCAATTGTGGTTCCTCTGTTGTACCCAAATTGATGGATTGAGTTGGCTCAATTAGAACTAGAGATCTATCCTGTAAATGACTCGAAAGGACATCAAATATCTCATCCTTAGGTGCCTTAGAGAGGTTTTCACCTTCAGATATGTCTTTTCTTTTTACTTTTGTCGGTTCTAAGACTGCCACAAAGTGGTTTTCACCCTCAGAACTCTTTTTCTTTTTCTTTTTACTCTTGTTTTTCTGACTAAGATATTTGATGTCCGACTCGGTCATGCTGATACTCGGTTCACTGATGGAAGTACTCATAGGCTCAACTGCATTGAGGTAGCAAGCAAGGGCATAGTCATTCAGGAAGGTATACATACCATGGTTTGGGTTTGTGGAAGTTTGGTCAATAAGATCAGGGTGTTGGATAGTCAAAGCGGGAAAGGCTTGGGATATGGTGTTCATGGATGTGGATATGTCATCATTGGTCCTAACCCGACGCTCAAGTTCAAAGGTGATATTACAGCTCAAAATGTTCAATTCGTGAATAGGCTCAACATCATCATGGGAGTCCTCTTCAGCCATAGGTGGATCAGATACGTTAAGTTCATTGTTTTTCTCTAGACCTACGTTGGGTTGAGATACATATTTCTCCATTATAAGCTCATCTTCTTCTAGAATGGCACCCCATTCATAGTCATTTGACTCAGCTTCTGATTCAGGATCTCTAGGAAATCTTAAAAAATGTGTGAAATCAGGATGAATACCCCAAGAAGGATTACCCTCAGTCTCTGACTTGAATTCATATTCATGGGAATTAGTGTCAGAATAACTACCCCCTTCTTCTTGATCAGTTTGATTGCCTTCAAGATTAGCTGGTTCTTGTGGTGCAACCATCTCTTGCGCTACAGTAGGTTCTTGTGTTTCTACTACATTAATTCTTCTGATAGGATCAGCTTTATCATCAAGAAGATCTTTGATCTCTTTAGGCAATTTCTCATAGGGGATAAGTTCAGAGCTATCTGAATCATCATCAGAGGGTTCTATTTCTTCTTTCTTAAGAAGGGGTTCTCTTGGTGCAATTTGTTCTAGGACATGAGAACAACCACCTTTGAGATGATAGGGTTTCTTCTTAAATCCTATGCCACCAGTATCTTTTTTGGCTCTACCAATATGTGAAATGGGTGTCACAAGACCCTTTCCTCTGATTCCTAGAGGTCCTTGACCGGAATATCCCATCTAGGCCATCAATTTGTTTCCTGGACCATATGAATTAGAAGGGATTGTAGGTGCTATAGATTCACTAGATTGAACAATTTTAGATTTAGAATCCTCTTTATATAGCCATGCAAGCACAGCTTCATCCTCTTCAAATTCTTGTTTGGATACTTGCTCCGCCACAAAATTTCTTTTGTATGCTTCCATAGGTTCCTTAGGTTTTGATTTAGATTGCTTCAAAGATTGTCCATACGACTTAGGTGAGATTGGGAGAGATGTCAGAGACAAGACTGGCTCTATAGTGTATTCTCCCATCCCATTTTCTTTGATATTGATCTCTTTAGCAATGTTTTCCATTTTAGATGTGGAAGCCACATTTTGTTGCTTGATGGAAGATTCTCTGTTATTGGGAACAAGCTTATCGGCACTTTCCTTCAATGTATTGCAAGTTGTACTCAGATCTGCTGGGATAGTAACCTCCACCCCTTCATAGGGAAATTTCAAGCATTGATGGTATGTAGAAGGAATAGCTTGCATTTCATGTATCCAGGGTCTCCCTAGAAGGATATTGTAAGCCAATGGTAGATCAAGCACCTGACATGTGGTATCTTTGATGACCGGACCCACTCGGATGGGTAAGACAATGGTGCCTTTAGAAGCTCTTTCTTGTTCATCATAGACTTTTATGGTGATCTTCTTTCAAGGATCAATAGCCATCTCTGAGAATCCCAACTGTGTGATTAAGTTGTAAGAACAAATGTTGAGGCCTGCGCCCCCATCTATCAACACACGTTTGACTCGATGGTTCTGGATCAAGACTTCTATGTGCAAGGGCTGATTATGTGGGTGACTTAGGGAGTTGTCATCCTCTTCTGAAAAGGAGATATATTATGGAGATGTTAGATGACCAACCATAGTCTAGAACCTGTCTACATCTAGATCATCAGGAACATTAGAGATGAGAAAAGCTTTGTCTAGGATATCTCTGTGAGCTGGAGATATTTGAAGTAACTCAAACATAGAGATTTTGGCATTGGTATGCTGGAGTTGTTGTATGATACTGTAAGATGTAGGTCTGGTATCCTTTGGATTGGAAGATTTTGAGGAAACCTTCTGTTTAGAAGTAGATGTGAGATTGAAAGGTATCTTAGGGACATTAGATGAACTCGGTGTTTGTCCTTACAGATGAGTCTGAGCTTGTGATCTAGTAACCGCATTAGCTGAGGAATGATTTCTATCTCTTCGTACAATCGTGATGACATTGTAGCTCTCAGAGAGACATGGTTCAACCATATTGATGACAGCATTGTTTCTGGGGTAGGCATAGTTGACTTTTGCCCCCATGTTAGGCTGAGAAGTGGAAACTCCCTTGCCATGTTGTGGAAACGGTTTTGTAAATGCTGTGTGATCATTATTGCTGGTAGGGTTATCAATCGTGATATACCCTTGATCTATCAAGTCTTGAATGGTATGCCTCAAGTGAAAGCATCCATTAGTTTTGTGGCCTTTAGTCTGATGGAAAGCACAAAATTCATTATCTTTCCACCAATATGGTTTTGGATCTAGATCAGGTTTTCAGATTGGTGGTAAAGAGATCATGTTATCAGCTATCAGGGTTCTTAGGGAAGATTCCAAAGATTCTCCCAGGGGAGTAAACTTTCATTTATTATCCCATCGTTTGAATGGCTTCTTTGGAGATGGTTCAGCAGATTTTTGCTCTGAAGCTTGAATGGCTTTGGTGGCAAGGGTGAGATTGTAGGCCAGTGCCTTTGATGGGGTGTGGATAGTGTCAACAACACCATTAGAGATGATACCTTTGTTTCTATTCCAGCTCTTGTTTTTATCTTTTGAGCTAGATCCAGATTCAGATTTGTCCTTTTGAAGTGTGATTTCTCTTTTCTTGGCAAGTACTTTCTCAATCTTGATTGCATTATCCACCATTTTATCAAAAGATACACGATCTTGCATTTGTAATGGATAATTGAGCTCTGGAACAAGGTTATTGATAAAGATTTCAAGTTTCTCCATTTCGAGAATTTGTCTAGCATATAGAGAGAACTTCTTTCTCCACCTCTTGAGGAAAGTTAGGAATGATTCCCCTGGATATTGCTTGAGGTTACAGATATCGATCATGGTGACCGGATGTTGAATATTGTAGGAATATTGTTGATAAAACAATTTAATCAATTCCTCAAAAGTTTTGATCGTAGAAGGTAATCTTGAAAACCACTGAATGGATGCTCCTCCCAAGGATCTAGGAAAAAGATGTATTAGATAAGTCAGTTCATGCATGAATTCCATGGATTGCGTACAGAACTCTCTGACATGATCTTGAGGATCAAAGTGTCCATCATATTTGTCATACTTTGGTATCTCTACTCTTTTTGGGAATGGTGGCATATACAAGTTTTTGTCAAACGGGAAAGGACATAGGGCCTCCATGGAGAACTCCTTGGGTTCCTTCTCCTTCTTAAGATTGTTAAATTCGACTTGTATAGCATGCATCTATTTTGTCATAGCTGTGAGTGGAGTTTCTTCCTCATGTGTGATTATATCATCAACGTTAAAGTTGGGAGGAAGCTTAGCCCCTTCCTGGGCTAATTGTAAAAAGTATGCCTCTCTATCCACTTTCAAGAAATGCCTCATCATTCTCTTGAATTCATCATCATTCTGACATCGATGGATTTCAGAGGGGGTAGGCTCTTGGTTGGCATTATGTTGAGAATGGTGTCCTTGGGATCCTCCTCCTAGAGAACCATGGTTTGTCCCTGCTTGAGACATGGTAGGAGTTTTTGGGCTCCCTGGAACAAATTGAGGAGTTTGTTGATTACCTCTGTGAGTTGATAAAGGAGGTATGTAACCAGTTTTCAATCGAAAGTTACCGAGACCGTCATCTTTGTAGATACCTGACTTGATGAGTTGTTCAAGAGTTGGACCCAGGGTATTGGTCAAAAGTAAGTTTTGAGATGTTTCTTCTGATTTCTTGTGTGAAGAAGCTTTGGTCTCCACCATTAACTTTGAACGAAACAGAAGAAAAGGACAAAGACAACTGAAGAACAATTTGATTCAAGAAAATCAGATGACGCAACCTTGTCAAGATTATGATAGTTTTGAAGATCTGATGAGATGTGGGTGAGGGAAACTATGCCCTGGATGTATGGGATAGATCACCCAAAAGATAGCGGACACGAGTTCTCAACACTTAGTCTATTTTTGAAGATTGATTGAAGATTGATAGTTATGACAAGGTTTTGACACAAGATAAAAAGGACTCAAATTGATCAAATAGAAGACTAGATCGGATTCAAAAGATCAAACTCAGAAAATGGTAGGATGCTCAATAGCTACTGCTCTATTCCTGACACAATGATATTTTTGACAGATTCTGGAACTAGGCTGGAAACATTGGATATCTTGCAATTTGACAATTTTCGACAACTCTCCCAAATTTTTCCAAATGACACTCTGCAGACTCGTACGACACTGGGTAGTCTATGAAATGATAGTTGCGAAACTCGTACGACAGTTGGGTAGAAATGAAACGATAGTTGACAAAACTCGTACGACAGTTGCTAACAGGTTTTTGACTTCTTGAATTTGCTGGTTTGAAAACTCGTACGACACTGGGTTCTCAATCATACAACATATGGGCGATACTGAAATGACATTTGACAAAAAATCGTATGACTTTTGACTTCTTGAAATGACTTTTGACTCCAGAAAGAACTTTACGTCAATTTTTGCAAAATTTAAGGTTTTCAGTTCTGGATTGTTTGCAAATTATACTGTCCAGATTGTGAAGGTTATACCAGATTTGATCATTTTTAATAGCCAAGTAGATAAACAAGCACGCAGAATAGCAAGCAAGTGATTCCAAGCACGTCTGAAAACAATGAACAAGGGCAAAAGCAACCTTGCGCATGAACAATCAAGTGACCAAATTGTGCTAATCCCTGAGAGTACTAATTGTGTATGTTCTGAAAAGTTTTGCAATAACACACATATACCTGAAAGTGAAAAATTGGCCTCTCTAAGGTTTTTAGTAATGGTTTGACTCTGCAACTTTTACGATTCAAAGGGGTGAACTCCAATCCCGGTGCACCAGGGTTTTGACACAGTCTGAGAACTTAATCTTCAAGAGCTGCTAGGGAGATCTGACAACCCAACAATGAACCATACCCGTGGAGATTTCTTCCACAAGGACATTTATATAGCGACTGTCACTACCATGGTGAAAATGGCTATTACCGCTTGAGGTTCCGTCAACATAGTTTTCCTTGTGAAGGGATTGTCCGCTACGGTTAACCCTCTCTAAAGGTGACTCACAGATTTATACCACAAGGGGACTTGGCTCCAAATTCAAGGTTTTGACACCTCTTCACTTTTAACCCAAACAAAGCAAGCAGATGAATCCGACACGCTAAGACAAAGTTTGTTTCACCAAGGTCTGTGATATCAACTCCACGTGATCTATCAACCTCTCCAGGGAGAGAATGTATCAATCAATAAGAGAAGATGCACTAACCAATTTTGATTCACCAAAGCTCGTGATATCAACCCCACATGATCTATCAACCTCTCCGGAGAGAGAATGTGTCGATCAATAAGAGAAGACTCACTAACCAAGTTGAATGTGAAACGCACTAAGTATCCTCCCTACCTACAAGGATTCCATCATCAAGGAAGGATTTTGCTAGGAATCCAATCTCTCAAGAATCACGAATAGTGTTCATAGGGCCTAATTACTATGTGAGCACAGATATATTCCTGAAAGTAAATCTACCAAAAGTACCCAAAAAGTAGAAAGAGGAACACTTAACGCTTAAAGAGAATATGAGATGAGTCCACAAGGTGGAACATTTACACCTCACACAAGCTGAAAATGAGTCCCCAACTTAGAAAATAAGTGAGTTCCTAAAAGCACAAAAGGGTTGCCAAGTGGAACACTTAACGCTTATGTCCTGTTGACCCCTCCCCTTTATGGTGCTAAGATTGCAACCACGGGGCGAAAATGAGGGGCCGGCGGATTAGCGAGTCCAATAACCCAAGATAGCAATCAAGATCAATCACAAGTATTCTAAGACTACTTAATGAATCTTTAAGGGTTCACAACCTAGTATCAATTATGCAAGTGTGTAGAAATAGATCAAAAGCATGAAAAGATGCACACAAGCTTGACACATAAGAGATTTATTTTAAGTCCCAAATCAAAATATTATTAGATGAAGGAGAATACCTAGGATCCTCGCAACATGCTTAGTAGATTTTACTTTATTTTTAGCAATTTTTGTTGAGCTTTTCCATGCAAGCAAGTGATGAACTCTCCAACAAGCAAACAAGCAAACAAGATATGCAAAATATATTCAACTTATGAAAATCATAGGGTTAGCTCTAAAAATCAATTATTATCAGTAATAATAACCAGAAATTAACCCAAATGACAACTCATATCATTCATTGAACCATGTAAAAAAAATAAGTGCATACCCATCACAAAACTTTATTTTTTTTGCTGCATTTGACCTAGTCAACAAGATCTAATTTTTTTTTATATGATTTTAGCTACAAAAATAGAAATTCAGAATAGAGACCCCTACTAAAAAATAGAGAGCTTTCCAAAAATGCAAAAAAATTTAGAAAAATCTCTTCATTTGTGCCCTAGAGACCCATTTTATCAAAATAGACTAGTTTTTGCAAATTGACTATTTGAGCTATTAAATTGCATCCAAATTTAAAACACAAATAATAGACCCCTTGTATAATTTGAATATCTTTCCGAAAATATAAAAATTTTAGAAAAATATGCTGATTTGCGTCAGATATTAATTTTTTATGAAAAATGGAAAAAAAATTATTAAAAATTCAAAATAATTTAGAAAATTCTAAATTTTTTTTTGAAGCTTCCCTGATATGTCTCCAACCTACAAAAAAAATTTCAGACCAAAACTTCAAGATTTTTGGGAGATAAAATTAAATCTTTGAAACTTTAGGGTTTTAGCTCCAAGAATCAAAATTAGCATGCAAAGGTGGGTTGCCCCACGGTGGGCGCCAGAAATGTGTGTGTGAAAATTGTACCTAATCTATAGACACAATACTTAGTAAAACATTAGAGGTTAGTGATAATCAAAATCCTGCAAAATTGAAATCTAATCTAACCAAGCGATTTACTGCCTTCTAGTAGGTGCGAGATTAATGTTCTCAGATTGTAATCGAGATCAATGACCTAGACGACACCTAAATAAAGGATTTGAATGCAAAAGATGGATATGAAATTGAATGCAATTAATCTATATTTTTGATATTTTCTATGCAATAAGAATGATAAAAAAACCGATATGCTATGGATGCTAAATGATCTAACAATGAAGATTCTAACAATGATATGAAAAACTATGAAATTCTATGCTAAGATATAAAACTATGCAATTGAAATTGATCTCACAAAGCTTTGAATTTGCAAGTTGATTCTTTCAAGCTCCAATTGTGCAGTGTGATTGTGCAAAATATGAGATGATTTGTGAAGAGCTGAAGCCTTAATTTATAGAAATCCAGGGCTTTGGAGGTGCATGGAAAAGCCATAAATCACTCAAATAAACTCAGCTTGATTTTTGAGTTATCTGATCATGAAAGATAGTTAATTCTCAAAATCATGCAAAAACATGCAAAAATAGCTTTTTAACTCAAATTAGAGTTTAGATCAGCTTTTTGAACTCCAAAAGGATGTTGAGTTCCAAAAAGTCAATAACTTGCATTGATTTTCTGATTTGGAGTTTAACTGTTTCTTTTGAATATGCATAATAATTAAGAATTAAATAAATAAATAAAGTGATTTATCCTCAACTTAACTAATTTTTGAAAATAAATAATTAATTTATGGGTTAATTAACTATTTATTCAAACTTTTATTAAAAACTATATTATTAAATAATGACAACATGCTTTAATTAATTAAATAAGAATTTAATCAATTAAAGATAGGAATTTTGATTTATTGTCAAAATTAAATAATATAATTAATAATAGATAGAATTAAATTTAATTAAATAATTAAGTGGCAAGATATTAAATCTAATTAATTAAATATGAAAATATTCAATTAATCAAACTTAGGATAAATGTGATTTATCGCCAAATAATCATTAAATTAAAGATAATTAAGATAATTAGGAATATTACTAGGAATATTCCCCGATGCAGAATTTAATATAATCAATTATGATTCGATGATGTTTAGATGTGCCTTAGATTAGGACTTCGATGTCGATTTTGTTCAATTTGTCGATGTAGGAGGTTAATGAACTTATAGCCCATTTTTTTGGTATTACACATCTATCTATGTAGATGGTTACAATAGAATCATAAAACATTTTAACAAAATCTTAACTGAGTACACACTCAAGCAATGTTGCTAAAATCCTATAACTAGGTAGATCTAGCTGATCTAAATTGTTACTCCTAATAGGAGTAAGATCACCAGAAGTGATCACAACTTTTAGCCTTAACCGGAAAACTTTATTATCTGCAGTAGTGAAGAATTTATGGGTGTCATCCCCACTGCAGTTTTTACCTTCTAACAAGGGTTTCTGCGTTACCAAAATACTTGTGTTATGTGATTGTTTTATTGTTAGATTTCATGCAATTTACATTTACAAGTTAATTGAATGAATGATGCATTCAATGGATTCAGTTGTTATATGAGTTTACTACTATTTGCTGATTAAATTTTTGGGAGTTAAAGTTTTTGAGGGCACTAGTTCACCCCTCCCCTCTTAGTACCCTATCTCTCCATTCCAACAATTCCTATCGGAGAAAAGATCTCCTATTGGATGGTGTAACCACTGAAGAGTAAAGATCTAACTATGGAGAGATATAAGTTGGACAAGACAATAGAGAATCAAAAGATTCAGATGCAGATGTTTATTGAGCAATACAAACAAGCTTAGGATGCATTGAATAAATCACCAATTCAGAGAAAGAAAATGGCTATTTTGGAGAATGAGACTAATTATCATGAAGAGGAGATTGATGACTTATTTGAAAATTTAGGATCTAGTTCAGGCAGTATTTATGACATTTCTGAAAGTGCTATATGTGATTTGTTTGAGAAAAATCTTCACTTGAATGAACAAGTGAAAGCCCTGTAGATCGGTCAAGAATCATAGATGGTGAGAATGATTGATGTAATGAACAATGCTAGACAAGTTGAAAAGGAAAGGAATCTAGCTATTGAAGACCAAAGACAAATGACTGAATAACTTCAAACAAAAGAAACTAAGATAAAAAGACTTACTGAGCATCATTTTGAAAAATCCAATTAGATGATGATTGTAAACTAGGAGATCAACTGAGTAAATGGTGAGTTGTCAAGAAAACTTGAAGATATTGGAGTACTCAGGGAAGAGAATGAGAAATTGAGAAATGAAGCAAAAGATGCAGCTACAACACAATGAAATGATGAAACATGCTTAAGAAAATTCAAAGAAAATCAATGACTTTTTGATTAATCAACAAAGACTTGGAAGCAAACTAGGATTAGGCTACATTGAGCAAGGTGAATCATCCAAGCAAGTTGAATAGGTGAACAAAAATTAACATCAGAAACCTAAGATGCTGACATGCTATCACTATGGCAAACCAAGACATACTTCAAATGTTTGCAGGAGTAAAGAACAAGGTAAACCTAAAGTCACTCCTAATTTTAAAGGTTATTGTTACTATTGTGGTAAATTTAGACATCAAGCATATGAGTGTGGAGAAAAATTGAATAAGACTCCTAACAATCTGACCATGGAGAAAATAAGCTACACTTGCAACCAGCATGGACACACTTCACAAGACTGTAAGGAAAAGATGAAGCAAGTGTGGACCCTGAAAAAAAAGAACAAACCTTATCAACCAAAGAGACAAGGTAGTGCTTACACTTGGGATTACAACACATGGGTTAACTACACAATATGTGGAAGGTATAGACATATTGCAGAAAATTGTATGAGGAAGAGATGGGCTGGACAATCTTGAAGCTGGAAAAGAACTAGTATGGCATGTTTACATTGTCATAAAGTCAGTCACCTAAGAAAGGATTGCAGAGACCGAGCACCAAAAGAAGGACATATATTTGAGAGTGGAAACACTATTTCATATATCATGAGGATTAGAAACACTATGTGGAGAAAGGCATCAAATGAAAATATTGAGTCAAGCAATGCAGTTGGTGAAACCTCATCCATTATATTGGGTGACATCAGTACCTCCACCTAAGGTGAAATAGGTATGTATGGGACTGATATTTTAGATTAATCATATTTTACATATAGCTCCTTATATTAGATGAGCACATACCAAATCTACATGAATTAAGATGCATTATGGTATATAAGTTCTGAGCTAACAAAGTCATATAGTTGGTATAAGCAAGACCGAGTAGAGGGTTAGCCATCGGTGACTATTATGAAAGGTTAACTGAGTATCAGTAATAACTGAGTGGAAATTTTTGTGTTAACTGAGCTGATGATGTTTTGCGGTAATCATTGAGTTGATAGTTCTCACCGAGCTAGAAGTAGGTGAAGCATTAATGATAAGTATTTTAAGCGGGAATTCAAAAAAGGCTATAAATACATGGGAGACTTGGTTCATTCTTCACAATGTGATTTCGAAGAGTGATAATATTCATAGAGAGAATTCAAGTTGAGAGTTTTCAAACGCATTCAAGTAAGTTTTAGATTGAACTAAGTGCATTCTTCATCTATTCCGAGTAACTACAACTTCTATCAAGCACATTCAACATATTTTTTGAAACCCTAAACTGATTATAATGGCATCCAAGGAAACTAAATCTAAGATTGTAGAAGAGGAAGTCAACCTAATTATTTCAGCTAACTATGATGAACCCCACTAAAAACTTCATCCAGAAGTTGCATCAAAAATTAATTTAGCAGGAGCTTTGTCAAGTATCCCACCTAGGGTTTTGTTAGTCGAGGACGTCAGATCTTACATCCACTACAAAATAGGTGAAATCAGAGATTTTGAGATAGCTGTAGATTATCAAAATCTTTGTGGTGAAGATGGAAAACTAAAACCAGAATACAAATAGGTTGAAAATATTGGTCTTACAAATGCCCTACATTTCCTCAAAACCTTTAAAACTGAATGGATTAGGGTTGTACTCAATTGGTATCACAATGGGATATTTTGTTTGGATGAACCGGTCAGAGAAACTAATAAAATGATTCATAGGGTTACCAAATACCCAAAAACTGACAAGTCCAAGGCTTTTCACAGTGCTTCAAGGGTCAAAATTGAAAAGAATACCGATGCAACATTTGATGGCCAAGCATTAAAAATTGCTACAATTAAGGACCCAGATGTTAATTTTGCAGCACATGTAATCGGTTACAAGATGTATCTGTTGAGTAGATTGAATAGTGTTCCATGTGGATCTATGGACATAGCATATAAAATGGTAAAGAAGAGTTTCCCATTAGACATTGCCGAGCTTCTTCTAAGGAAGATTGAAGAAAATATGAAGACTATCCAGTCGGCAAAGTCAAATACTTGTAAGTTTGGATCACTTCTAGTGTGCATATTTTTCTATATACAATGTTTTTTCCTTTCTTTTGGTAATGTAAATTGGTCTACTGAAAAACCAGTCATTGTGCAAATTTATGATATGATTTTTGACTTGGGAAACAATCTAAACAAAGTTCTAGATGATTATTTTGAGAAATTCAAGATTAGAATGAATTCTCAAAGTAGAATTCCTATTAAATTGGTTGAGGAATATGAGATGGATATTTTTTTTCTTGTGGACACCAACCATACATTGATAAAGGTTGTGGACCCTAGAATTAAATGGCTAGCCCCCATGGGTTATGAAATAGATATTAATTTTTCTTCAAAATCAATATTCAAGGCTCTTCTGGCTATACCTAAAGATAAAGATGCAGAGAGGTTTGGAACATTTGAGGAGGCCAAGACAAGAATTAAAACAAGACTGGTTATCGGTAAGATGACTAAGAAATCAAGAAAGATGATGAAAACATTAGTTGAAAAGTTTGGAGATGATTCTGTATCATCTGATAGTTCACCGGTTGAAGTTGCAACCAAAGGTCAGTTGATGTTAACTAATAAACCCCATGAAAGTGAAGAAACTAAGTCTGATAAAGGACCAAAATCTATATCAGTTTCCCCTTCATCAACTCCAAAGAAGAGGCAGTTAGAAGTGAAAACTAGGGCATGAACAAGGTCAGCAATTGTAGCTTCACCACCATTGAAAAAGGGAGTCATGAAGGTCACAAAGCCTAAGGAAGCATCATGTATAAAAACTTATAGAAAGAGAGGAACAAAAGCTACTGTAGAGGCACCAAGGAAAAGAATAAAATTGATAAGAGGTAAGGAAGACTTAGAATAAAATAGAAGAGGCAATCATCCAGATGATGATTCGATTTAAGAGAGTTCCTATTGAATTTTCCAAGCAATTTCCTAAGGCGTTAGAGGAAAGAATAAATAAAAAATGGTCCTATGCCTTAGACACTGAAAAGAAAATGAGGGAACAATCCCTAGTTCTGGAAATTCCTAATTTGTCTATTTCTGAGAGGACTACATGACAACATACTCTAGGAGATTCAGAGTAAAAATCTGGGCAATGCAAATACTAGATGAGAATCTAGCAAACATAGATGAGTCAAGTCAACTCATCTAGACCACAAATAGTTGAAGCTCGAGAGCAAGCTGAAAAGGTTGCATTTGCCAAATTGTCTAAGAAGAGACAGAAATCAAAAGGTAAAGGCATTCATATTGAAGATGCAGTCTTGGCATTGAACCAAGAAAAGTTGATATACCATATACTGAGGTACTGATACCACAGATGCCACCAAGGATCTAAGTATTTCATAGGATGCACTAGATTAGGTTGAGATCCAAATTGTAGATAACAAAGCACTAGATGTACTCATTGAGGACATCACAAATGGTGATCCTGATGACCGAGATAATGATGAGGATGTGAACATTGCTAAGGACATAACTCAAGAAGAAGGTAATTTTATCGAGCCTACAATCACATCATTACCAGGTGAACTTCCTATCTTGATGGAAGCAATTGAAATTATAACCAAGGAATAACCCAAAGGCTCAAACCCCGAGAAAATGATGGACACATCAGGGGAACAAGGAGTTGGAACATTGGAAGAAACAAATAAGCCTAAAGAAAAAGAGGCAATAGAGACATAAACAAAGGGCCAAGATGACCCCAAAGCAACCAAGGCTACCCCACCTAACACAACATCAGAATCTCCATCTCAGTCAACCAACACATAGGTTATCGAGGAGCAGAAAAAGGATGAAACTATGTCAACTGGGAAAGATACAAGAAATGTTGAGGAAAAAGCATTAATACCATTTGTAAAGAGCTCACCTCAAGAGCCAAAGAAGAAGAAGAAGAAAAAGAAACAAGGAAAAGGGTCAGTCACCTTAGATGAAATCATAGTTATACCTGATTGTGACCCAAGGACCCTAAGCCCCAAAAAACTAAGAAAATATGGGGAGTTATGTAAAGGGAAAGAAACACAAGAAAAGTTGAGGATGGAATGCAAGAGCAAGGAGATATTAGAAAATGTAAGAGACATCTTACAATAGGTTATGCCAAAAGTACAGATTAATGAGGACACACCAATAATGGACCAACTTGCTACCATTGCAGAAGAAATCAATGTCCCTAATATTGAAGCTGAGAAAAGAATAAAAGAAAGGGAAGAATCAAAGATTCAAGATAAACTTGCAGAGAAAATCAGCCAGGAAGTGGCAATAAACAAGGTGAAATTATCTGAGGTAATAACTGATATTCAATCTATCACTCAGTTAATTAGTCAAATATTGATTAAGCTTTGCACTATGGAGACCTTCACTGCTGAGATCAATGAGAAGATTAGAAAGCTGGATACCAAAATCCAAGCCAGTGCACAAGAAACCTTAACTGAGCTAGATTTTTTTTCTAAGCATATAATAAAGGTTCAAGAACTCAGGCAATTAATAGCAGATCTAAGGAAGCAGGAAGAAAGGATAAGTGACCAGGTCACTGACCTACAAACCGATTTGCTTCCTTGAAATTTTTTGAGAAACACATTGTCAAAGCACAAACACTTGTTGCAACACCAAAGATTTATGTGTTGGAGAACATCTTTGACATGCATGCACAAGTCAGTCTTGAGCATATTCCTCTAACCAACTTGAAAGAGGAATGGGTAAACCTCTTGGATTCTTTGAAGAAAACCCATCAACACATTTTTGATAAATTGTAAGTATACACTTTTGTATTTGGCATTAATATCAAAAAGAGGGAAAGTTGTAATCTATATGCCAAATTATGTAAATAAATGATAAGTATACTACATACTACCGGGAGCATGCACCGAGGGGGAGAAATTTTTGAATTTTTTTAAAGTTATGGTAGCTACATATACATGGCAGAAGAGTAGAACAATTTTGAGACATCAAGTCTATATACATTCAAGGTTTTGATACTAATGCCAAAGGGGGAGATTGTTATCTCTATTTGAGCATTAAGGATTTTCATTAGTATCAAAGATGATAAGTCAATTACCTATGCTATCTAGTTAGTAAAAGGAAGTACTACAAGTTATACATGCTAGTCGATTAACTACATAAGCCTTCACACCGGGTTATCTCAAGGTAGTACCGAGAACAAAAAGATAACAGTTCTAACCGAGCACTAGAGCAGTTTTATAGAGCATCTGTGTACACTGATATTGAGCATCAGTATACACTGAGTAGATTGGATACCGAGTGCTACTGTAACTATTGAGCAGTATTGATAGTGTTTACCAAGCAATTCTAAAAAATAGCATAGTAATCAGTTTTGGCACATCTATCTATGCAGATGGTTACAGTAGAATCATAAAACATTTTATCAAGATTAAGGATAATTTATTATGGATGTAATCATTAATTGTGATGATGATCTCTATGTAATTGGTAGAGCTAGGTTATTTTTGTACACCGTAGATCTTAGCTTTTTTTCCTAAGATATTGTAACCTAATTTTGTTAAGCGGCAATAGTAGTATGCTATATAATTGTATTTTATATCATTTTGACATATGCATGAAGGATGATATGTTTGGTATGAACATGCAAAGGAGATCTTGAAGAAAGAAGCCAACTTCAAGACATCAGTTATCAGACAGAGAAGATCAACATACAAAGACATTCAAATTTGATAGAATCAGACAAGGCTACCGAGTAGTTTAGAGTTAAGATTTTCACATATCAAGGTGATATTTACTTAATACTTCATAGATCTATTTTAGACAAGGTTAAGTTATCAATTACAAATACATCCTTTTATTTTCTAATCAATGTAACAGATTTAGCAAAATCACTTAACATAGTAGACCTAACAGTCTTTGGTAAAATCTCTTAACCGAGTACACACTCAAGCAATGTTGCTAAAATCCTATACCTAGGTAGATCTAGCTAATCTAAATTGTTACTCCTAACAGGGTAAGATCACCAGAAGTGATCACAACTTGTAGCCTTAACCGGAAAACTTTATTATCTACAGTAGTGAAGAATTTGTGGGTGTCATCCCCATCGCAGTTTTTACCTTCTAACAAGGGTTTATGCGTTACCAAAATACTTGTGTTATGTGATTGGTTTATTTTTAGATTTCATGCAATTTACATTTACAAGTTAATTAAATGAATGATGCATTCAATGGATTCAGTTTCTATATGAGTTTACTACTGTTTGTTGATTAAGTTTTTATGAGTTTAAGTTTTTGAGGGCACTGATTCACCCCTCCCCTCTTAGTACCCTATCTCTCCATTCCAACAATAAAAATGTGATTGAAAATATTTATAACCAAGGCATGGGTGTAGATTGCTTAGTCATCCTCTATGAATGTCATTGAAATGTACAAACTTTTTCTTTCTTTTGTTTTGGCTTAAAGGAAAATCTTTAGAAATAGGAAAATTTAGTTAAAGGTTAATGACCTTGATAAAGAACATGTTTGTATGAAATATGATAGAAAAACATGGTCTTACTTAAAACTTGAATCTCCCTACCCTTCAATATATTACAGGAGTATATCTTCCTATCAGTGTAACCATTACACCTTTTTGGGGTGCAATTGCTAGTGATACTTCACATGTAAACCAAAGTAGAGACAAAATTTAATAGCAAAAAGTGCATACCTTTTACTTCTCCCTTTTATTTTAGACTCGGTTAGATTATCTTTATGATATAAAATGAATTTAAATAACACAATTTACTCTAGTAGTTGGCACATGGTCCAAGTCCTACCTATCTCCATCTTCACACTCAGATTTCGGTCCCTAGTCCTTAAATTTATCCATTTCCCACCAAGGGTCAACTCTATTATGGAAAGACAGTCCTAAGTTTGATGGAATTAACTACCTGATATGGAAGGATCAGATGACTACTTATTTCATATGCATGGGAGATGAATATTGTGATATCAAAGAGAAGATTCATTCCTAATGATTTGTCTCAGACAACTGTTAATGAAAAGAATAAATTCAAGGAAAATATGTTAGCAAGGGAATCTTTGATCAGTGCATTTTTAAAGCTTTTCCACTAGCCAATGTGTAGTGCTTTTAGCTGGCTTTATGTCTCCTATAGAAGTACATATCCTCTAGGATCTTCATGTCATTGACATCTGTCTATTCCAGGAGTAATGGAAAGGTTTTGTGATTGTGTCTATGACCTCCTAAAAATATGAAATCATAGCCATGGTAATTCCTAGCCATCAGGATTTGGTGGCATACAAAATAATATTTTTGGAACCTTAAATGGGTAACAACCTTGAAAAAAATCTCTCATTTAATCATGAAGCAAAATATAATGAGATATAAAAATTAATTTTAAAAAGTGTCTAGCACAAAGACAGTTGGTATAACACAATATAATTGACAGTGCAAATTTCTTTTGGTATTTTACCACTGTCTAACTAGTCCAATCTTAATGAAAGATTTTACGTTATTCCATTAACAATATTACCAATTCACTTATTATTATTTTTCGTTTGAGTATTTAAAATGAAACTAAATAATTTTAAATCTATTTTTAAATGGAAAAAGGCTAACTACCGTACAGATCATTATTGAGTGATTCACATAGCCCCATTTTGACAAGAGTCAATCAAAGCACATGTTGGGTTTGGATCTCAATTGATCATAGTCATGGTTATTCCCAACCAAAAGGATCTGGAAATATACAAAATAATATTTTTGGAAGCTTCAATGGATAACAACCTTGAAAAAATCTCTCATTTAACATCAAACAAAATATAGTGAGATCTTAAAATTTATTGTAAATAGAGTCCAACACAATGACAGTTGGTATAACACACATATCATTAATAGTATAATCAAGTGCAAATTTCTTCTAGTGTTTTACTATAGTCTAATAAGCCCAGCCTTAATGAAAGTTTTTAATGTCGTTCCAATAGCAATATTGCCAATTCACTTATTATTAGTTTTCCTTATTCAAGATCTATTCATTGTCCCTTCAAGTTGGATTCCAAGCATACAATCATGGAGGTTTTGATTTTCATTTGTTAGTGTTGAGTCCAAGATTTCATATCAACATACTCATTTACATTCCAAAGACAATTGCATATCTATTGAATATCATAGCTTCATTGTTAGATCTACTTCTACTACTTGCTAGCATTCTCTATTTCAATTCCATTTTTAAGGTTGATTCCAAACTAGGGTTTAACCAAGGCAAACCCCTAACCATTTTTCTTGCAGGAACAGGTACGAAGCAGCAAATTATAGTGCAAATCTGGATACCCTTTTTGGAAAACTTTTGGGATTCGTGAACATATTTATCATCAGAATAGTGCAGGTCAAGGTCAACATAAAGGGGTAAGATTGTGCCCCAGGGTAAGATTGTGGCCCTGCATTTAGGTCAAGGTCAACCTATCTCAGAAAAGAAAAACCTTTTTGGGTTTTCTCTATCTCTATTTTCTTGTCTCAGATCTGGTTGCAGAATTTCCCAAAATCCAGTACAGACACTAGAAAATAGTAATTTATGAATTTTCTACTTTTCAAGATAATTATTTATGTTTTATTAAGTTTTATATGTCCACAACATTTTCCATCATACATTACACAAAACACAAATATAAAAATATATATCTCTCTTGATATATATTTTTATGTTACATTTTGGTGAACCCACGATAGATAACTCTTTCTTTTTTGTGTTAGATGCTTTCTTTCATTAAGATTAGCTTTCTTTTATGCTCTTTCATTTTAAAATTTAAAAAAAAAACAAAAAAATCTATATACTCTACAAAATACAAAAATATTTCTTGCATTTCATTTACTATGAATATTTTTCAGATGCTTTTGGTGTGTGGCTATTTTCTTATTATTCTCCTCTTAGCATATCTCTATCATACTTATGATGTTTATGAGAGTATCATCCATTTCATTATGTTCATCACTCTTCATGTTTCACTTGCCTATGCTATTATGAGATTGACCAATACTAGTCTTCCTACTTTCAAAACTTTCATTAAAGATTTACATGGCAAACTTATTACTCTTTTGGATTATGTGAAGAATTTAGTAGATGAAACACCATATCCTAATCTTCCTAATTCTAATCCTATCCTTCCTAATCTAGTTCCTAATTTTCCTAATCCCCATCCTATCCTTCCTAATTTGATGCCTAACATTTCTAATATGCCTAATTCTCCATCTATTATTCCTAGTTCTTCCCATACTTATGATGAGGCTCAAACTATGGTTCATGATGCAAATATGCAAGAATTCTTGGATTTACCTTCCCCTTCTTATCCAATCCAAAATGATATTAAAGGGAAGAGAAAAGTAACTTCTTCTAAACCTATTATTCCACCTTATACAACCTTTTCTCATGAACACAATAAACAATCACCTCCTGTAGAAGCTTTACATGATATGTACACTACATGATATAATATGATGACTAAAGAAGGATATAAGGGTTTAGGGCTTGGTGTTAATGAACATGGTATTAAGTATCTAGTTTATATATCCCCTAAACAAGATATGTGTGGTCTTGGTTGTTCGCAATCTAAATTTAAGGTTGTTGATTTTGATCGTCGCCCTCCTCTTCATCTTCTTCTTCCAATGCCTTCCTTAGATTATCTTGATACTCCTCAAGATGTGGCTAAGAAGGTGTATGTTCATTTAATGAATTCCAAGAAAGAAATATTTAAACCTATGCTAAAATATGCTCTCTCTAAGTACAAATGTCCTTTTCACTATAGTAATACACATTTACTTTCTGATTGTGTGCATTTCAAGTTATATGTTAGAGAAAGAGCTGCTTTAGGAGTTATATCCCACTCTCATGCAATTTTACAATTACTTCATAACTTTGATAAGGGGCATCCCTTGACTCTTCCATAATGTAGATATTTTCTCCTCTTATATCTCTTCACTGGGGGGCAAGAGGTATTTCATCCAATCTTCTAGGATCCATTGCTCTTAGCATATATTTTGTCTTGAGCTTAATTGGTATTCTTTCTATCTTTCCTCCCTGTGGTTTGGTATTATGTTCATAATCATCCATATATTATCTTCTATTATTCAATATATCTTCTCTTAAGATTTTTTGCAAAGGTATCCCTTGCTTTCATCCCTAGGGGACAAGGTTCTTCCTTCTTTCTCTTTGTCTTGGGATTTGTTTTCCCTAGCTTAGTGGCATTTGTTTATTTTGCAACATTTTTTCATTATATTGAATGAGGTTTTGGCTATGGATATCCTTTTATGTGAGAGGTTTTTCTCCTATGTCATCACCTCTTCTTTATTCTACAAATTATGTTCTTTATAATTCCTTTCCCTGGCTCTAGGGTTAGAGTTTGATTCCTTTGTTCAATGATTCCTCTTCCTCTGGATTACAGGGGGCTGGATGATTGAATCTGTATTTCTCTTTGAAAGATGATATTTTATCTAAAGCACTCCTCTACAATGGGGGTCTTGTTGATAAGTTTTGGGATGGAGAGACAAGGTACTGAGAGGGGATGGGTGAATCAATGCCCACAAAACTTTTAACTCCCAAAACTAAATCAGCAAACAGTAGTAACTTCACATAAAAATTGAGTCTATTGTATGTATCATTCATTCAATTAACTTATAAAAGTAAATAGCATGAAATTAATAATATATCAATCACATAACACAAGTATTTTGGTAATGCATAAACCCTTGTTAGAAGGTAAAAACTGCGGTGGGGATGACACCCACAAATTCTTCACTACTGCAGATAATAAAGTGTGCCTATTAGGGATACAAGTTGTGATCACTTTTGGTGATCTAACCCTATTAGGAGTAACATTTTAGATTGACTAGATCTATCTAGTTATAGAATTTTAACAACACTTCCTGAGTGTGCACTCGGTAAAGAGATTTACATAAAATACTGTTAGGTCTACTTTGTTAAGAGATTTTGGGTTTCTCTGTTATAATGATTAGAAAATAATAGAAAGTATCTACAAATTGACAACTCTATATTGTCTGATACATATCTATGAAATACTAAATAGATATCACCTTTTCATGTGTAGATCTCAACTTTGAACTGCTCGGTAGCCTTGTCTAATTCTGCTTAATCTAAATGTCTCTGTATTTTGTTCTTCTCTGTCTGATAACTGATATCTTGAAGTTGGTTGATGCTTCAAGAACTTCTTCACTCCATAAATTTCCAAAATGATATGAATTACATTTATATAGCATACTACTTATGCTGCTTAATAGAATTAGGTTACCATATCTTAGAGAAAACCCTAAGATCTATGGTGTACAAAATTAACCTAGATCTAGCAATTACATAAAGATCATCATTGTAGTTAATGAATATATCTACAATAAATGATCCTTGATCTTGGTAAAACATTTTGTGATTCTATTGTAAGCATTTGCATAGATAAATGTGCCATTATTGATTACTATGCCATTTTCTATGATGCTCGGTAAACATAGTATATACTGCTTGATAATTACACTAGTGCTCAGTGTCCAATCTGCTCGGTGTTTACTGTCATTTGGTATTGGTGTAAACTGATGCTCGGTACAACTACTTTGGTGTTCAGTATAAAGGACTTGACTGACTAGCTTGAAGTGCTTGCTTTTATCGACTAGAGTAGCATAGGTAACTGACTGATGTCTTTGATACTAATGAAAATCTTTAATGCTCAAATAGAGATAACAATCTTCCCCTTTGGCAATAGTATCAAAACCTTGAATATATATAGACCTTATGTCCAAAATATTTTATATCTTTTCCATACATACATATATACTTATCATAAAAAATTTCTATACTCCCCCTCGATGCATGCTCTCGGTAATGTGTAGTATACTTAGCATTTGTTTACAAATTTGGCATATACACATTTTCCCCCTTTTTGATATTAATGCCAAATAAGAAAATGTATACTTACAACTTATAAAAAATGTGCTTATGGGTTTTATTTAATGACTCCAAGAGGTTTTCCCATTCCTCTTTCAAGTTGGTGAGAGCAATGTGCTCAAGACTAACTTGTGCATGCATGTCAAAAATATTGTCCAACACAGAGATTTCTAGTGTTGCAACAAACGTTTGTGCCTTGACAATATGTTTCTCAAAAATTTTCAAATAGGGAAGCAACTCAGTTTGTAGTTCTGTGACTTGGTCACTTATTCTTTCTTCTTGATTTCTAAGGTCTGGTCTTAACCACCGGAGTTCTTGAACTTTCAAGATATGCTTGGCAAATTCTTGAGGCTCAGTTAAGGCTGCCTATGCACTGGCTTGGATTTCTTTATCTAGCTATTTTATCTTTTCACTAACCTTGGTAGTGAAAGTGTCCACAGTGCATAGCTTAATCAAAATTTGACTAATTAACTTAGTAATAGACTGAATGTCAATTATTACCTTAGATAACTTTACCTTATTTATTGTCACTTCTTGGCTGATCTTTTCTACAAGTTTACTTTGTATTTTGGATTCTGCCCTTTCTTCTATTCTCTTTTCAGCTTCTATATCTAGGGCATTTATTTCTTCTGCAAGTGTAGAAATTTGGTCCATTATTGGATTATCTTCATTAATGTGGACCTCTGGTATGACCTATTGTAAGATATTTCTTACATTTTCAAAAATTTCCTTGCTCTTGCACTCTTGTCTAAGTTTTTCCTATGCTGCCTTCCTTGTACACAACTCCCCATATTTTCTCAATTCCTCAAGGCTTAGGGTCCTTGGGTCACATTTCGGTATAACAATAACTTATTCTAAGGTGACCGACCCTTTTCCTTGCTTCTTTTTCTTCTTCTTCTTCTTCTCAAGTTCTTGAGGTGAGCTCTTTATGAATGGTACAATATCCTTTACCTCAGAACTTTGTGTAACCTACCCAGTTGACACTGTATCTTCCTTCTTCTACTCCTCGGTGATCTTTGTGTTGGTTGACTAAGTCAGAGCTTCTGATGTAGTGTTTGATGGAGTGGCCTTGGTTACATTAGCATCATCTTGGTCCTTTGATTCTATCTCTATTGCCTCTTTTCCTTCAGGCTTGTTTTTGTCAGCAAGTATCTTTTCTCTGTGTTCCCCTATTGTATCCTTTGGTTGCTCAGGATTTAAGCCTTTGGGTTGTTCCTTTGATATAATTTCAACTGCTTCTACAAGAATAGGAAGCTCTCCCAATAATAATGTGATTGTAGGCTCGGTAACAAGACCTTCCTCTTTTGTATTATCTGGTGCAATGTTCACATCCTCATCTTCATCTCTACCATCAGGATCACCATTAGTGATGTCCTCAATGAGTACATCTTCATCATTTTTCTCCTTATTTTAGATCTTTACTAGATCTGGTGTATCCTGTGAAATGCTTATTACCTCATTGACAAGTGTGGTATTAATCACCTCGGTAAGTGATACATCTATCTCTTCGGTCTTCTTTTCCAAATCAGCATCATCTATGTGGATGCCTTTTCCTTTTGACCTCTGTCTCTTCTTAGACAAATTTAGAAATGCAGTTTTCTCAGCTTTCTCTTTTTCTGCAATAATTGATGTCCAAATGAGTTGGCTAGACTCATCAACATCTGCTAGATTTTCATCTAATACCTACATAGCCGGGTCTTTTACTTTGAATCTCCTAGAGTAAGTGTTCATATATTCTTCAATCTCATCAAGAGACAAATTTGGAGCTGCCAAGACTAGGGCTTGTTCCCTCATTTTCTTTTCAGTGTCCAAGGCATAAGATCACTTCTAATTTATTCTCTCTTCTAATGCCTTGGGCAGTTGTTTGGAAAATTCCAATGGAACTCATTTGAAGCGTATCATCATTTGAATGACTACCTCCTCAATTTTATTTTATTCCTCGATAGACATGTTGTCAAACTGACTAAGTTTTGGATCTGTGAGTTCTCCATTTTCAATTATTCCCCCAGAAACCTCATTTATTATTTTGTTTTTGTTGCTAACAACCTTGAACTGATTCGTGTCATTTTCTTCATCTTCAAGGTCTTCCTTTTTTCTAATCAATCTTCTCCTTTTCCTTGGTGCCTCAGCTACGACCTTGGTTCCTCATTCTGCATATGTCTTGGTCAATGTATAGACTTTTGGTTTTATTACCTTCACAAATCCCTTCTTCAAAGGTGGTGAAGCTATAATGGCTGACCTTTTTTGGGCTCTTGATTGTATTTCCACCTACCTCTTCTTTGGAGTTGGAGAGGGTGAAACCGGTATTGGATCTTTTTCTTTGTCAGACTTGGTTTCCACAATGTCGTGGGGTTTTTCAGTTAGCAGTAACTAACCTTCGGTTGTAGGTTCAACTGATGACTCATCAGATGAGTCAAATTCATTTCCAAACTTTTCTACAAGTGTTTTCATCATCTTCCTGGACTTTTTAGTTATTTTATCGATGACAAGACCTATTTTTATTCTTGTCTTTGCCTCTTCATAGGTTCCAAACCTTTCGATATTCTTGTCCTTTAGTGTAGCCAATAAAGCCTTGATTGATTTCAAAGTTAAATCAATATCCATTTCATATCTCATGGGGGCTAGCCATTTTGTTCTCGGCTCAACATCCTTGATAAATGTGTGGTGGTGTCTACTAGAAAAAAATATCCATTTCATATTTCTCGACTAGTGAGCTAGGAATTCTACTTCGAAGATTCATCTTAATATTGAATTGCTCAAAGTAGTCATCTACAACTTTATTTAAATTTTCTCCCAGACTACTCATCTTATCAGAGATTTGAGTGATTATTGGTTTGTCGGTAGGCCAATCTATATTATCGACATGAGGAAATCTAAATTTAGAAAAATATACATACAAGTAGTGATCCGAACTTACATGTGTTTGACTTTGCCGACTTGATAGTTTTCATGTTCTCTTCTAACTATCTCAAGAGTAGCTCAACAAGGTCCAGTTGTTCTTCTTTCTTAACCATCTTGTAAGCTATGTCCACAGCTCCACATGGAACGTTGTTCAGTCTTCTTGACTAATAGATTTTTTAGCCAATGACGTGTGCTACAAATTTTACTTTAGGATCTTCAATTGAAGCAATCTTTAACGCTCAGTCATCCCATGTTGCACCTATATTTTTCTCAATTTCAACCCTTGAGGCACTGTGAAAATATTTGACCTTGTCTGTTGTTAGGTAACCAGTAACCCTATGAATCATTTTCTTTGTCACTTTAATAGGCTCATCCAGCCAGAATATCCCTTCATGAAATCTACTAAGTACAACCCTAATCCATTCAGTTTTGAAACTTTTCAAGAAAATTAGGGCATGAGTGAGACCAATCTTCTCAACTTATTTGTATTTAGGTTTTAGTTTTCCATCCTGACTGTAGAGCCTTTGATAAGATGAAAACATCTCAAAGTCACAAATCTCTCTTATCTTGCAGTGGATATAAGATCGTACATCTTCCACGAGTAAAACCCTAGGTGGGATAGCAGAAAAAGCTCCCGCTGGATCTATTTTTGCTACAACTTCTCGGTGTAACTTATAATGGGGCTCATCACAATTTTTTGAAACAATGAGATTAACTTCCTCTTCCACAAACTTAGATTTGGTTGCAGTAGATGCCATTTTAAGAAACTAGGTTTTTGGCAAATATGATGAATGTGCTCGATAGAGGTTTCAACTTACTCAGAATATACAAAGAGTGTGCATGATTTGATCTGTAACTGCTTTGGATGATCTTGAAAATTCTAAGCTTGAACTCGCTTTGTGAAATAATTGCTCTTCAAAATCGCTTGGTGAAAAATGATCTCAGGCTTCTGTGTATTTATAGCATTTTCCATTTTCCCACTTAAAATGTTTTGTCGTTAATGCTTGACCTACTTCCAGTTTGGTGACAACTGTCAACTGGCAAATACCACAAACTTCCAATAGCTCGGTTAACACATGATTTCTCACTTAGTTGATACTGATACTTGGTTAACCTTGAATAACTTTTACCAAAAGGTAACTCTTTTCTCGGTCTTACATATATTGACTGTATGACTTTGTTAGCTCATAACATATAAACCATAGTGCATCTTAATTCATGTAGTTTTGGTATGTGCTCATCATATATAAGGAACTGTATGTAAGATAAGATCAATTTGGAGTGCCAATTCCATACATACCTATTTTACCTTAGGTGGAGGTACCAATGTCACCTAATCCAATGGACAAGGTTTCACCGACAACATTGCTTGACTCAGCATTTTCATTTGATGCCTTTCTCCACATAGTATTTCTGATCCTCATGATATCTGCAATAGTGTTTTCACTCTCAAATACATGACCTTCTTCTGGTGCTCAGTCTCTATAGTCCTTTCATAGATGACCGACCTTATGACAATGTAAGCATGCCATTCTAGTGCTTGTCCAACCCATCTCTTCCTCAGATAATTTTCTACAATGTGTCCATATCTACCACATACTGTGTAGTTAACCCATGTGTTGTAATCCCAAACATAAGCATTACCTTGTCTCTTTGGTTGATAAGGTTTGGGTTTGTTCTTCTATTTTGGTGTCTAGACTTGCTTCATCTTAGGTTTTCATTCTTGTGCAGTGTGTCCATGTTTATTGCAAGTATAACAGAGTTTCTCCATGGTAGGATTGTTAGGAGTCTTATTCAATTTTTCTCTACACTCATAAGCTTGATGTCCAAATTTGCCACAGTAATAACAATAACCATTAAAATTAGGAGTGACTTGAGGTTTACCTTGTGCTTTACTTCTACAAAAATTTTAAGTATGTCTCAGTTTTCCATAGTGATAGCATGACAGCATCTTAGGTCTTTGATTTTGATTGTTGTTGACTTGTTCAGCTTGTTTGGATGATTCTCCTTCATTGGTGTAGCCTAATCCAACTTTACTTCCAAATCTTATTTGATTCTTGATTGTCTTATCCAACTTGTATCTCTCCATGGTTAGATCTTTACTCTTTAGTGGTTAAACTATCCAATAAGAGATCTGTGCTCTAATACCAATTGTTGGGATGGAGAAATAGGCTACTGAGAGGGGAGGGGTGAATCAATGCCCACAAAATTTTTTAACTCCTAAAACTAAATCAGAAAACAGTAGTAACTTTGCATAAAACTTGAGTCCATTTTATGTATCATTCATTCAATTAACTTGTAAAAGTAAATAGCATGAGATCAACAATATATCAATCACATAACACAAGTATTTTGGTAATAGAAAAACCCTTATTAGAAGGTAAAAACTGCGATGGGGATGACACCCACAAAGTCTTCACTACTGTAGATAATAAAGTGTGCCTATTAGGGCTACAAGTTGTGATCACTTCTGGTGATCTTACCCTGTCAAGAGTAACATTTCAGATTGACTAGATCTACCTAGTTATAGGATTTTAACAACACTTCTTGAGTGTGCACTCGGTAAAGAGATTTACATAAAAGACTATTAGGTCTACTTTGTTAAGAGATTTTGGGTTTCTCTGTTACAATGATTATAAAATAATAGAAAGTATCTACAAATTGACAACTCTATCTTGTCTGATACAAATCTATGAAATACTAAATAGATATCACCTTTTCATGTGTAGATCTCAACTCTGAACTGCTCGGTAGCCTTGTCTGATTCTGCTTAATTTGAATGTCTTTGTATTCTATTCTTCTTTGTCTGATAATTGATATCTTGAAGTTGATTGATGCTTCAAGAACTTCTTCACTCCATACATTTCTAAAATGATATGAATTACATTTATATAACATACTGCTTATGCCGCTTAACAGAATTAGGTTACAATATCTTAGAGAAAACCCTAAGATCTATGGTGTACAAAATTAACCTAGATCTAGAAATTACATAAAGATCATCATCACAATTAATGAATATATCTACAATAAATGATCCTTGATCTTGGTAAAACATTTTTTGATTATGTTGTAACCATCTGCATAGATAAATGTCCCATTACTGATTACTATGCCATTTTTTGTGATGCTCGATAAACACAGTATATACTGCTTGATGATTACACTAGTGCTTAGTGTCTAGTCTTCTCTGTGTTTACTCTCCCTCGGTATCAGTGTACACTTATGCTTGGTACAACTACTCTATTTTTTGGTATAAAGGACTTGACTGACTAGCTTGAAGTGCTTGCTTTTATCGACTAGAGTAGCATAGGTAACTGACTGATGTCTTTGATACTAATGACAATCTTTAATTATCAAATAGAGATAACATATAAGATCTCTTTCTTTGAGGATCCTTTTTCCATAAGTGACATATCCTTTTCATGATTATCTATGCTCTTGGATGTAAGGGTCAATACCCTTCGCTAAGAATATAGTGTAAATTGTTGTTAACAGGACCTTACTTTGTGAAGTAGGTATCCTCCTTCTCTTCCTTATCATGTCTAGTAGATAGCCACAATAAGGAGGGGGACATATATAGGGTCTCCCTTATGATGCATTTTCAATTTCAATATGCTAAATCCTTTGAAGGTAATGCACATAAGGGTCTAAATCTTGAAGAGACATGCATTTTTCAATTTTCAATATGCTAAATCCTCGGAAGGTAACACAAATAAGTTGCTAAATCCTGAAGAGACACACATTTTTCAATTTTCAATATGATAAATCCTCAGAAGGTAACACACATAAGTTTCTAAATCTTGAAGGGACACATTTTTCAATTTTCAATATGCTAAATCCTCTGAAGGTAACGTGCATAAGTTGCTAAATCCTTAAGAGACGCATTTTATATTCATAATGATGCAAGAATGTGGATCTATGGGTATTCCAAAAGCTGTCAAAAGATGCATTAAAACTATAAAGCACAGTTTTTGGGTGAAATATCAAGTTTTTCTACCTGTTGGGCTCTCCCTCCTTGGTGATTCACGGTAAGGTGGGTATCTTACTGGGTGAGGTAATCACTCTTTCTCTTTTCTCTTTCATGCTAGTAGGATTAGGTCATGAAGCTATGTTATTTATAGTGTTGCTCTTGTCTTTCTCATGTAATCATTTATGCTTTTATGATAGCTTTCCAAATATGATATTAGTATAGGAAGCATTTCTTAGCAAGGTTTCCTTTGCTAGTTGATTTGGGTTTGTACTAACCCCTCTTTGTGTGTCTTTTAGCTTTGTCTTTTTTTTTTCTTTTTGCACCCTCGTGTGTGTATGTTCAGTTAGAATCCTTAGCTTGGGGGCTCGTTTCCATAACTAAGTGATATTCCAAACTAGGGGCTAACCAAGGAAAACCCCTCATCCAAAAAACAAAACCATTTTTCTTGCAGGAACATGTACGGAGTAGTGAATTATAGTGCAGATCTGGATACCCTTTTCAGAAAACTTCTAGGATCTACGAATAGATTTATTGTCAGAACAGTGCAGGTCAAGGTCAACATAAAGGGGTAAGATTGTGCCCCTGCATTTAGGTTAAGGTTGACTTGTCTCAGAAAAGAAAAAGCTTTCTAGGTTTTCTCTTTCTCTATTTTCCTGTCTCAAATCTGGTTGCATAATTTCCCTAAATCCAGTACAGACACCAGAAAATAGTAATTTTTGAATTTGCTACTTTTGAAGATAAGTATTTATGTTTAATTAAGTTTTATATGTCCACAACATTTTCCATCATACATTACACAAAACACATAGATATAAAAATATATATCTCTCTCGATATATATTTTTATCTTACAGAGACATCTCCTCTCAAAAGGAAACATCCCAAGGATGGTGGGGGAGGTATGGTGGAGGTGACGATTTCTAGAGGACATCCCCTTGTGTCTCCATTTCTTAGAGACATCCCCATTTTGGAATCACTCCCTTTTTGGAGGGGGCGTATCCCCATGGAACAAGGCTGGTTGTCAAGTGAAGACTAAAATGTATAAAAATAAAATTTGATATTTAGAAGAATTTTTTTTTATTTCGACAGAATAACTCAAAGACTTATTAAAATCATAAGAAACTTAATGGGACTAAACTACTAATTCATTTTACCCCAAGTATTTTTTACTTGCCATTAGAGATGCCACTTAGCAAGTAAATTAATTTTTTTTAAAAAGCTCAATATTATAATAAAAACTAGCACTTGAAGAAACAAGGTGCAAGGGTTATGTCAATACCAAGATATTCTATGTGTAATGTATTAGAGATTTTCTATGATGTGTTACCCTTCAATGTATTTCATATGCAAGCGATCAAATAATATTTTCTTATATCCATAGTTCCTTGAATGATCATGTGTAGTGGTTTGGCAACAAGAAATTTGCTATGGTTTATAATTACTTTGAATTCTACCTCCTACTTTGTTGATAATGTATAGCTTCGAATGTCATATTTAGACATCATGTTTTCATATTACCCATATGATTTTTTGTGTTTATAAAATGCATTTCAATGCTCCTAACAAACAACATTTAATAAAATATTGTATTAATAAATATAAACCAGACCTGATATTAATACAAGAAACCAAACTTCATATTGAAGGCTTAGAAAACTTTAACATAGAATTAGGTTTTATCGAAGTTTTTGGGGCTCCAACTGATGGAGCATCAGGAGGTCTAGCAATCATTATTAATCCAAGGAAAACTATTTATACCCCAACATCCATTAATAAACATTGGATGAATGACATCATCAAAAGTCTAAAATCTAATATAAAGTAAAACATCTTGAAAATTTATGGTCCAACTAGTTACTTGGATAGAAGATTAATTTTGCATGAAATCAATACCTTCTTAAATTTACTCCCGGACTAGACCTTCATCATTGGAGGAGACTTCAATACTATTTTGGACCCCTCTGAGAAATAGGAGGGAAAAAATGCTAATCCTAGATGTATGGATGAATTTTCTAAGTGGGTTAGTCACAACGATCTTTTCGACTTGAACCCAAAAGAAGGAATTTTCACCTGGACCAACATGAGACAAGGTAGGGAAAAAATAGCTGAAAAACTTGATCGATTCTTCTTCAAAGGAAATTGGCCAAGCTTCCCTTTCACCCTAAAAATAGATATTCTTCCCTTTCTAGGCGCAGACCACTTTCCAATCTCACTTGACATCTTGAATGACACCACGCCCCAAGGCTCCCCCTTCAAATTTGAACAAATGTGATCTAAAGATGAAATATTATTACCCCTTATCAAAAATTGGTAGAAAAATCTACATTTTAAAGGTTCTAAAATCTTCATCATTGCCAACAAGGTCAATAAAATAAAGAACAATTTAATATCTTGGAATAAAGAATGGTTTGGTAATATATTTGAAAACAAATCTAAAACTGAACTAGAACTTGAGAATCTTAATAAAATGATTATATCACAAGGTATGAATCAAGAAACCTACCGAAAAGAAAAAATTCTTAAAATCGAATTGGAAAACATCTTAGCTAAGGCAAAACTCTTCTGGAGGCAGACATATAGAGGAGACTTGGCTTAATGCAGGAGATAAAAAACACAAAATTCTTTCACAATAGTACCAATGCTAGTAGAAACATTAATAAAATAACAAAAATCACCAAACTATATGGGACATTAATTGAAGAACCCAAATCCATAGCAAAGGAGGCTATTAACCATTTTAGAAATACACTCAACAATGATGATTCTTCTGACTTGACTACCCAAAAACTACTCCTTGATAGTATACCTAGAATCATCAACCAAGACATCAATAAATCCCTAAAAGCTAAATTTACCATGGAGGAAATTGGAAATGTACTAAAACAAATACAGCCTGATAAAGCCCTAGGGCCCCGATGGCTTCCTAGCTATGTTCTTCCAAAGATTTTGGGAATTCATTGGCATTGAAGTAACAGGTTCCCTAGAAGGAGTAAGGAACTCAGGTAAGCTTCTCAAAGAAATTAATAATACCTTCCTAGTCCTAATCCCAAAAAAGGACAAAGTTGAGAACTTTAATGACTGTAGACCTATAGCCCTATGTAATGGAATCTATAAATTATTGTCCAATACTTTAGCCAACAAAATATAAAGAATTCTACCAACCATTATCAGTGAAGAAACAATTGGATTTTTACAAGAAAAATCCATCTATTATGGAATTATCATAGCATAGGAGGTGATCCACTCTACCCAAATGAACAAGAAACCCAACATGTTCATAAAAATTGACATTAGCAAAGCCTATGATAAAGTAGACTAGAGATTCTTATGCAAAATTCTAGAAAATTTTAGTTTTGATAAACAGTGGATCAATCTACTCTTTGAATGTATTTCCACTCCCAAATTCTCAGTCATGATGAATGGATCTCTGAAAGGCTTATTTGATGTTTCTAAAGCTATCAACCAAGGGGACCCAATTTCCCCCTTCCTCTTCATCATTATGGTTGATCATTATCTTTTTCCTTAATACTAAACCATCCCTAGAGAAAGACATATGTAACACCCTTAACTTTAGAAAAGGAGCACTTCCTTGCAAATACCTAATTAGTTTATCCTTAGACAAGGGAACCAAAAATGGAAAATCTTGGGATCCCATTATTGTGAAAATTAAGAAACAATCAGCAACCTGGAATGTTAAATGGCTCTCCTCTATAGGTAAAATGATAATGATCAAGTCGGTGCTAGCCTCTATCCCTATTTACTAGATGTCTTGTTTCCACCTCTCTTCAAAAAGAAGAAAGAAAATCAATAAACACCTTAAAAATTTATTTTCACAAGGAACTAGCTAACAACACAAAATACATCTAGTAGTATGGGAATCTCTATGTACACCCAAAGAATATGGAGGTCTGGGTTTCAAAAATATCAAAGAGCAGAGAAAAGTCTTAGGTGACAAACTAATATGGAATCTCATTAACAAACCCAGCCTGAAATGGGCCGAAATACTATGCCACAAATACCTCAATGGAAGAGATCCCATAGCTGTATATAGAATTAGAAATCTCCCAAATGGATCCTAAATATGGAACTTTACAAAAGCCTGTAGATATATCATAGGAAAAAGTCTCTCCTGGAAAATCAACAATGGTGAAGATGCATTATTTTGGGATGGCTTGTGGGAAGGTCTCCCTCCTATATCTAGTATGCACAACTGGGGAGATATCATACATACCCTCCAATAATGCCAGGGTAAATTTGTCCATAATTACACCTCACCCCAAGCAGATTTGACTCTAGATAGCCCACAGTGGAAAAACCTTGACAACATCAATATACCAAATTAGAACAAAATTATGCTAACCAACATCATAGAAAATAGGAAAATAATCCCTAATAACAAAAAGGAATCCCTCCTATGGACAGTCTCCAATGATGGAAATTATAACTCAAAATATGGTTACACATTTCTTGTATTCGAGCACCAATACAATAAAACAGATCTCCCCCTGCACCAATGCCTATACAAGCACATTCTTGTTACAAGTAGTAGTTTTTGTTGCACCATAAGATCAACTTGTTAATGTCTGATATAACCACTAGACTTATAGAAGACACAGGAGGTGGTTAAACCATGTCATGAATCCTGAGGGAAGCACTGACCATTTTGCCAACAATCTTCCCCTTAGCATTACCCAAGGGGATTCAAACCTGTGACCAAGCTCTAATACCACTTGTTACAAGTAGTAGTTGTTGTTGCACCAAAAGATTGACATGTTAATGCTTGATACAACCACTAGACTTATAGAAGACACAAGAGGCGGTTAAACCATGTCACAAATTCTGAGGGGAGCACTGACCATTTTCCCAACAATTCTACCTAAGAAAAGATTATTCTCAAGGTTTTCTATTAAGAAAAATATTCTCATGGCTGATCATTTCACCAAAAATCATTGAAGGCCCCAGTAGATGTTGCCTTTGTAAGGAAAAATTTGAATCCACTAATCACATCCTCCTTAATTACCCATATGCTAGGAAATGCTAGGAATGGCTATGTGCCAAACTAGGGTACATTACTGCATCTCCTATTAGCCTAAAATAAATGTTCAAAATGTGGCTCAACTACCACAAAAAGAGTATTTATAACATTCTCTAGAAGGTTTGTCTATTAATTCTAATTTGGGAAATCTGGAAAGAAAGAAACTATAGACTTTTCAAAGAAAAACATATAGAAGTTAACCAAATTTTAAATAAGATCAATGCAATCATAATTGAAGTCACAAACAATAGAATTATGAATCAGCTAGGGGAAAATAAACCAATGATAGTTTGGAACGTTACAATAAGAAAACATCACATAGGTTTTAAGACCCCCTGATTTAATAAGCCCAATACTGATAAGGCCAAATTTAGAAGAGAATGTATATGGCAATCTCCTCCTAAAGGAAGATTCAAACTCAACTGTGATGGAGACTCTAGAGGAAATCTGAGAAATGTAGGTATTAGTTGTGTGGTGCACCACTCAAAAGGCCTTGAAATGGCTTCCCTAGCCAAACCACTGGGCACTACTACTAATAATATGGCAGAAATGAATGTTGTAGTACCCACCCATAGGATGCTCTTAGTTTGCTTTATGTTTCAAATGTATGACTGAATTCTTTTAGGTCACTTTTCTTGTGATCGGTTATTTTTTCATTAATGATGATTATGGATTATTATCATATGTTTATCAGGTGTATGCATAGATTAGATGATGATGTTTTATGATGATAGATTATATGTTTTATATTGATTACGATGTACTTACCCCATACTTGCATGTGTATGGTGATTATGTGTATGTATCTGTTTGACGTGTTTGTGTGGTAGAGGACAGAGGTGTAGTTACTCACATAGTCAAGATCCACACATCCGACCATATCCTATCATTGTTTGTTATATATTGTATGTACATGCTTCATCTTTTGATGATAGGTTTGCAAGTACAGGGCATCGTCTTCCCTGAATTGGGAGGAGTGAGCGTGTCCACAAACATTTGTCTCAATGGTAAAGAGGGTAGATGATACACAGACCCAAAACCCTAACCGTAGCCTAATTGTCCTAGGATGGACAAGTGTCTGTTTGACTACCCTACCCGAATTCACCTGGTTGGCATGAATTCGTGGATCCCGTTCTTGAGTCTGTGCATGGTTTCAGTTTTCTTGATTTACTATGCTTGATTAAGTTGATTCATGATTATTTAGGTGATTTTATATGATTATTTATGTTAGGACTATAGTTGAATTTAATGATTTAATTATGTACCTATGTTTAATTTGAAATTTTTTTAATCTAAAGTCAAATATTTGATTTATTGGAATTATTTGATTATGTAATCGTAATTAGGGTTATTTATGTTGAGTGCATTATTAAATAATTGAATATTTAAATGCATGCTTTAGGATGTATTAAATATTTAATTTATTTAATTTGGTTTTAATTATTAACGTGTACTCAAATGGTAAATGTTTAGAATTATGCTTGTTTATATTATTAAATAATTAGTTGCATGAAAATTGTGATGCATTGATTATTTAATTTATTTAATAAATGAATTTAAATTAAAACATGTGCAAAATTGAAAAAGGTGTTTGTTTTCAAAAAGATAACTAGCTTTCAAAAGTCAAAGTGGAGTTGTGCATTTTAAATATATTTTAATTAATTAATTGTAATTACTTTCAAATTTAGAATTGGAGTTGGATTAGGAGTTGTCTTATGAGTCACTTTCTGATTTGGAGTTAAACTTTGAGTAAGCTTTTGAGTTGTCTTCTGTGATTGCTTGGATTTTGGAATTGAATTCCTATTAGGAGATTTTTGCATTCATTTTTTAGAAGACAGGTTTTGGAGAGGAATTTTTGAGAAGGCTTGTGTGTTTGGCAATTTGGGGATTTGTGGATTGTTATGGCTGGTTGATGATTTGAATTTCTCTGTGCATTTGGATTGGGCACCTGTTTGCAAATTAGTTTTCAGATCTGCAGGTTGTGTTTGTTTTGGAGAGAATTCTATTCTCAGATCTACAGGGGTTTCCATTTTAAATCCATTTCTGGCATTGGATCTAAGGTAGGCATTGAATTTTGTTTGCTATCTCTTTTTTTTTTTTTACATTCATTTGTCTTTCTGTGTTTTGATAGATTTGGGTATTCTGAAACCCTAGTGTAGTAGATTTCTATGTTTTATTACTACTTGGCATTGTAGTGTTACTCTGGCAAAATTTTGTTAGTTAAATTCTTTATAGTTTGCTTGTAATTCAAAAAATTAATTCTGGACAATAGTGTAACTATAGGGATTGATGAAATAAATTCCTAGTGAGAGAGAATCCAATTCTATATAAAAATTACCAACTCTGGTTAAAATGTATGCTGGCTAGAAAAAAAATACAGTCATTGAGAAAGGTCAAATTTGATGCGAGATTATAGTTTTAAGAGTATGATTAAATATGTGTATAATCACCCATTTTATCTAAAGAATAGATTCTCATGAAAAAGAATCTTGGATTTTTGTGTATTCTATCAAAATAGGGACCTGAGTTTTATTCTTTGTCTGTCCCAAATTTTATTAAAAGGAAATATATATATATATATATATATATATATATACATATATATACATATATATATATACATATATATATATATATAGATATATATGTATATATGTATATATATGTATATATATATATATATATACATACATATATATATATATATATATATATATATATATATATATATATATACATATATATATATATGTATATATATATATATATGTATATATATATATATATATATATATATACATATATATACATATATACATATATATACATATATATATATATATATATATATATACATATACATACATATCTATATATATATATATATATATATATATATATATATATATAATTCTGTATGTATGTATATAATTCTGAAAAAAAAAGAATATATATATCATGTTATGAAGCTTTTGTTTATAAAGCAAATCTCTTTAAAAAAAATATTATTAAAACAAAGTTTCTTTTTAAAAAAAAAAAATGGAATTGAAAAGTTATATTCTCGAAATAATGTAAAAATATATATATATATTTAAAATTTTTAAGTTGAGGTGGGTGGGGACCACCTGTCCCCTACCCATCCTACTCATGGCACCCAAGGGTACCGTGAGCAGTCCCAAAAGGACTGTCACGACAGGCCTGGGCGCTGCCGTGCATAGTCCCCAAAGGACTGCAGCAGCAGTACCAGGTACTGCCATGGGGGAAAGTGTCGCGGGCCCCCCTATGTGTTTTGACTTTTTTTTTATTATAATTTAATTTTTAGTTGTTATTTTATGTTAGTTAATTTAATTTATTAGTATTTATTAATACTTTCTTTACTTTATGATAAAATTTATTTGTTATGTTAATTAAAAATTATATTAGTTTAGTTTAATTTTTATTTATGATTTATTAATTTTGTTAAAGAATGATTTCAATAAAATTTGAATTTATGTGTTGAAATTAATTTAATTAAATTTAGATTAATTGAATTTATTTTTGTTGAATTAGAATTTAGTTAGTTAACTTGTAAAGTTAACTTAGCTTTAATTATTAGATAAATTGATTTAGTTTTGTTATTTCCATTATTCTAATGTTGTTTAATTTTGTATATTAAACACGATAAATTGGAAAATTACTTTATTAATTTAAAATTGAAATTTTTTAATCTTTGAATGATTGGATTTCTGAAAGGCATTATTTGTTAAGTGTTATGTTTTTACCAAAATTGGGCATTTTCACTATTCTGAATTCATTAAATGATTATGGGAAATATTCTTACAATTATTGTTTTATGAAAGGATATGTTGAGTTTCTTCTTAGTGTGTGTGTTGTAATTATCGTTCCTGTAATAATTTATGTTACATTGTGTGGTTTCGAGCATTAGATGGCCTAGGGGAAACAGAGGCAGGGATCTTTGTCAGTTGGTTTTGTTTTCAGCATCATGTTTATGTGGGTGTTTATTGTGATTGTCATCTATGAATCAATCTTATGGGCTCTTATTGGTTAATATATGTATTTTGGTATCTGTGTAATCATTTGGGTTTCTATGTGTGAAACTGCATCTAGGATTACCTGGTTATGTGTCTGTTGGGTACTTATGAGATTATGAGCCTAGAGGAGATTGATTAAGTGCATCTTAGGGGAGTGGCTTACAATAGGGGCCGAGACCCAAAGTGGTTAGCACCTGGGTAACCTATTGTAGGTTGTGTAATTAAGTGATAACATAGTAATTAAAACTTTATAAATCATTTAAGAAGATAAGTTAGAGTATGGTTATGATTAGAATTCCTCAAATTTGAGAGAGAGTATTCTAATCCCACATGGATTGTATTGAGGGTCTGGGGCCCATAGTGGCCAGTCCAGGGTAACTCAATGCTTGAGGGTTCGGGGTCCAGAGTGACCAGTCCAGGGTAACTCAAGTAGATAGACATGTGATGACACTCCCATAGCATGTAGCCTAAGTCATCTCCTGAGTTTTCTGTTTATGCCTCTGAATTAGTGTGTTCCACCTTTTACTTTATTTTATTCACCTTGAGTGGAGAGCTTTCAGGATTCCTTGCTCCGTGGTTATCCTTGTTTGGTTTTGGTCATCTATTTAGGGTTTGTGGTTATCTCCTCAGCATGGTGGGATAGACCTTTGTGGTTCTACACGGACAGGTGGTAGTGATTCTTTACCATTTGAGATTCAACATCCTGGTGCCGGTGTTGTTGATACTTCTACAATTGGATGCCTTTATGGTTCTTCATTGATTCTTCATTGTTGGTTTCTTATCTTATCTTCCTATAAGCAGTCCTATATTAGAGTATCGCATGTGATACCTAATATGGACATTGTACTTCTTTGTTTAGATTTATTATTACATACCCTACGACATGTGCAGTGGATGTCAATTTATTAGTTATCATGGATGTCCTTGAGGATTGTTTATATTATTGTAAGTTGTTATTGTATCATTTATGATATGGAATCTTTTGTTATCTTTCTTTAGTTGTTTCTTTGTTCTTAAGTAATTCTACATCAAGGGACCCTCAGGATTTGTAATCTGTTTTGGTTGTTGGTTTAATGTGAGTAAATGGTTATTGCTTCCGCACTGTTGTGTATCTTGTTTGTTAACTTTAAAAAAAATGTTCACCAAACTTAGTAGCAAGATATAGGTTAATCTCTCCTGGGTTCCCTGGCGGGGCGTTACAAATGCAGTTGTAGAGGGCCTCAAATTATGCATAAAAATGGGCATCACAAACCTTGATGTGGAAGGAGACTCTTCCATCACCATAAATTCTCTTAGAACCCAATTTGTTCCTAACTGGAAACTAAGAGAACTCCTAGACCTAGCAATAACCATTGCAAAAAAATTCAACTCTATAACTTTTAATCACATTTATAGAGAAGGTAACAAAATGGCAGATGAACTTGCCAATCTTGGCACAGATGGAACCTTAATCAACCCCTGGGACATATGAGTCATTATCTTGACTGTAGGTACAACAAATTTCCTATATTAAAAAAAATTGATAAGGACACCATCAACATTGAGACAAGGCTCCAATACATAGAACTAATGCAATATAACCAAAATATCAAACAATAAAACATGAAACTACCATAACGTCACTAGAATAATCCCCTAAGAAAAAGTGTTCTACTTACAAAATAAGAGATAGACCTCATACACATGAATTAATACCCTACCTAGCATACCCAAGTTCACCACAACCTTAGTAAGAGGAATATCATAGACTACCCTCCCTAATAAAATATTAGTATTAGTAAAACATTAGCATAAACATCCTACCTACTGATAGGTGTCCTACCACTACAAATTATTACTTGAATCTTCAAATTAAATCCTTTCCCCTAAGTTATAAACCAAGCATGATTAGAAATCATTCTTGATTTTCATAAAATTCAGCATATAAATTTCCTTGCACTTAACAACTTTATCTCACGAGATCTCCCCCAAAAGGAAAGTATCCCTAGAAACTCAGTGACATTAAATAAGGCTTAATTAAAGCATCACCCCTAACACACATGAATTAAAAATTATTAATATTAGCATCTAGGCTAGAAGAACACTTCATCACAAGCTACCATCCAACTACACTTTATAATTAATATATACTGTGAAGCCCACATTAACTGCACTAGAGTTAGGAAATCAAATACCTTTCTCTAGACTCTCCTAGAATCTTCTAAAGAGTTTAAATTAGGATACAGGCTCCGTAGTATGTTCTCAATCCCATAGACAAACTTGTATCTATTTTATGAGCATCTTAGAATCCATGGAGATAAATATCCTTACCTTAAAAAATGATAGCACTACGACAATGACCTTCTCCAGACCCATTACCCCAGAGAGATGGTGTAAGATTTTGAAACCATTAGATGATATATCTAGGCAATCCCTCATCAAATCTATAGGTGTTCATCACTTTGATTACATTTTTACCCTTCGCACCAATGGTCACTTGGTAGGAACGTTTATCACTCGCCTTCTAATGGCAGACATCCTGAAGGAGAGAATAGTAGAAACCTATAGGAAGATATTCCTTGGTAAATACCTTCACGGCTTAGAAAGGGTAGTTTTTAGTATTAAGGACTATTTTCTTATCCCTTTACTTTTGGAATACATGTGCATTGAATTTGAGGTGCTTCTCAAACATGAAAACTTCACTTGGCATCAAATTTTCTTTATCAAGGATCAAGTCTTGTTCAATAATCACTCATCGAAGATGAAAATAAACTCCCAATTCTTGATTAAATGGCTGTAATAATGAATGTATTCTTTAGTACTTCACAAAGGAAGGATTCGACCTTCCAAACACCCTAATTTTAAAGGAGCTGCTCAATTTGGAGATCTGCATAGTTGATGGGAATTGTCCATGGAAAAAGACATCCAGATTGTACTAAAAGGAAGATGATGATTTTGGCTCAAAGGAGGAGATGATCTTTATCCATCATAAATAATCCTAGCCTTTATGGTGGTATCTTATACTTTATTACTAGCCCCTTTTTGGTGTGTCAATATTATGGGCTCATTGTTATATTTTAAGACTTGTATACACTATGTTTACTAGCTCTTTTCTCCATGCCGATAGAATACTATGTTTTTGTTCATATTTTTAGACTCTCAAGCAATGTTAATATAATTAGATATTAGTATAAATTGTCATTGGGTAATTCTTTTAGCAGTACCTTTCTTTGTTGTCATAACTGCACTAAAATTATAGATCATTAGGTTGTTCATACCAAATGGTTATATATAGATAGTAAAGAAATATTCTATGTTGGGCCTTCCTATTACAATAAGGAGGTAATTAACTATCATAATTAATGGAAGTAGGATTTTCAAAGTTTAAACTCCCCCTCTTCATCCTGACTTTAATAGTTTCCTAGTCACTCCTTTAATTCAAGAAAATAGAGATATTTAGGCTCTGTTGTTTAACCTATCCCAGAATAGATAAATGTTTCCTTTTTCATCAGTGACCCAATGATATAAGATGGATCCCTATTTATTTTATTGGGATACAATTAATACTCTTAGATTATATCAAAAATGGCAAGGTTTTTGGAGATAGGAATTAAACCAAAAAGAAGATTTTGATATGTTTGTAAGAATAAAGTTTCTTTACTGTTAGCCACCATATACGAACTACCCAAGCTGGTAAGTTGTAACATTTAGTCAATAATAAAACCTAAGAATGATTCCTGTAAGAAATTTGGGCCCAAAAATCATAAAAGACACCACTGAATGAGATTAAGATATAATGCCAAAAATAAAAACCCTTAATGCATGAAGGAAATCAGTGATCTAAAGTTTGATTCAATTAAAGAAATGTATTTCCCAAGGCTCCTAGGGTTAGCCAAATCCTTACTCAACAGTCCAGCCAGATCAAAGCATAATATAGGATTACTTCAGAACAATCGGTCAAGCTAAAATATACCTTAAAATTATCTAGAATAAAAAATAAATCTTAATTATATATAAATTATTGTAATGAGAAATTTTACAATACAACTCTAATACTGGTAATCTTATCACGTTTAGCACTTAATATCATGATAACAATTTATAACAGCTTATTACTCTGCTACTAATGTTTATGAACAACCCTTTCAGAAACAGAGGATCACAAAAGGTAAGATCTATATAATTTAATGAATATCTCTCCCTTATGAATTTATTATCTTATCACCTTAATGTTACTAACATTGACCTAAGAATGGAATGAGCAATGTTTTCTTGCTTAGGAGCAACACAAGCAGGATCTCTCACTCGAGCAAGCAACACAAGATGGATACTACGGGAAACAATAAAAGAAGGATCTTCCACCCAAGTAAGAAAAGATGGTAGAAATTTAGAACTTAGATGCAAAATAGTACAAATGGTGCTTTTTAATACAAATGGCTAATATAGTTTATTCTTAATGTATAATGAGGGGAATCCATTAATTGTAAATAGGGGAGTGCCCCTATCCCTCAAAATATGTAATATAATCTTGAAAGGGATAATGATCCTCGGGCAAAACTGGAGGTTTTCTCGACTCCATTCTTTCCTACTAGTGCCCCTTTGAATGGAGGAATTATATTTAAAATTGTGTTCAATTTAATCAATAAAATTTCATGGATAAGACCTATTATTGAGAAAAAAAAAATTCATACAAATTAAAAAAAAAGCTTATTAAAATTTAATTATAATATTTTAAATAGGCTTAACATATTTTAATATTGCTAAAGAAATTAGATTTAAGAAATTAATTATAAAAAAATTAAATTTGTATCTTAACATTTTTAAAAAATACCAATTTGCTTATATTTTATTTTCCTAAACTCTCTCTAAATAGTTGACCTATATACTTTTCACTCTATATAAAAAACATAAAATAATTACAAATAGATTACAATTCATAAACAAAATGAATCTAGTACAATGATCATAGAGAAGGATGCAAAGCAGGTGTACATATCTTCACAAAAATTATCTAAAAATGTAAATCTAGTTATAAAATTGTTTTCGCACAATTACAACACACATGACTACGCTATTGAATCCAAATGTATCCATCATGGAAAGAAGTTTTCCCTTTTGGGTATGAACGAGGGCAATGACTATGCAACCTTGAATTTAATTGGTCATATGAAGGGAACACTTGGTTTTTTTTCAAAAAAGTTTTAAAAATTTATACACAAAAAACTAATTTCATAGTTGAATAGCCAGCATTGTACACCCCTGCAAAATACATCCTCTCTTGGACATTATGATTCACTCACACCTTTAAACCTTCTGTAGGTAGTCACGTTCCTGGGTAGTGGATTTATGGGTGATGTCGTGTACACAGCCTATTTCATTCTCAAATTTACGGATCTGCCCCTATTTATGATTAGCATCTTTGAAATCCTCAAACCAAATCATATATGATAGCATTTATCAACCACATTTATTTTGAGAATAGTTTGGTGGTCGCCGGAGAGCCATGAGTTTGAAATACACATACCAAATCATATCCAAATTTATTATTAACTATATCAACATTTCAGTATCAGTGGTGGATGCATCAAACATGCCCTTCATCAACTTTCTTCCCACAAAGGAATTCCCATTTCTTGCATTTTTATTTTCTCCTTGCATTTTTTAGGTTGTCAAATCCTGTTCAAATTCTATTTCCAAAATCCTTTTGTAGAGAAGAAGAAAAGAGGAGGAATCCTCCAAAATTTGTAGTCCAAAATTCCTTCCAACAAAGTATCAAATTCTTAGGAACATGTCATTTTTAACTATGTTGTTACTAGCTTCATTCAATAATATAAAATAAATCTCTCAATAATAATGACGGAAAGATAGCATTTAAAAAGCAATATGACAACCATCTTCTAAAGCCTTAATCTTAAGAGGCATCAAAGCCCTTGGATAAGAAGGATGTGTCATTGGTGTCTAGGAATATTGCTTTTGTGGAAGCCCAATCCAAGTGATTAGAATGTTTTTTAACTCAAGTTTTGTTTGTTTCTAAATGCAGAAGGGAAATTTGGAGATAGTATGGAAGATCAGATCAAATCTGATTGAAGAAATAGTATGGTAGATACTATCTCTAGATTGATCTGATGAAATAAGAATTCACACGTAAAATTTGAAATTCATTGGTTTTTTAATTAAAGAATAGAGTCGGCCAAATGTTTTCCAGTTGGACCCGTTATTATACTTTGTAGAAACAAATCTTTCATGAGATTGATAGAAAAATATTTTCAAAGTAAAATAGGAGGAACTTGGTGGGGGAGCTCCCCATCCTAAAATAGCCTATCGACTAATGAAAAAAATGCTCAATAGTTAGTCCCTGTCTTCTTTGGCAGGGAATATGTTTTCAACTCACTCTATACTATTAATACGTTCCTTGGGAATTAGAAAACCTCCATAAAATTCCTCTTATCCTATGGTCCCTTTCAATTTTTCTCTTTCAAGTAAAATTTTGATTTTTTATTTCTCATTTTCTATTGGTTGTGTTGGTTTTTCCGAGGAGTAATTTCTTTTTTTGGTGAGAAAAATTAGCAGAAAATAGGGTCACTAGAAACATGGCATGTTGCATGTAGTTTACGTGTCTAATCAAGCTTTCATAGTTGGCATGTTGTAAATAATTCACTTTGTGCATGTTACCAGACAAGAGGACAACAATAGAAGGGTAAGGTTTTTCCATAATTTCCTCATACATTATTTTTACAGTGCTCTAGCCAGTGAGTAGCTAATGTTTCACATTATTTTATTTCTCATTCTTTCAATTCTTGCTTCTCCAGTTTTGAATTACTTCTATCTATGTAGCACATATATATTATATACTTGCAATGAGCATATGATTCAAAAGACATGCATTTGGATGGCGTGTTTATATCTCTTTTATTTTGCATACATTGGGCTATATTCTTAATTCATACACTTTATATATATATATAAGTAATCATAAAATTCTTCTTTCAACACTATATCCAAATACTCCATACATAAACGAGTAAAATGTGTGTTTTTCAACAAATCCATCCACCTTTAAGAACACATGTACACTCCCTTATATAGGGATGTATTAAAAAGATATATCCATTATTACAATATCAGTTGTATCTGTGTAACTGATTATAAACTAAACATAGTTTCACAATTACCATTTTCTGTCACGATAAACCCTTGAGATACAGTTAATAAGAAACTATATTTTCAAGTAGAAACCCTCATATCAGTTTTACCATCAAGGCAATTGAAAACATTTTAACCTCATTTCAAACTAAATTGTAACCTGTCAGTTTTAACCAATGCAATTGTTTCATAACTGTCAAAGATTTATAAGAAACAATAAGCATTACATTTTTTAAAACAATGTATTCCTCTTCAAAAACCTTATGAAGTATATGAAAATGTATTCTTCTTCAAAGACATTCCTCATTCAAATATTAGAAAAAATAGTAACTTCTTTCTTTCAAACTAATGGTGATTTTACAAAGAAAAACACTAGTAGGGTTTTTCATACATGTGATTTGAAAGAATACTTTTGTTACCTCTTTTAATCCTTTATGAACTATCAACAACAATACATCTGCGCTTCACAACATTGGTCATACACATTGTTCCCGAAATTATCATCTCAAAATAAATGAGATAATAAAGTCATTAGAACTGATACAATCAACACACAATCAAAATTATTTAAATGTTATGTTAATCACCATGAAAAATAATATGTAGTTGTGGCATAAACATAGAAGCTTTCTTATTTTGAGTGATCAAAACAACATCTTGTTATTACCTTTAAATATGATCTCTTTCACATCCAAAAACCATCATCTTGTTCATCATGCAAAGATACAAAATATATAGAAGACCCAAAAAAATATGGGCAAACAACCTTCACAATGTTGTCACTGAAAGGATCATGGTGGCGGCCTTAGGACTAAGAACCAAAAAATAAAAAAATGTATTTCAAAACCCTATTTGGCTATCCTTATGATTTCCAAGAACTGTATTTCATAATTATTTGGAGTCCACCATAGGATGCTAACACGTGGATTCATAATGTCCAAGTGACATAAAGCACACAAAAAAAAATCCACTTACATTACACATGTTTTCATCGTTGTCAAATATTTTAAATAAACTGTTGTAGAACATAGTAATGACCCCACACAAAATTAAAAAATCTATTTGTCACCACTTTTACCACAACATAATCACTATTTTGAATTTTAAACAAAAGCACCTTTCCCAACTTTAGTTTATATATTTTGCATCAATGGACAATAATACCAACAAACTCTCCCATTGTCCTTGGGACAAAATCATTTGCATTCCCTCATATATCATATGGAAAAATACATATGAATGTTAAATATAATCACATAAACAAGTATATAAAAATATCAGGAACTCATACTTACTTGCATATATGATAGCTATAAACATGCATTTATATTTGAATATACTGAGTATGGTATATAAAGTAAAACAAATGAAATGCCATATGTACATGTCAAACCTTTGTGTTGAACTTGCAACCACCTATAGCTCACACTGAACCCGTAATCATCTCATCAACACTGAATCAATCAAGCATCATGAAAAATCAACTGCACAAAAATTACTGTAATTGCTATCACTAAAGAACTAAAATCAACACCATAAATCACTGGCAAACACATCAACTAGAAAACACATCACTGTTGTTAAGAAATAAAACCAATACTAACTATCAATAAACACAAATTGAAACTGTTCAAATATCAAGATGGAAGAAAATATCTTTTTCTCCCCCATTTTGCATCAAGGACACCAGTAAATCTGCTTGGATATCATGAAGAGTTGTAAGTAGGAGAAAAAACCTATAACTGACTCCCCCATTTGAAGAAACTTATTGCAATAAGGATTGAGAGACCACTCCCAACCGGATGTGAAATTGTTTGAAAGAGTTTCGAGACAAAGGTTTTGTGAAAATATATGCAACTTATCCTTGAGTAGGGACATAGACCATTTGAAATACATTTTCAATTATCTTATCTCGAAGAAAATGAAACTTAATAGTAACATGTTTAGTTCTAGAGTGCAGAATGGGATTTTTACTAACTGAATAACACTCTCATTGTCACACATAATAGAAATAGACTTGGATACTTGTATACCTAAGTAGAATAACTGATAATCCATCCAAATTAGTTGTGTATAGCATGTTGTAGAAGCAACATATTCAGATTCACAAGTAGATAAAGTTACACAATCTTATTTTTTACTATGCGAGGGAACCAAACGGTAACCAAGAAAGATTGCAACATCGTTAGTGCTCTTTTTGTCCTCAAAACCACCCCAATCTGCATCTGTATAACGAAGCAAGATAAAATCATTACTATGTGGATACCATAGACCAAAAACAAGTGTACCTTGAATGTAAATGAATATTTTTTTAATTGCATTAAGATGGGATTGTGTTGGAGCAAATTTAAACCATGATACCAAACATACAGCTTGCATAAGATCAGGTCTAGAAGTTGTTAGATATAACAAACTATCAGTCATGGATCTATACTTTAACTATCAATCATGGATCTATACTTTGTCTGATTAATTGTAGGAGAATCATCATTTTTAACCAACTTACAACTGGTTTCCATAAGGGTGCTAACTGGTTTGCAATCAACCATATCAAATTTATTTAACATTTCCTTAGCATATTTTGTTTGTCACAAGAATAACCCATGTTCAAGATGTGATATTTGTAAGCCAAGAAAAAATGTAAGTTCACCCAAAAGGGACATTTCAAACTCAGATTCCACAATGTTAGAAAACTATTTTGACAAATCATCATTAGTGGATCCAAAAATGATATCATCATCATAAATCTCAACTAGTAAAATATCATCATTTACAACTTTTGTGTATAAAGTGTTGTCTGCACCACCATGAGTAAATCCATTAGTAATAAGATATTATCCAGCCTATAATACCAAGCCCTAGGGACTTATTTTAAGCCATATAATGCATTTTTAAGATGAGACACAAAATATGGTTTTTCAAAAGATTCAAAACTTTCTAGTTGTTCCATATAAACTTCTTCATAAAGATATCTGTTTAAATTATTTTTTTTACATCCATTTGATAAACAGTAAATTTCTTATAACTAGCATATGCAATAAATATTCTAATTGACTCCATTCTTGCAACTGGTGCAAAAGTTTCACCAAAATCTATACCTTCCTATTGGGCATAACCTTTACACACAAACCTAGCTTTATTTCTCATAACTTGTCCATTTTCATCAAGTTTATTTTAAAAAATCCATTTTCCACCAATAACATTCTTATCACCAGGTCTAGGCATTAATTCCCATGTTTTATTTTTCTCAATTTGATTTATTTCTTCTTGCATGGCATTCAACCAGCATGGATCAATTAATGTTTCAGCTATTGTCATAGGTTCAGACTTTGATATTAAATAGAAATGTTCAACAATTTCAGCGTGTTCCTCATTTTTTGCTCTTCTTCTAGTTAAAATGTCTGTCTCTTTATCTCCTATGACCAAGGATTCAGGATGTCTTTTGGAAATAATCCTAGGAGTTTTCATATTTGCATTCACTTTAGGACTTTAATAGATTTATTGTTCAAAGGAATCTGGTGCTTCAATATCTGAATCAACATCATTGGATTTCTAAACATCAGACAAATTCTCAATTCCTTGAGTGAATACGTCATCAGTATCCTTCTCATGATTATTTTTTAATAAGACACCTTCATCAAAAACCACATTTAAAGCCTCTACAACCATGTTGAGTCTTTTATTGAAACATTTAAATGTTTTAGTGTGTGTAGAGTACCCCAAGAAAATTCCTTTATTAGATTTTGAACTAAAACCTTCGAGAACATCATTATCCTTTCCGATAAAACATTTACAACCAAAATTTTTGAAGTTTTTAGCATTAGCAGTTTTACCATGCCATAACTTATAAGGAGTATATGCAGTTCTAACTCTAATTTGTGCCCTGTTTAGGATATATATTGCTGTATAGACAACTTCTTTCCAACATTTATTAGGCAATTTGGCTTCATTCAGAATTGTTCGAGCCATTTCCTTGACTATTTTGTTTTTTCTTTCTACAAAACCATTTTGTTGTGGTGTACGGGCAGTTGAATACTGCCTTTTAATGCCATGATTTTCACAATATTCTATGAACCCTTGAGAGGTGAATTCACCACCTCTATCTGATCTCAAACACTTCAATTTTAAATAAGTTTCTCTTTCTACCATTTTCCTAACAATCTTAAAGAGTTCAAAAGCTTCAGATTTATGTTTCAAGAATGTTACCCAAACCATCCTGGAATAATCATCCACAAACAACATAAAGTATTTTTCACCATTGATAGATTGAGTCTTAGTAGGTCCACATAGATCAGTGTGAACTAATTCTAGTGGCCCAGTGGAAAGATATTCTTTAGTTTTGAAAGATTACTTAGTATGTTTTCATTTTACACATTCTTCACAAATTTTTGTTGGTTTGCTAATTTGAGGTAAACCTCTGACCTTTTTGTTCTTGATAATCCTTACAAGATTATCAAAATTTAGATGACCCAGTCTTTTGTGCCATAACCAATCTTCTTCGACTTGACTCGTAAGAAAAGTATTAATTAGAGATGATTCCTGAATAGTTGAATCAATTAGATTATAGAGATTTCCACTTGTCCTTAATCCATTTGAAATAACTTTATTTCTTTTGTTAATGATAGAGAATTCCTTAGCATTAAATGAAATAGAATACCTACTATCACATATCTGACTCACTTAAAAGATTATGTTTCAAACCTTCTACATAGTATATACATCATGTATAGGAGTTTATTTATTAAGAGTGATTGAACCACGACCTATAATATAAGCACCTAAATTATCTCCAAATTTGACAAACCCTCCATCAAAGTCTTATAGGGTTTTAAATTTATTTTTTCTGCCAGTCATATTGTGAGAACAACCGCTATCAAAAACAAAAGTTGTAGGTTTATGAGAAAACAAGGTTGTTTCCACAATAAGAGATTTTTTAACATTCATAAGTATAGATTTCCATACATGTTTAGACTTGAAATTTAGTTTACATTAATTTGCAAAGTGCTCGTAGTGGTAACATTTAAAACACCTAACTAATTTCTTAAAGCCATATACTAATTCATTTCTTGTTAGCTTGCATTTATATGCCTTATGACCAAATAGGTTACAATTAAAACAGTAACCTTTGAAGTAATGATTTGAAACCTATTTTGAAGATTCTCCTTTTTCAACTATTTTAGACTTTGAATAAGATTGATCAATCTTTTTTTGCAATAGGATTAATTTCTTTTCTTTTACGTGTAACAAAGTTTTTTGATTTTCAATAAGTTGATTTGCACTATCCAATTCAGCTTGTAAAAATTGATTTTTTTTTTTCATGATTAGAGATCAATTTCTTTAATCTTTTTATTTCTTCTAGAGAGAAAAGTAGCTCTTCTTCAAGATTTATATCTTCATCTAAATCAGATGAAGATTTTGACTTAATAGATTCTAGTTTTTGAACTATCTTAGCCATAAACAAGGTTTCTCCTTCCTCACCTAAATCATTTGATTCTTCATTAGAGTCTTCTTTTGACAAAAGGCTCCTCTTTTTAAAGTTTTTGAACCTTTTATTTTGACTCCATGGTTTTTTCAATTTTTTTTAGATTTTTCATCATAATCATCTTGATCAGCATAGGGACATTTTGTCGCAAAGTGTCCTAACTATCCACAATTAAAACATTTAGGTTTTTCTTGATATTTCTTTTTCATCTTTCCAACCAGTAATGCTTCAAGAGCATTAGTTATATCAGAATCACTTTCATCTTTTCTTTCAGCATTGAAGGCTGTTTCTTTTGAATTAGAACTTTCATTATTGCTAATTATCATTTCATAAGCAGTTAGAGTTCCTTGTAACTGATGCAAAATCATTTTGGAGAAATTTTATTTTCTTCTAAAGTAGATATTTTTGTTTCAAATTTTTGTAGTACAGTTCTTACTACTTTTGAAACAATGTCATGTTCTTCAATAATTTATCCTAATCCCCTTCTAGCATTCACTACTTCATCAATCCTTACAAAATAGGCTACTATATTTTCATCCTTATTCATTTTTAGATTATCAAATTTAGTTTTCAAAGTTATTAACTTTTATTCCTTACTTTTTCATCACCTTGATAAATGGTTTCTAACTTTACCCATATATCACTAGTATATTGATAATACATAACTTTGACAAAGACTTCTTTTGTGAGGCAACATAATATAGTAAATTTGGCTCTTTTATCGAGTTCATACTTGGTATTTTCACCAGGATCGGTAGGTATGCTTTTAGGTATGGTATATTTTGTAACAATAATTTCCCACATACGAGCATCCAAAGAGTTTATAAAGGATTCCATCATGACCTTCCAAAACACATAATCTATGCCATCAAATAATGGGGCTCAGGTAAGAGAGGAACCTTCAGCCTGTGCCATTAAAACTTCCAAAACAAAATCCCTAGATAATCCCTATAGGAAGGCCTAGGAAGTGAACCTAAGCTCTGATACCACTTGTTGCAAGTGATGGAAATTATGAGAGGTGGGGTGAATCATAATAGGAAGGATTTCACAAAATTTAAACCTTTTAAATCAAATTAATTTTTGCAAATATCTTTAAACACAAATTGTATAATCAAACTGAACATATAATTGGTAATGCAAGATATCAGAGAAATGAAACAACTCACAAAAGGAAGACACAATATTTTGTGCTGAGTGGGAAACCCTCAAAACCATATGATTTTATCATAGGGAAAAAACCTCTCCATTGAACCTGTGGACTTTATTGAGCAACAACTCTTCACTTTATAATAGCAGCTTTAACTTTCTAGGGCTTCAACCCTTTCACTTTCTTACAATTTTCTGATACACCAGTATTACATATATACATAAATGTATGTTCTTAATTCATACACTTTATATATATAAGTAATCATAAAATTCTTCTTTCAACACTGTATCCAAATACTCCATACATAAATGAGTATAAATGTGTGTTTTTCAACAAATCCATCCACATTTAAGAACACATGTACACTCCCTTATATAGGGATGTATTAAAAAGATATATCCATTATTACAATATCAGTTGTATCCGTGTAACTGATTATAAACAAAATATAGTTTCACAATAACCATTTTCCGTCACAATAAATCCTTGTGATACGGTTAATAAGAAATTGTATTTTCAAGTAGAAACCCTCATATCAGTTTTACCATCAAGGCAACTGAAAACATTTTAACCTCATTTCAAACTGAACTATAACCTGTCAATTTTAACCAATGCAACTGTTTCATAACTGTTGATATTTATAAGAAACAATAAGCATTACATTTTTTAAAACAATGTATTCCTCTTCAAAAACCTTATGAAGTATATAAAAATTTATTCTTCTTCAAATACATTCCTCATTCAAATATTAGAAAAAAATAATTTCTTTCTTTCAAACTGATGGTGATTTTACAAAGAAAAACACTAGTAGGGTTTTTCATACATGTGATTTGAAAGAATACTTTTGTTACCTCTTTTAATCCTTTCTGAACTATCAACAACAATACATTTGCACTTCACAACATTTCTCATACACATTGTTCCCAAAATTCTCCTCTCAAAAGAAATGAGATAATAAACTCATTAGAACCATTACAATCAACGTACAATCAAAATCATTTAAATGTTCTTTTAATCACCATGAAAAATAATATGTAGTTGTGGCATAAACACAAAAGCTTTCTTATTTTGAGTGATAAAAAAAACAACCTATTATTACCTTTAAATCTGATCTTTTCACATCCAAAAAGCATCATCTTGTTCATGATGCAAAGATACAAAACATACTAAAGACCCACAAAAATATGGGCAAACAACCTTCATAATGTTGCCACTAAAAGGATCATGGCAATGACCTTAGGACTAAGAACCAAAAAACAAAAAAAATGTATTTCAAAACCTTATTTGGCTCTCCTTATGATTTCCAATAATTGTATTTCATAATTAATTGGAGTCCATATAGGATGCTAACACGTGGATTCATAATGTCCAGGTGACATAAAGCACACACAAAAAAATCCACTTACATTACACATGTTTTCATCGTTGTCAAAGATTTTAAATAAATTGTGGTAGGACACAGTAATGACCCCACAAAAAATTAAAAAATCTATTTGTCACCGCTTTTGCCACAACATAATCACTATTTTGACTTTTCAACAAAAGAACCTTTCCCACCTTTAGTTTATATATTTTGCAACAGACAATAAAACCAACAGATTGTATCCATATTTTGGTTTTCATAAAGGGCGCAAGTAGAGAGCACCTAAAGTGGAGGGTGTTGACTCTATTATCCTTACACTTTCTATACTACCACTTTGGGTTTCCCTTTGTCATCAACAATCTCTAAAACATTATTTATTCCTTGTGTAAGCTCATAGATTTAGCCAATTATGGAGTGATTGTAGTGGAAGGATGGATAA